>JBAMCK010000312.1:0-151817 GCA_037075185.1 Drosophila pseudotalamancana | reverse complement strand
TGTATTGTTTTAAAAATAACTTAAGAAAACGTTCATTGAAAATTATAAATAAAATGTTTAAAAATGTTTAAATATATCTATGTATATATAGTATAAAAATATATATATATGTATATATATATATAAATTTCAATATCATATGCAAAATGTGCGAGATAAGAAACAAATTGGCCGACACGCTCGTGCTCAAAATGTATCTGTATCTGTATCTGTGAGATACACGCACTTGGGCCTCACATGTTTAGAATTTCATGTCTAAATCAAACACAAACACAAAACAAAATAAACCAAAACCAAAAACAAAAGCAAAAGCAACTTCAATCTGTCAGTTTGTCAATTCAGTTAGTTTTGTTTGTCTTTAAGATCAGTTAAGACTGTCTTTAGAGCCATGTTTGTCGCCTGCATTAGCACAAGAATTACGACGCTCGACGTTTCATGCTCTCTGATTATGTAATAGCAGTAGAAGCGTAATGCACTGCAAGAAATCTTAGGTGGAAACTTAATGGAAGATTGTGTAATAGAGAACTCTCAGAGAATTGTTAAATGAATTTTATTTAGTAATAAAAAAGTGTTAGCTAATAGTTTATAAATTGTCGGTTTACCGGCAGAATATATATTAGAATATATAGCTATTAGAAATATTTGTAATCTAACTCAAATCTAAGTAAAAAAATATAAATAAAATATTACTCAATTCTAATCTAAATAAATAAATAAAATTAAATTGAATTCACACACAACTCTACCTCTATATATGTATACTATCTACATATTATTGCTAGAAACCAACTATTTTCTCTCAGTGCACACATTTGCTACGCACAATCCTATTCTTTTCTATATCTGATAAGCGCTTTGCAAATGTCTGATAAAAGTCTTGCGGCAATTGGAAAACGGAAATGTAGAATAAATAGCTATAATTAATGATGGAACACGAAGATTGATATAGGATATAATAAGACGCCAAAACAGTAATACATAAGGTTTAGATTCAGTATAGATATTCAATCAATCGATTAACAGAATTAAATAATAATTGCAGCATAAATATTTTAAAATAAATTTTGGTTTATACCTTTTATAAATCAAAGCTCAATCGATATTTAAATGCGTTGTAATCCAAGTTTTTAATTAAGTTTGTTTATCTGCATCTTTTTTACTTAACATATTTGCTTTTATTATTTTAATTATATAATTTATTTGTTGCACATTTATTTGCACTTTATTTGCGGCATTAGGCAACACTGGCCTAAGAATAATAACGTTGATTGTAATTTTATATATTTGTTTTCCTTAATTTACTTTTTATTTTTTGTTGTATACAATTTTCAAATTGAAACCGTTGCGTGTATAAATATATATGTATATATATTTATATGTATGTATTACTCTATGTGTTGCTATAAATTTGCTTTCTATTGATTTAATTTTATTTCTTTTAATATTTGTCAAGGCAAACTTAATATATTTTTGTTTTTTATTTTTTATTTTGTATTTGAAACTTGTGAGAATATGTATATATAGATTTATAAAGTATTTATGGATTTCTTATAGAAATTATATAGTACTTGTCGTAGAAGTCAGATCTATAGAGCATAGACAGTGGCAGGAAGTAAAGAAATAAAAATAATACTATTAGTAAAAGAAAAAGTTAAACTTCATAATTTTTTGTAAACAAGGGGGAGAGAGGTTGGTTAGCGGACAACAAGGCGCGAGTGCGAGTGTGAAACGATATGGAAACGAAACAAAATATAAATAAAGATACGCGCAGGCGGCAACGACAGCGACGTACGAACACGACCACAAAGCGAGTGACGGCAATTGGATTATGAAACACGGCCGACGCGGCAAAGCGACATGAGAGAGTCAAAGAGAGCGAGAGAACCCGCGAGCTCTGAGACGCGCTGGCAATGAAACGCGACACAAAAATTCCGTAACCGAAATGAAAATTGTTGTAAGAGCAAATAAGCACAAGAATTAAATGCGTTTTGCTGTTCTTATTATTTATATACATATGTATATATTGTGGAACATTTAAAGTTGGTTAATTCTGAGCAACTTGCATCGCAATACTCAATACACGCACATAAACAAGCACGCACATACACACACGCACACAATCGAATGCACGCACTTTGCTTCCTTTTCTTTTTGGGCTGCGCCAAGTGATTTGCCTTTTGCGCACTTTCATATATTTTATATCTGAAGATGATCAGCTCTAAATTCACAATTGTTTGGCCAGTTAGTTGTGAATTGGATATTGCAATTTATGCTAGCAAACACGCACGACGCACGAACCAGAGACACGTCGACAGTGGGGACAACAGAGGCTGACACTTTTTTTGGCTGCCTTGCGTGGGCTTAGCCAGACAACCTCACCAAACGAAATACAAACTCGAACTGAAACATACCGCAAAGATACACCAGCTGTGTGTTTGCGCTGTCTTGCAGTTCATTTCGCTAACTCTCTCTTGTTCTTGCTCTCGCTCTCGCTCTCAATCCATGTGTCAAGTGTCGTGCGAGCGCCGAGAAGTCTCAATGCCTGTTGGCAACGCTTAGCAATGGCTGCGTATAGTGCGCCACTGCTTACACCATCGTATGAATACCGCATTATAAAAACGAGATGCAACAACTTTTGCTCTGTGCCGTTTTACAGCTAGTCCGCTCTTCCGCTCTTTAAAGGCCACTGCCGGCATTTTCTATTTTGCGTGATGGCTCCCACAATTAGCGTACCTCACAGATACGCGGCGCTTAACGACAGCCAACGACAGCGACGGCTACGTCAAGAACGGTAAGCAAAAACAAAAACAACTATTGCTGTTGAGCGTTTTGTTTTTGTTTTGCTTTTGCAAAAATATAATGGCGGCTTTTCGTTAATAATGTACTTTTACTAAACTAGGATAACAACAGCAACTAAACATTTTTTAAATGAGCATCAAATATTCAACAAATTTAAACAAATGGATGCATTTTAAAAATAACTCACAATCATAATTTTAAAAGGTTTTCCGTCAACAAATATAATTAAGCATTGATCATCACACGTCACAAACAAAACGAGATGACAAAAAAATTTCACCAGCAAAACACACGGCAAATGCAACAAAAACAAATTTTGATGACGAAACACATGTTGTGTTTGTGATGAGTGCTCACAAAGACACACCGCCAGAAAGTGAAGAGAGCGGTACGCAATTGCTTCAACTCTCTCTCGCTCTCTCTATCTCTCTTTTTTCGACAAGGTGCGCTCATTTGCAGCTTTGTCGCGCGCCTCAACGACAAAAAAATGTAAGCACAAAAATAAACAAAATGGAAAAGCTCTCAACGTCGTCGTCGTCACTGTCGCCTTCAATTTCAATAGCACTCAGTGCTACTTGCTGTTCCTACATACACACACACACACACACACGCACACAACTACAACTGCATTATACATAGCTAAACTACACATGCATGCACACACATAGTTTTATTGGCAGCTATTTTGCAGATTTTTATAGCAATTTTTTAAGCAAAGTGCTATCAAATTTATTTTTAATGTTCTCAACTTAATGTCAAAAAAAGAAATTTTAATAGTTCTGCTGGCAATATCTTTTAACAGGTTTGAATTCTTGATAAGAACCGCCGAGATTGCAATGGAATATATAAGAAAAGCTCACGTGAGCTTTCGTTTCCAAAGGAAAAACGAAAGCGAACTTTTGCATTACATTCAAGCTACTCTTAAAGCTCTCCACTTGAGCAGTAAAACAATTGTTGGATAATTAACAAATTTCAATTGCAGACTTTTGCCGCAATTGATAAGAAATAGAGAAAAGCGTTGGCCTTAGAGTTAAAGGTATGATAAGCCAATTTTCAAAAGTTGAATATTACAAAATCAAGCAATTAAATAATTTTTAAATACAAATTCAGCTATGTTTAAATTAATTAAGTGAGAAGGTGAAGTTAAGTTAATAAGTTAATAATAGTCAGCAGCTTTACTAAAATAGATTATATTCTAGCCTTCAAATTATCAGTTAATTATAAATATGTTCAAGGTGTGGCAGGTTAATGCCCTTGCACACACTTGACAGACTGTAGATACTCTATAAATGTTGTGCATTTTCTCTTAAGTGTTTCGTTTTTATGTATGTATTTATTTATTATTTATTAAATAAGTACATTTTATTTAACTATATTTGTTAATCATTATTTAAGTTACAAATCTATCAATTGAAATATTTTTTAAATACATAAATATTGCAAACAATATTATTTTTAAAAAATTACGTCATCTTTGGAAAAAAAAACGATCCAAAAACTAATTTCGCTTTTTTTAATATTTAGTTTGTTTTCTAGATTTTGGCAAAGATTCTTTTGCCAGCCTTAATTATGCATGACAAATGCAGTTAAGCTGCACATAATTACCGCACAACAACAACAAAAACAACAACAATAACCATTGAAATATTTATGTGCTACTTTAATTGCTGACACTTTAAAAACTTTATTATTGTTATTATAATTTTTTTGTTTTTGCTTTTTTTTTTGCCATTTTCTTTTTGACTTTGGCTTCGTTCGTTCGTTTTTTTTATAATTTGTTGCTCTTTTGTTAATATTACAAACAATTAGAAACAAAATGACGAGAGACAAAGCTTAAATAAGAAGAAGAGAAGTAGAAAAAAATTGATGACCAACAAGAAAAACTGAAAAATCAGCTACACAATTTCCCAAAGTTTTCGCTGGAAAAACCTTTTGGTTGGCATTGAAGGCTCAAGTCACTGTCTAACTGAACACCTGGGTCAAGGGAGTGCTGCACTAGCAAATACCCTGTAATTTTACTGCATTAGAAAAGTATGTTTAAAAATATGCAAATTTTAGATTATTTTTATATTCCATATAGAATGGATTTCTATAAACTTATTTTAAAATAAAAATTAATTTTATGCGTTACATAAATGAGTACTTCTTTATCATACCCCATTGCCTGCCCTTTTACAGGGCACAACAACTAGCGAAAACCTTTACAAACCCTATAAAGAAGGAAAAAAAAACCAGTAGTTCTCAACGTGATGGCATTAATTTTTGGTTTGTTAGTTTATGGACGGTGCTCTGGACCCCCTGCCACTCCCCTTCCTTTCCGCCCATCAACGAAGCCCGCAGCTAGACGAAAATCAAAATCAATGCCTACGTGGGCAACAGGTAACAGAAAATAACAAAAAAAAAAAATAAATAAATAGAAGAAGCAGAAAAAGAGACAAGCGAAAAATTGAAATGAATTCGTTGTAGTTGAAGCGAAAATGAGTTTTGGCCAAGAATTACCTTGACTTCTTTTTTTGTTTACCAAAAAAAAGAGCATTGAAAGAAGGTTTCTTTTTGCTTTAGCCAACAAAAAGGGTTCTGCCAACTTTTGGCCAAGCAAAATTTGAAAATAAAGTTGTTGAAGTTAACAAATTGAATACAAATTGTGGCTAAAAGAAAATTGAAAGAAAAGTAAGACAAATTCGAATTGGAGTTTTAGATGTAGTCGGCTATGAACTAATATACCCAATAAGAAGTTACATTTTTTATCTGATTTATAAATTTTAAAGCTTAGATAAATAAAAAGCAAAGCATTTAAAAGTTTGTAATTGAATTAAATAAAAAATTATTAACTAATACATAATCATAAATACAATTGGAGTTTTATATTCTGTCTAACAAAGTTCCAATTGGAATTCAATTAACAATTGATAGGATAAAAAAAGAAAAAGTTTTATTTTAGTCGAAAGAAAATGCATTTTTAATTAAATTATGTCTTTTAAATTAAACAAATATTAATTTAAATAGAGTTTATTGATAATATAACAAATATGTATATTCATAATGATTTTAAGTATTTTGTTATTTACATTCTTTTTTTTTAATTTAAATATTATGTTGTTTTCTACACAAGTTTTTTAGCCATATATTAACTACGTTCTTGTATTCCACACCAAAGAAAAAAAATTATACACAGCTAACACTTTTGGCTGACCGTCTAATCATTTTGTTGGCCAACTTCTGAACTTCTTTTTCTTTTGTTTCTATGCGGTGATTTTTTTTCTACATTTATGAACTTTTTGGTGACTGTACATTTTTTTTTTGGCCTTTGCTACGCTTTGTTAGCAATTTATTTATAAGATTTTTTCTTCTCTTTTATATATTTTCTTATGCTCAAAACTATTATATTCAACTTTTTGCTTTTTGCCCTTTTATTTGTTGTTGTTTTTCTTTTTATTGCTTTTTGTTTTGTGTTTTAAGTTGCGCTGCAAAAATTGCTGATTAAATCATTTTTATGCCAATTCGAATGGCTAACAAAATAATTTATTTATTTTATGAATAATCATTAATATTTTTTTATTAGCTTCAACAATATTTCAAATGTTTCAAAATGGTCAACTGATTATTTCATTCTATAGATTAAAATGTTATATTTGATAATATTTGTATCGAGCTCAATTTTATTATTTTAAGAATTTCTTTCAAGTATTTAATTCTATTCTTTGTGCTTGTTTTCTATAAAAATTTTATTTCCTTTTCGTTTTTGCCGTCTTTTATTTAAAATTATTTACTTTATATGATATTTGCTCAAGCTGAAGCTCATGTTTTTTTTTCTTCTCCTTTCTTATTGTTGAATAAAAAAAGCATTTGAAGCTTTCAAATTCATGATGTTTATTTAATATTTAATGCACATTTGCTTTGTGTTTTTCTTTTTTTTATATTTATTTTTTTTTGTCTGCGCTTTGCGCTTTAGCTTATTTATTTGATTCCATTTATTCATTTTTTTCACTTTTTTCTATTTTATGCTGATTCCACAATTCGACAGGTGTTGCAACCATGAACAACAATAACGACGTCGACAGCGCTGTCTACTGCGAAGCTTACTTTAGTAAATTTATTTGTTACTATTTGTTAACCCTATATTTATATGAATTTTTAATGAAAACTACAAAAATTGTATTTGAATTATTACACATCTTGTTTATTATATTAATAATTATCATATCAAATAAAAAAGTAATAATAAATAAAATATTTATCAAAGCAACTAAAAATTAATAAAATAATTTTGAAAATCATAAAATACTGAATGAAATGAATTAATTACTGGATTATTTTTGAGTTATTATTATATTTTATTTATAAGGATTTATTTATTACAGGGTATTACGATGTCGTACGCAAGAGCTTTTTGTACATTTTTGTAAAGTAAATCTTTGAATTCCGGAAGTTTGTTTTCTTGTCTTTGAATTGTCCAGATTTAAAGCTCTCGAAATGCTCTTCACTTTCCTTTCTCCACCCCCGCTTTTGCAACACCCTCTGCCAATTAGACAGCCAAAAAAAAAATAATAATAATAAAAGCTACACACGAGCTGCAGACACGTGCTCACAACGAGGCAGTTGTTGGCCAGGTGGGGCAGGTGTGGCAGGTGTTAATGTTGTAAGCCGGTGTGAAAATGGAATATGCAGGCAAAATATATGCACAAGCAGTGGCAGAGTTTGTTGCTCTTGTTGTTGTTGCTCTTGTTGTTGTTGTTGTTGTTGCTGCTTTTTTCTTTGTGCTTATGGAATTTTTTATGAATGATGCAGCAGCAACAACAACGTTGATGAAGTGCTGAAAAGCAACAGCAATTGTTGTGGCCGTTGTTGTTGCTGTTGCTGTTGCTTAACGCTGCATTTGTTTATGAATTAATAAAATTTTAATTATGTTGCACAAATAATTGCGCACTTGTGCAGAATGAACATGACAGCCAACAGTCAACAGTAAACAAAAAAAAAAATGAGCTGCAACAACAACAATAAGAATCGAGCAACAATAACTGTGAATGCTAATAGGCAACCAAATTGCAATTTGAATAATTGAACGCATGAACATTTTTATACATTTTAATTAAAATATGACAAAAATAAATAAAGTAAATAAAAAATAAAGAAGAAAAAAAAACATATTACAAACATTTTGAAATACATTTATAAAAATTTGTGACAATTATCAGTTATTTTTAATGTCAAACTAGTTCTTTATTTATAAGTTCAATATTTACAATCTTGTTAAATGAATATAATTAATTATACATATGTCTGAATTCCAATGAAACGCTTTCTTGCAATTAACAATCGTAAGCTTTACTTGAAATTGTGAGAATCTCATAGAAAGGAGTTTAACAAGAAAAGTTAAAATAAATGGCATTGGGCGTTAGAATTTTATTTAAAAATAGACATCTTCTTAATGTAATATTTCTGCCAATAACCTGTGACTTAACTATATTTTATTATTCTCTTTCCAGGGCCTCTTTCTTTCATTTATATTAATTTTTATAACTTTAATTAAACTCCAGAGTATTTTATATAACAAGAAAATCATACGTTTTAGTATAATTCTATTCTATATTTATTAATGATTATATTATATATATATATAAAAAAATATAGAATAGAATTATACTAAAACGTATGATTTTTCTTTAATGTATGCCTTAATCAATATTCCTTCGCTTATTTTTATATGAATTCTCATCCATGAACGTTTTTTTCTCCCAAGTTTCTCACATTTGACCCCATGCAAAAAAATTTGATCCACAAATAAAAAGTTTTGATTAGATTAACTTGAACTTCCAGTTGAAGTTCTTCAGCACATAATTCCACGTATTGCAAGCGTCAAGTGACTTTTATATATATATATATTATATATACATACATACATGTATGTATATAATTTTAGTCTTGTCTAAGCATTCGTTCACACACAAACAACACTTTATGTATGATGTGTTCAAATTACACGGCTTATCATTTAATAAAATTCACAGAATTCATTAAAAAAGAGAAAAATAAAAAAAAAAATACAAGAAAGGAGAAAAAGTGTACAAACTATACATATATGTATATGTATATATTTAAATATATATCGAATTTCCTTGAGTAAATAAACGAAAGCAAAGCCAAAAGGCGAACTATTTTATACCTAATGCGTAGGTTAAAGGTATGCCATAACAAAAACAACAACAACAACAACAACAACGACAGCCAAATTCCAGGTAAAGCTCAAAATCCTGTTTACTTCCTTTTGAGCTACCTAAGCAAAAGAAGAAGACACAGCCACTAAATCTTCCATAGGTAGTTATGCATGTGTGTGTGTGTGTGTGTGTGTGTGTATCTATGTGCTTCGGTTTTCATATATCGTCTCGTCGCTGATTTATTATTTACTTTATAAAAAATGCCTTTGCCTTATTCTCGGCTTCAGCTTTGGCGAATCTTTTTCTCAGCATTTGTATTTGTTTTTTTTTCTTTACTTTTTTTGGGCGACTTTTGCTTAATTTGTGTCTTGCAGGGCAACATATTCTATCCATTAGAAAGACAGAGTGGGAGAGAGAGAGAGAGAGAGAGAGAGAGAGAGAGAGAGAGAGAGAGAGAGAGGGAGTTCTGAGACTTCTTCACGGAAATCTTGTTGAATTTCGCTTGATTGAATTTGCCTGCACTTTTATTTCCTTTTATTTTTATATTCTTTTCATTTTATTTTATTTTTATTTTATATTTGTTTTTGTCAACAAAATTGACCACACGCACAGCTTTCGAGAAGCCATAGCCGAGCGGCTTGCTCAATGAAATGTTTCTTATGTAACTCATAAATTGCAACACACACACATACATACATGTATACATACATACATGTATCAACATTATAAAAACACACACAGCTCTTTCTAACCGCACAATTTATGGCAAGGAAATGAAACATAAACAAGTTTTCTGCTTGCATTTCTTTAGATTTAGATTGATCTTTAGATACTCTAACTATTAGATTACAAAAATTATAATATGTGCATCTTTTATACTTGATAACTAGAATATATTACAACACTTTTTGTATGCAATCTTTTTATAAATTTTAATAGTTATTAGTTGAGAATATATTTAGAAATAATAAGTTTAGACTTAAGCTCTATTATTTAATTATATTGTTAACTTTATCCACCTTGTAAATATTTACCAGCAGCATATAAATGCATGGCAAGTGCATTTTAAAGAGCATGTACCAAAAAAAAATATAGTATTGTAAAATTAAAATAAAAAAAATTAAGTTTAAAATGTTAAAAGTAAATTATTAAATAAATTCATTTTTAATTAGAAAATTAATTTACGTTAAAAAGTGTAATTAAAGATTCTTGCAGAACAAAAGATAGATAGACAATCAACTACACAAAACAAAATAATAATTAAAAAAAAAATATTTAATAAATAAATCCAAAAAAAGAGAAATAGAAATAGCAAAAATCATAAATTTCTATTTAATACTTTAGAGTGTTACCAAGTGGATGAGAATATAATAGAAGACCAATCGTAGAGCATTCGGAACAATCAGCTGGCTAGAAGGAAAAGCGTGTTAGCCCGACACAGAGGAAGCTCGAAGATTGCAATAAAGTCACAGCATGGCAGTTACCAAGGTGGAGTCCATAGATGGCCCCCACGAACACCCCGGTTAATAAAGCCAAGGAAAAACCGCAGCTAGACAGAGAAAGAGTGCATGTGTGTGTGTGTGTGTGTGTGTGAGAGAGGGGAAGAGAGTTGAAGTTCGCTGCACAATGAGATTTATTTATCGTGATTGCGCGCTTAATTGAAAATTGTTTGAAAGGCCGCAGATGACGGAGCTACTTGAGAGCTCAACAGGAATCTCTTGGAGCTCCAACTTGACTCCCATTTATCAATGTGACCCATCTGAGTGCTCTATGGACTGACTGTCATGCCTAACGGTATTCGTTTTTCTTTTACTGACACACATTTTTATTTTTATTTTTATGTTTTTTGTGCTCCTGCGAGCGACTTTTACGGACAATTTGTCAACGACATGGACAATGATAGCAGCACAAATTGTTGCCAGTTGTAAAATTAAAATGTCAAAGCCGACAACAACAACAACAACAACAAGAACAACAGCAACAACAACAACTACAGGACATTGAAAGCAAGTGGTGAGAGGCGGGCCACCATGAATAGAATCCATCAGCCACCCATGGAGCAAAGGCCTCCAGCTGGCAGTTGTCAAGCAGCGAAGCAAACGCTCGCATTCAATCAGTTTTCAAATGCGACGCACATTTTCCAAAACTGGGGGTTACGCAGGAGACTGTGGCGGGGGTGGGGCATCCACTTAGCCTCGGGAGGTTTCGCATGCCTTGATATGATCATTTCTAAAGGAAGCTAACATCTTGTTCAACTTAAACCACGGGTTTTTGATTCATTTTGTGACATTAGAACATAAAATCTAAAAAAACAAATTAATATATATTTGTTCAATGTTTTCTTTTTATTTGTGATTCAACTGGGAATAATTTCATATTTAATCATATTTTTCCAATTTTTTTTTTGACACTTAAAATTGTTAAAAAAAAAATTTAGTAATGACACAAAAATAATTAAAAATAAACAAAATTTGCTTATAGATATTATTCAATTTTTTATCTTAAAATGAAATATTTATATTTTTTATTTTTATCATTGAAAATTAATTACTCCCATTACTTAACTTATAAATAATTCATTAAACTCTTACGATATTTTTTGTAGTGCTTTTTATTTCTCAATTCATATCAATATCTTACCACTCACAAATAAATTTTACGTTGTGCAACACTGTCTGAAGGACAACGCCAACTCGACTTGCTGCAGCAGTTCCCCCTTCCTAATTAACTATAATTTCTTATTTCGTTACCAAGGGCTGGAGGGCTCTTAACTAGCCAACCTGCTGCCTTAACAAGCAGCATATGTTTGCAGCCATCGAGCGAAATACAGTAAGAGCCACCCTAATGATACAGGGCCACCCTACGCCCTGCGCCACCAGCTCTGCGGGTGGAAGCCATCAGCTACGATGGCATCCTTGACAAGTCGCCTATACCGCCCGTTGGGTTCCTTCTAATGTAATGTGTATCCCCTTTTAGCCGCCGGCTTACCCCCACCCCACCCCACTTCTTGCTCCACCATTTTGTTTTCCCTTTGATGTGTGTATGTGTGTGTGTGTGCGCGTCTGTTTTTGACTTGTTGCGTTTGCACTTGATTTTTGGAGTTTGGAGCCGGAGAAAAAAAAAATTCGATTTATAATCGTGCACTTTAATCAATATGCCATAAACATTGATAACAGGTATTAACATGATCGCGTCTGTGATACTCTGTAATTTTAAATATAACATTTATAGCAGGATTCAAGTCTTCTTCACATAAGTGTTGTAAAACTGTTTATAAGGAAACAATTTGATCATTTGTAAAGTTAACGATAGTTTTTTTTTTGTTTTTTTTAAATAAAAATATATAAAAATTAGTGTCTTTAAAATAACTGGCGAACACTATGTTTTAATTTTCGTTAAATATTTCACATACTTTAAGGATACTATAGAAAAATCAAAAATATAAAGAACAATACAAAAATATTGTGATTATCTATATGAACAAGTAAAAGGTCTTACATACCGATTTGTAACTATTTTATATTTAATTTTTTATTTAAAGTCCAAAATATATGCCTCTTAGGCACTTGTCAAATATATCGCATGCAGGAACATAAACCACTCAACTCTACTTCCTACATTTCAAGTCGAGAAAGAAATCAGGTTAATATCTTGTCAGGCAGTTAAAGCCAATTTTGTGGCTGAGCGACTAAACGTGTGAGTTTTATGAGCTGGCTGAAATTTTAAGAGGCTTTCAATTTAATGGCCCAATGCAAAGTGTTAAGAACACCGGACCAGGTAAACTAAATTGCAGAATTTCTGAAAATGAATATGAAAATGCATGCAAAAACATATTCATACAGTGCGCTACAAATTTCAGGGAAGACTCCGACTTATTTATTGTTCGATGCCCTATGACAATATCCTTTGTACGGCGTTTGTTTTATTTTCCGGTTTTTGGAGCAGGTGTCGACGCTTGCATGCGTCAATTACTTAATTTTAATGGCTTTTATTATGCACTCGCATACACCTGAGTGTGTAAAGTGAAGCACGCACACACGCACACACACTATTAAGAAACGTTTGCTGTGTGTGCCATTAAAAGTAAATAAAAGCTCACGAATTTGAGTTGGAAAAATTACCCTGAAAAACGATTTCGAATAGACATAAAGAACAAGCAGAAGAAGAAGAAACTAGCTCTAATTAATCGATCTTAACACGATTAAAAGTGGGATTCGTTAATTTAAATATATTTGTTAATCAAAGAAATACAAAATTACGTATTTAACTTTTTATATAATACAAATTATTTAGTTAAATTAAAAATAAAAACATTTAGTTGATACCAATTATGTTATTTGAAAGAGAGTAGACAATAGATCGACTTTAACATTTAAAATACAAACTAATAATAAAAACGAAAAGAAGTAAAAAGTAATATATTTTATAATACACATATATATAATAAAATTGCAGAAGAACAATTTTATCGAAAAAATAATAATAATGAGACAAAGTGTGCATAAAGTGCCAAAGCATGAACACGTGCAAGACTTGAATTCGTGAGAATTGCAGAGAAGGGCAATATTTAAAAAAGAACGATTTCTTATATGTAAAGCAACATTGTATTGTATAGCAAATATTTATATATATAAACCAAAGTTAATTAATACATAATTTAATTGAAACTAAACTATTTTATTAAGAAGCTGTTTAAATATTATATAATATTTAATATTAGTGAATATTATTTAAAGATTGTAACACCTAGATAGCGCCTATCTAAAACAAACCAATCAGAAAAAGATTTTTTGCTAACACTTCGCTAATTGGCACATTATAAGAAAATATTTATATATCAATAAAATGGGTATATATGTATATGAATATATGTATATATGTGTGGCATATAACTCACCTGCATGGCTAAACAGAAAATGAACGCCAAATGGGGCTGCGATTTGGTTACTTGGATGGTATTTGAGCGGCTTTATATGTACATATATATTTATATATATAAATGTATATACATACATACATATCTATCCACTTGTTGCTAACTGCCGACTGCCAACTGCGCCTGTGTGTGTGTTGTAGTTGTATAGATTTTGTTTATGACGCCCCCCCCTTGCAACAACAAATAAACAAAAAGCAGGTGTCGTGTGAGTCTTCTGTTGTTGTTGGTAAATTATGACAGCGCGACGAAGACGCAAAATACGAAAGAGGAAAAAAAGAGACGAACACGTATATACATATATGTATGTATATATACATATATATATATATATATATATATAAATATTTTTAGAGCCAAACTAAAAGCAGACTTTCAACTACGCACTTCACGTAACAAATGTAAAACTAAATCTTCGATTGCACTTGGATTTTGTTTATGAAATTCAATTGTTATTGTTGTTGACTGCCTGCAGCAGCAACAAAAACAAACAGCTGCATACTCTAACTGTTTAGCGGTGTGGTGAGTATGCGCAAGCCGAACAATTTACTCGCAATTTACATTAAATAGGATTAATACATTGCCTTCTGGCAATTAAAACATTTAAAATCCAATTTTAACACTCTGCAAAACGATAAATTAAATGATAAGACGCAGCGCACAAATAAATAACAATAAGAAGTACGGCGTTGAGTAACACTGCTTTAGCAGTTACTAGCACTGCAAGCGTTCACAACTGTTGCGCACAGCTGAGTGGCGCTAACTAGAGACAACACGAATGCCGATAGTTGTTGTATCAGAAAATAAAACAAATTGATTGAATTATTTATAAATTTATTTGCTTATTTATTATTATTAATATTCTTATTTACTTAATTTTCAATATATTACATTTACTTGTCTATTAATCAGCTGTTATCATTTTTATTAAATCGATTTACAACACTGCTGCACATGCTGTACGGAATTTAGTTGCCTTTTGCGGCTTTTATTTGCCTGGGACTGGACACAATTGCTGCCTATTGCATTTAAAATGGGCGAATTTAAAACATGGCTCAGCCATCAGCTCCAGCTGCTGAACACAGACGAAACTGTTTTCGGTGCGTACATAATTGGAATCCTCGAGGGCGAGGAGGAGACGCAAGATGAAAAAATCGAGGCTCTCGAAGGCATACTCAGCGGCACAGGCGTAACTAAAAGCGCTAACAATCAATTATTTCGCATTTAATTAGCATGTAATTCGTTGCAGGCAAGCAACATTGAGGAGCTGGTGGCCAGCATATTGCAAAAGTGGCTGCAGAGCCATCCCAGTGCGGATGAGCCGCCAAAGAAGGGTCTGGACATTGATGTGAATGCCCAGCTGGCCAAATTGCTGGAACAGCAGAAGCTGCAGCCCGCCGCCAAAGAGCGCGAATATACCGAGGAGGAGCTGCGCATTAAGCAGCAGATATTGGCGCAATACTCACAGGTTTCCCAGCCACATCCAGATTATCCGCAATCTTAGGTTAATCTTGAATAATTTGTTTTGCAGACTGCCGTCAGCGAGGAGGAAGACGATGATACGGATGGCGAGGGCGCTGAGCCTGGCGGATCGGGCGTGATGGCGCCCAACACCAACAAGGCGGACGTTGCCAACTTGGCCAAGGAGAAGCGCGAGCAGGCGCGTCAGGAGAGTGCGGCCAAAAAGCAAAAGGATAAAGAGGATCGCGAGAAGCAGAAGCAGCTGCGCGAGGAAAAAAAAGAGAAACGCAAAACCGTTAAAGGCGAACGTCGCCGGTAACCGAACCGAGAAAATATCCGGATAATCCGTCTAACACTTCCGCAGAACCCTCAAAGCGCAGATCGGTGCAAATTTTTATGCTGTCTCGCAAAGACATTAAAGAAAGAAAACTCCATGAATTCAGTCAGAATATAACTAAAATATATTTATATATATATATAAATATATATATACATATATATATATAACATGCATTGCAATCGAATTACGCGAGCATTAAATTGTAATTGATTAATGAGTTCATATTTCAAATTGTTTTTACTAAATTAAATTTAAAGTCGTTTTCACAATGCCGTAATTTAAATTAATTCTAATGCTAACTTGGATTTCTAATTAACTTCTAGGAATTATGTGTAGAACTCAATTTGTAAATATTTCATTAATAGTTTTTCATTTTTACGGCTCATCATCTTCCTCGTCATCCTCCTCATCATCATCAAGCTCCTCATCATCTTCGTCATCATCATCTTCATTCAGCTCCTTGCCAGCTCCTGGCTGCTGATCATCTGCTTCATCGTTATTGTCGTTCTCATCGTTATCCTCGGCGGCTAAATTTTGTTCATCAGCCGCCTGCAGCTCAATCGATAGTTTTTTAATAGCCTCTATATCATCTAATTGTATGCGTCTATTGTTAGGATCCAAGCAGTTCACTTTAACATCTATGAAATCCCTAATGTGTTGCTCATCCCAGCTGGAATACTGAAAAGTGCGAAGAAGAAAATTTCATAAAAGCAAATGTTAAGAACTCAAGTCTTGACAAAATATTTATATAACTGTATAGCAAATGCTCATATGCTTTTAACTATTATAGAGATACATAATTTATAATTGTTTACCTTAAATGTAATATAACATATAATAAAATTAAATGCATCACAAGTAAACTTTTATTTGTGGCGCCACCTATGGCAGAGTAGGAATTACAATGTGTTTATTTATATTCAAGCCTTAAGGTATGCAATACATTATTTGCCATTAACCATAGCAGAATTGTAAGAACAACAAATTAATCTCTCAACTGGAAGCTAACGGTACATTGAAAAGAGACTTATCGAACAAAACAGTTGGCCGGCTAGAAAATAGCCTGTACGAAAAATTAAACTGAAAAATATTTCATAAATGCGTCTTTTTCAATTTTGTAACTGTGTTTACCTACAAGTTAGACTTGTTTTACCGAGAGTCTCACATAGAATAAACAAACAAAACTATGTATAGATATGGGTCCGAATCATTATACCCAAATTATAATGATACACAAACGTACAGAGTATTAAAATTAACCAATGAGAAAAGAGCATGATCGCTGACTGCAGCGACGTCGGCAGCATTGGAAAGCAGCGGCTATTGTGAAATTCGCTGCGCTCCGAAATTGTTTCTTTTTGTAACTCACCACAGAGCTGGAAGTGAAGAGCAGCTGCTGTTCGTGCGGCTTGGCCGCGTCCGCAGTTGTCTTCACACGCAAATACTTCTGCAAGAGATTTGTTTGCTCGTCCTTGCGCCAGAGGCAGAGCCGACTGTTCTGCAGCCAATCCTTGTCCAACAGATCTCGCTTTTTAAGCAACAAATCCAGTTGCGACAATTTAACGAACTGCTTCTTGGGCGGCAGATTTTGCGTCCGCTTCGCCGTGGAAGTGCTGGCTGCGGCGAAATTTTCAAATTCGCCATCGCTGGGCTCCGTATCCAAGTTGTCCTCCTCATCCTCGTCGACGGACTCAAAGTCCTCGTCGCTTACCTTGGGCACAATGTTGCGTCTCTTGCTCTTCGATGCAGTTGCAGCAGCCGCCTTACGTTTGCGTCCTGCGCTGCCAGCGTCACTGCCGCCGCCGCCACCACCGCCGCTGCTACTGTTGCCATTGGCACGTGGCTGCTTCTGCAGGGGTTTCTTGTTGGGCCGCCAATCCTCCTCGGAGTCGTCGTCGTCAGGACTGTAATCCTCCTCATCCGAGTCCAAATCAAATGTGGTGGTCACCAGCTCAGTGCGACTACGCATTTTACACCTGTTAAACTGGCCAAAAAGAAGTTCTCTGTCCGTGTTTTTCTTTGCCGCTCGCTGCCTCCGAAAGCTGACTGAAAATTTGTTGCTGTTGCGACTCCCACACGCGAAGCGCTCCGGAAAAATTGCAATACATCTTCTCAGCAGCGTCCGCGTTCGGGGGTTGTTTCCTTTCGACTCTCAGCTTCATGTCAAAGCTTTTTCTACCTGAAAGCTCGCAGCAGTATTGCATTCATTAGGATAGGAGAGAGGAGGGTGGGGAGTGGAGCTTTTATTTTATTTATAAATTCATTTAGTATTGCAAGCTGCACTTAATTGTAAATGCAGCTACGATAAGCTTTTGATAAGCGGAAAGGTAGTAAAGTTAGCACTTAAGCTTTTTCTTTATATCCATTAGGAGTCAAAGTAGGTTACACAAATTTATTCCATTAATTGCAATGGTAAATATAATAATAATAAATATACATAATATGCACACAATTTTAATAATTTCTACATATTTGTATACTAATTTCAATAATTTAAATATATATAAATAATTTAAATGATATATGCCGACATTCTTTGCCCGCACAAAAAAAATTCTTTTGCTAATGTTTAATGCTTAAAATCAAGTTTAGATTTGTATCTAATTCTTACATGTAATATTTACAACAATGTTTTAAATAAAGTTATTTAATTTTGGAATTTAGCATATTCGCACTTCATCAGGTTTTTTTTATCTCTAACATTTGTTCTGTAGCAGTTAATTCACGCATACCTCTGATAAATTAACATTAGAAAAGTTGCAATTATAATTATGATAATTAAGTATTTTAAGTAATCGACGTCGCTGACTTCTGTGGAGGAGATTTGTTGCTCCTATGCTCATCCTTGGCTTTGAGATCTTTTGAGATTTGTCTGTCGGAATCACTTGGCTTATTATTAATACTTTTAGCAGGTATTTTAATATATCTTTTATCCAATTCTAGCAGGCGTTGCCGAAATTCACGCATACGCTTAACGCTGCGCCCAGATGGAGCCTGTGGATGTGCGCTGTTGTTTTTGTTTTTGTTCGGGTGGAATTCTTGACATCGCGCACGCATCTGCTGATCATTCAACTTGGCTGGAGGTTTTGTACACAAGGTTTCGCTTGGCTTGCCTTTATCCAGTTCCAAGAGACACTGGCGGAACCCATGCATACGTTTAACGTTCTGCTCAGGTGGAGTCTGTATCGGCGACTTGTTGCTATTATTGTTGCTCTCCTGTTTATCTTGACATCGGGCACGCATGTCATGCTCATTCGAGTTGGTTGGCGGTTGCAAACCCAAGATTTGGCTTGGCTTTACTTTATCCAATTCAAGCAAACGCTGTCGAAATTCACGCATACGCTTAACACTTTTGTCCGGAGGAGGCTGTGGATGCGAGTTGTGGCTCTTGTCCAGATTGGCTTTCTGGAGATCTCGACGACGTTGACGCATCTCCCGCATTCGCTGAGCGCTTGATTTGGCTGCAGTTGGCAAACACAGTGTTTCGCTTGGCTTATTTGGAATGGTTTTAGCAGGTATTCTGATGTCTGACTTGACCATCTGTGAATCCTGGCTACTTGTTTTCACGGGCTTAACCTCTGGCTGTTTGTTGCAATGCTCCAAATTTAGGAGACGCTGTCGCAGGTCGCGCATTCGCTGAGCATCCGATATGCTTGCAGCCCGCGGCTGAGCTGTGGCGGAGGACAATTCCTTTTGTCTTCTGGCCTTGGCAGGAGCTATGGAATGTGGATTTGCAACCGGTTTATTTTTGGACTTGAAAGTCATATCGAGTTTCAGTAGCCGTTGATGAAGTTCTCGGACAATAATGCGACGATTATTTGATTTCGCTTCTGCAGGTATTTTATTGGCGACTGCAACATCTGCAATTTATACACCGTAGGTATTACAAATAATTAAGAGATTACGATTTAAATATTTATAGTTACAAGTGTTTGTCATCTGTAGCTCCTTTTTTACTTCTTCGCATTCCTGCTTTATTTCTCTGTTTATGTCCGGCTCTATTTTAATGGGTCCTATGTCCATTTCAAATTCCGGTACATAATGTTCCTCCTGGTACTCCTTTTTTATCCAGTCCACATTTAAGCCTTGTTCCATTTTGAAATTTCAATTATTTTTGTTTTGAAAATGCAACAATTAGCTGCGACTTGCTTAAGACAAAAAACAGCTGTTCTTAGAGATGGCCAAAATGCGAGTAAGAAGAATTATTCATTACTTATCGCAAATTTAATACCGCGGTTTTCTTAAAGGAATTATTAATCGTTTTGCCGCCATAATTTAAATTTTTGTTTTTAACTCAGTTGCCTCATAAAAATTGAGTTAATTAGAGAGTATAAGCTGAAATACTCTTTAGATTATATGAATAAATATATTTTTATAACGAAAAATAAGTTTAGAATTCATTTGCGTATTCTTCTTTAATGATGGCCTTATTTAAAATTGGTTCCATCTTATTAAATGATTCTCGGCAGCAACTCGTGTATGTAAAAAAGCCTTTTATTCATTAGGTATGACAAACGGAAGCTATTAGTGATGGGTTGGACTACCACTTCATAACGTTTTGTAAGTATCGCGAGTATCGCAAGAATTTAGCTTATCTTACCGATAGAATAGTCCCGCAAAGTGAAAAATTTTCAAATATATTTTAATTTTTATTTGGTAATAATTAAATTTAATTCTTAAAATAGTACACACAGCTCTATCCAAAATATCTTAATTAAAGGAAAAGTCATTTCTTTAATATGTATTTAAATATAGATGAATTTTAACTCGTACTTTTGTTGATTTGTCGTGAACGACTTTTGTATATTCTATTTTTATTGATCTTATATGCAGATCGCATATTTATAACAAATTCTTCACGTGTCTCCAATTTAGACGCTTCTATAAAAATAAAAAGTTACTTTTTTTAATTAAATAATATTATTTAATAATTCAATAACTTACCAAAGAGCGCAATTATGAAATATTCATAGATTTTAATTGGTTTCTTGTTTTGAATGCCATCATAATTGTGCGAAAGAATTAACTTGTCACTAAATATTTTAGAAAAATTCTCTAACATATTGCTGCATATCAATTTACGTAGCAGTATTATCTGCAATGACATAATTTATTAAAGATGTATTATATACATATATATTTCACTTACAATATTTTGTCTTTTTTCGCTTTGCAGTTGGTTTTCAATATATTGCAGACTTTCCTCATCTTGAAGGGGAAATAAGTTGGTAAATTCATCGGTTGTTAAGCCCAGATTCATTTTCAATAACGCAGTCATTTTGGCCATAGCTTTTTTCAGATCCCTATTCTCCTCCAATATATGATCCTGCTTGATCATCACATTTTGCAGCTTTTTATTTACATTTTGTAGCTCGAGTCGCATTTTATTTAATTCTTCAGCTGTGGAGTCTAAGAAATATTTATAAATATGATATTTTTAATAGGTCATTTTTAACATTTACTTTGTAATGTTACAGTCAAAAATTATATTAACCTATTTTTTAAATATTTTTTATTTGATAAACCTAAATATTAAACTTAAAAAAAGTTCTCTAAATATTATAATTCATATGGTCGAATTATGATTGTAATTTGGTATACTTATTAGGACAAAATTTAAAAAACAAATGTTTTCTAATTATGGACTAAACATCATCAAATTAATCTTCCGTTCCTTTTTCTTTCTTTTGTATTAGTCTGGGCTTAGAATAAAATACTGCCAAACTTTTGGAATTTAATAATCGTGATCTTACCACTAGAGAGTCTATAAAAGATAAGATAAATTAAAAACTTGATCAAATAAACAGATCTATGATAGGGCTTACTTATTGCTTGCTTGTGGGAATTCGGAAATCTCTTCATTCTCCGGTCCAATCGCCTCGTTCGACACCTGAAACTCAAGCTTTACGGGCCCAATATCGCAATCAAAATTGGATTCCCCATCCGATTCCTGTTTTATGTAATAATCATCTGGATTATCCGTACAATGATCAGGTACAATGTAAGAGGTTTGCAGGTCTTCCTCAACAATATCAGTTTTAAGTCGTTTTTCACATTGTTCCATCTTAAAACAAACTCTGATTTGTTTTCAAACAGCTGACGTTAGAGATGTCATAATATTGTTATTTAGTTACTTCTTGAAGGTATTTTAACGTAACGAGTCACAACTTCGAAATTTAATTGCTTTTTTTAGAAACTTAAAAAAAATGTGGAGTTTTTGGAATGCGACTCCCAATAAAGAAGGAAGTATTAGAGGTTAATTTAGACAAGAAATAAACGCTTGGAATGCGACGTACATTAAGCAATAAAGGATTGGCATGTTACTTCCAGTAAAGAAGTAATCCCTATTGGAAGCTGTATTTCCAACAATTCTCTCTCATTATCTATTTCTGTTGCTCTCTCCTCTCAGCAAGGTATTCTTTGTCGTTTGCCTTTGAGCCAAACAGTCGAAATGTTAAAGTAAACAAGCATTCCGCTGTTAGAGATGTGCGTTTGTGCCAACAGCTGTTCTTAGTGATGGTACGATATACTCTCGTGTAACAGTGACTGCTCACAAATATTTTATTATTGATGAATGGCATCAAGAAGAAGAGACTCGGCGGTATTTAGAAATGAGACTTGAATAAATTTTAACCACCTCAACATAAGAAATTTTTCCAGTATTTCCTTTTTAACCCCCAATAAATAAAAACTCAATTTGTATTTATTAATGTAAACTTTGTTCTAAATTTCGATACAAATCATATTCGCAATATTTACTATTTTAAGCCCTACAAAGCTTTATTTTAATAGATATTAAGCATATCAATAATATGGAATTTATTTGTTATCGAACATCAGAACAACGTTATTTATTTTATTTAATATATACGTATTACATAATGTTAGCTAAAGCTAAATAATTCTTATATATATATATATATTTTCAATGGGGGAACTAGATGAGTATGATTCTATATTGGAGAAGAGCAGAATAATAACTGATGAAAGTAATTGACAACACAAATAAAACAAAATTGAAACTATAATTTTTATAAACATTTTTATTCAGATAGTATTGAATATTTGATTATGAATATGAGGTCTGTCTAGATTAAGTTTTATCTCTCGTCTAGTACCCCCAATATACGAAAAACAATGTTTGATTCGGTAAAGCTGGACACTAAATACTTCTTGAGAATTATATAATTTTATTTTTCATTAAGCTACACATGTATATAGCTATATATTCTATTGTAATTCGCTGGCCATTGTTTTAAACCTAGCGCTATAAAGTCGCTGCATTAAAGTTTTACAAAGTATATTTCACAAATGTATATTTTCATATTTATCATATTTATCATATTTCATTATTCTGTATTATTCCTTTATTCAAGTTTTATACGTTGACTATGTTTATATGATTTCCACTTAAACATTATTCTACTTATTGGACTAATGGTAATGCATATTTATGTATTCTACGACCTCACATATCATTTATTTAGACTTTTAACCGTTATACGCGCGTGGGCGTTCCAAAAATGGGGACGTTATTTCGTCGCTGGGCCAAGGGGGAGGCAGGCACCGGGGTCGGACCGTTGTTGTTGTTGTTTAGGCGTCGCTGCTGGCTATCCGAATGGGCACGCTCTATAAGAAGGTATATCTATCTATCAGATATGTTTCATATACACACATATGTATATATATATGGGATATATATATATCATTGGTTGATTTGCCATGCTGGTTGGGTATATATTTTGGCATGCATTTTCCCTTATTTAACATTTATTTACCAAATATTTTCCGTTTCTTCTGTTAACATGCAATTGAAATAAAAATAATAACAATATAATATTTAATATTTACAATTTGAGAAAATATCTTTAAATAATAATGAAGTGCGTGCTGATGCTTGTTAGTTAGTCACATATGAAATATAATAATAATAATATTAAATTATAAATTAAAAACTTTTATATTTTAAAATTTAGCTCTAATTAGAAATCTCTGGGATTTATAATTTTTGATTAAATAATTATTGAAAAATATAAGATTAAAAAAAGGAACTTTACTTATAAATATATATAAAAATATATTTAACAATTTTATATTTGAATATGAATTTATATTTATGTATATTTATTTAAGATGCGTCATTCAATCTTGTTTGGAAATTGCATTTAAATTAATGCAAAATTAAATGTGCAAAAGATAGTTTATAAAATCTGCACTCTATATTTCTTTATTTTAGTTTTTTAAATATACGTATATAGAATTATTTAGTACATGATTTGTTAGTTAGATATATATTTATTAAATGAATTTCATATGGAAAGTAGAACCTATATCCGATATTCAGACATGCAATTGCTTGGATTGATCCTTACCTCGAAACTTTAAGCCCTGGGCTTCGTTGATGATGGCCGCCAGAGCCGGATGCTGGTAACGCTCCCGGAATATGGCGGAGCCGTTCATGGCGGAGCTGGCGTTACCGTTATGAGTGCCGTTGCCATTGCCGTTGCCGTGATGCAACTTGTGCTGGGGCGTGTGCTGGGGCGTCAACGAAATGGGGGGCGTGGCATTGCCATTCTTATAGTAGCGATTCTGATTGGGATCGTAGGCGTTGGTGTTCAGATCGTGATTGTGATTGAGACGATTGGCCAGCTTAATGGAGGCGCAGCGCTCCTCCTCGTTGTTCCTCATCTTCAGGATGCGCTGATCCTGCACCGAATACCGCGAGCCGTGCAACGCATTCAGCTGATTCAAATTGTTCACCTGGGCGCTCAGCTTCTTGGCCCGAAAGCTGCCGCCAGGTGAGTTGTTGAGCAGCGTGCCACGCGAGGAGCTGCCATTCGTTTCGGTGCTGTCGCGACTCGCCGCCTCCCGATAGCTGGAGGGCCGATGCGTCGATGGAGGCGTGTCCAGCCCGCTGTCATGTGCCGAGCAGTCCAGCTCCTGCTTATTAGCCAGGCCAACACTGCTGCCGCCGTTCGCGTTGTGGGTGGGCAGCATGGGTTGCACTACAGAGACAGAGAGAGCGAGAGAGAGGGAGAGAAAGGCGCATGAGATATGTTTTGCTTCAAAGTAATTTACTATTACAATATATCTAATTATATATTTTACGCATCTTTAGATTTTTCAATAGTTCTGAATTTCTATATCAGAAAATTGTATTTCAAAGTTAATTTCTTTTTGTATTTCTAAAATTTCATAATTTCAAAATTCTAAAATGTTGAAATTCGGGGAAACAAATTTCAAAATTTTGCGAAAATTTCTACATTTTCTCTTAAGCATTTTACTTATAAATCAAATTCTCCGGAATCCCAATGTTAAGACTAATATTCAAAAAAATTTAATTAATATACCAACAAATTTAAAAATAATTTAAATATTATTTTTTAAATTAGAAAATATGAATACGCTCAAAAATGTATTTTAAAAATTTGAATTTTAAGAAAAGTAATATATTTCAAAAATGTTGAATTTTTTTTTAAATTATTCAACCAATTTTGACAAACATACTATTTATAATATAAGTTATCATTTTATTATACTATACTCTCAAAAAATTATAAGTGATTCAAATTTGTTTGCCTTTTAATTTAAATTGTTAGAAATGAACGGATGTTAACGATATTCTGTATGATTGATGCAATTCTTAACAGTTTGAATAGTTGGGAATTATAGTTTTCATATAGCATGTTGGACCTCTGAACTCACCTGAGTGTCGCATATCGGTGGGCGCACGGGGCTTGCGGTACAGCCACTCCCTGTCTAGCTCGTTACCGTTATCCGGCTGGGCGCTGATGCCGCGGAAGAGGCGCGGACGACGCAGCTGGACCTCCGCCTCCTCGGCGGTCTCCTCGTCGACCACCTGGTTGGAGCCGAAGCTGCTGTTGATGAAAATACGGCGGGGCGAGCCGTACAAAGCGCCTCCGGCTTGGGTGAAGCTGTTCTGCGCCGAGGAGTAGCCGTTGGAGTAGCGACTAAGATTGGCATTGCTGTGGTGCGGTATCTTCTGTGGGGTCGAGTGGTTCGTGGAGATGCCGCTCAAGTGATGATTGTGATTCTCGTTGTTTAGGGCGCTCAGATCGGGCACCGAATCGCTGAACAGAAATGGATTCCCTCCGGCATACCCATTGAGGCTGCCAGCTCCAATTTTGTGACGTGCCAAGCCGCCGCCGCTGCCGGAGCCGTTTGTCATCAGCCAATCGTCCAAAGCACTGGAGTAGGTGCTGCCCAGGCCGAAGTGCTGGAACTGGAGCGAGGCATGGGAAACGGGAGCCGCTAGCGAAGCACGCGATCTCGGACCTTGGGCGATCTTCAGGGCGCGCCGACGCTCCTTGGAGGTCAAAGTGCATTCCTAGACACAGAATGAATAGTATTTAGTTATATGTACATATATGCATATATATATTTACTATATATGGAGACTCACCTCCAGCAGCTCGAACCAATCCTCGAGGCCATCGTCGCAGCGCAAGAGGACGCGACCCTCGCGTCCCAGCAGCAATCCAATTGCGCTGTAGGATCGTCTATTGAGCCATTCCACCTTCTCCACGTCCACCAGCTTGACCTGCAATAAATCAGCAAGACAATAAACAATTGTTGCAATACAATAAAAGTCAAAGGTTAGGCAATGATCGTTTGTTTCTCTGGGTCACGCAGCTGGGCTCTGGGAATTGGATTACACTCCAACTAAAGACGTTCACGTTTCTTAACAGCGAATTGTATTATCATTCAGAGAATTAAATTAAAACAGTTGCGTGTTATAAATGGGGAATACCAAACAGCAGCATTACTTAAGAGAGTTGAGACTGAGTTTTAGCTTAGAAAAGTGGGAAATATCTTATAGATATAAGATATCACATATATGAATAGTATGCTAATTGCTTTATACGTATACGTAGCTTATATCTTATGTAAAAAAATAGCTTAAGGAAGTTATATTTATAATACCTATATATATGTATATTAAACTCTCTTGTAGTTAGTTAAAAATTATATAGGAATATAAAAATAAATATACAAATATATAAATATGTAGCAAAATTATAAATATAAAATACAAATAAACAAAGTCTAATAAATCTATCTATAACTAAATTTAAAGAATAATAAATTTTAAAAACAAAAATTATTACTTGTAAGCTCAGTAATAAAAAATAAATGAACAAATAAATTATTTCTGTAGCTGAAAGTCATTAAAACTTGCCTAATGCTTGACATAATTATAATTTAATTATAAAAACCATTATTACAAATACTTAAGTTTAACTGAACTCATTATTGGCAAAATTAAATTATTTTCAACAATATGTGTTATTTTATTTTTTAATTTTAAAATTTAATTAAAATAGTTTTTGGACGTTTTTTCCGAAATAAATGGGTGTGTTGCGGATTATGACATCAGCTGTCGGTTGCTATAGAATGGTTCCATTAAAAGATTACGATTGCATCGCTGTTGGAATTCGAAACTAATGCAGTTAAATAAAATGGCAGACGGTGATTAAATAAATTGCCACTCAATTATTTTTAGCACGTCTTTATGCAAAACTTTTTGTTCAACAATACAACAATTAAGTGACACCCTCTATCTCCCTCTCTCTCCCTCTCTCTCACTATCTATGGTATATGCCTCTATCTACCTTACTTTCGACTAACTATTAAGCATTTCCTTTTGCTTCTTTGCTGTTCGCTTTTCTCTTTTCCGCAGCCTCCCTCCCTTTCTCCCTAATTTCTTTGCAGTGCATTTTGCAACTTGGTTAAAAGTCATTAGACCAGGCTGAAAAAACTTTTTAACCATGTAGAACTTTTATTGAACTCATTTTTCTTACATTTTTGTTGTAGTTTTGTGGCCAAGTTAATGAGTCTTATTTTCTTGTTGTTGTCGCTGGTTTATGGCCAGAACTTTAAGCTGTTACAGATTCTGTTCCAGCTAAAACAAAAAACAAGAAAGAAGAAAAAAAAAATGTATACGAGGCCATTAGGCAAATATGTCAGCAGCGTGTGGCAATTAGCCAAGTTATGCGATATCAAACGTTGGCCAAGATTTTTCTTCTATTTTTATGACCAACCATAATTAAGTTGTAGAGTGAACGTCGATTCGTTTTTATGATAAATTGCGCGATTTATGTTTACAATATACAAAAAAAAAAAAGAATAAAAATGTGCAGGCATTAGAATGGATTTGGTATACATGGGGAATATGCGATGATCGCTCAAAGGCCTTGTCGAACACCCATTAAGAGGCGCCCCAATAAAGTGTTCTAAGAAACTCGCTGGAATTATTCGTGTGGGCTGGAACATGCCAGATATACTGTAGCTGACAACTATATATATGTACAGAAATATATATAATGTATATATATACATATATATTGTATATATTCATATTTTGTAGATTTATTTGGGTTTATGCCTTCTTGTTAATTTGGCTCTTTAATATTGCTCTTAAGCTCTTTGACATTGATAAATATTGAACTCAAAAAAATAAACATAAATTATTTTGAAGTGTTTTTTAGCGAAAAGTTTATATATTACGGACATTTTCTTATATATTCGACTAATATATAATTTGCTATCTGGTCTAATAATGCAGTTATTTATATTTAACCAACTTCCACAATATTTAATGTTAATGCTTAACTTTAATTTTCAATACTTTTACTTTTGTTTCGTATTTCATATTTTAAATAAATTTCACATTTAAGTTAATCAATAGCTTAGTTTAAATGACCCTCATTAAACAAAATTCAAATTCGAAATGTGGCAAAAAAATATTTTCCAATTTCCGTCATTAAAATTTGGCTTATTGAACGAAACAAGCTGCAAAACTTTCAAAAATGAAATTAAATGAACTTCAAGGCTGACATTGATTAGCTTTTGTTATTGTAATTGTTATTGTTTGTTAATGTTGTGTTTGTTGTCTTTCATATTTTGTCATAGTTAACAACATTCGCCTGTCACAACTTTTAACAAAACTCCAATCATTTATAATTGTTGCCACAAATTTGGAGTTGTAGGCTTTATGAATCATTTAAAGAAATGATTTTTGTGCCTTAAATTTTGAAGGATTTTCTCAACGCTTTTAATTTTAATTATGCAAATGCATTTTGTGCACGTTTTCCTGCCTGCCGCCATGTGTGCAGCTCAATTAATATCGAATCATTAAAGCAGGAGTTATGCGGATAAAAATCAATATCGATTTCAATCACTGTCAAAGTGCGAAGAAAAAAATATATTGTGGCAACTTTTGGCATGCCGCGGGCTCTCGATTGCTACCTTTTGCTCACCTCTTACCTATCTCATTATATCCCACCTCTTTCTCTCTCTCTCTCTCTTTCTGTCTCTCTTACTCATTATTGCTGTCAGCTGTAATTATGAAGCTTCGTTACGTTTTACGCGCGATTGATTTTCCCCGTGGAAATCAACTGCAGACACGAATCATCGTCAGTTCTCGAAAATTTGCAATCGCTTTGAAATTTATGCAAAAATCAAATTAAATAATTAGACTGCAAATGAGGCTGCCTGCTGCCTTTTCATCGCACACCTAATTGATTAAGTTGATTACATTGACAAGGTGTCATTGATTCCAGTTCTCGTCTCAACTACCTCATTAATATAATGTGAAATACTGTATATAGACACTTGATACACGCTTTCAAAATAATACATATTATTTTATTTTATGTTGTTAACAATTAAAGTTTCGCTTTAACTTTTTAGTTTATTATCCGATCTAAATGAAAGTTTCGGGATATGTTAATAGCCCTATAATGCGTATATCTTCCTATTCGCAGTTTACTATAATTTTATATCTGCAGCTCTGTAGATGTACCTGATATATACTGGAAAAACTAAAAACGTGTTATCGACAATAAGTAAACGAAATGAGATATCTAAGACATCTATCTAACCTAAGCATAAAATGTTAAATCTCTAGCTTTTATAGATGCTGATATCGATGGGTTCAGACAGTCAGGTCTATAGCCTGTTTTGTCTAAATTGCTGCTCTACTTAATATATGCATATATGCTTATATATTTTTATAAAACAAATTGAGTGCTCATGCTAATGTGCATCAAGTTAGGGTATTATAAACTTCAAAAAGTCACCTCCAAGCCTCTGATGAGGAAGGCAGTCAACGGCCTCTTCGCTCAATGATTCGACTTGGTTCATGGTTCGATAAGCTGGTTGTTGTCTCTGCTAACCAGTGTGGGTGGTTGTCTAAACTTAAGTTCATTTTCCATTTTAGGTAAAAATTGAAGGTCTTTGAGCTGTAAGATTTATGGCAGTGCGTGGAAAGCCATAAAACTGTGCGACCTAATGACAAAATTTACTCGTGTAAGTGTTGGAAATAACATAATAATATTTAATATTATATTATTTAAAAATCAAAGAAAATCGTATGCTTTATCTGAGTGTTTTAAAAGAGCTATGAAAACTATTTATGAAGACATATAAAAGACGTAAGATTGACTTAAGTGAAGCTTTGCTATTAGTTTAATATTTCGCATTTGATGTCTGCAATAATAATAGCCATACTCGTAATACCCATTAAAGGAACTGTGCACAATATTTCACAACAATTTGTCGCTTCCAGCACTTAAGATTTTCCCCCCAAACTAGTTATACTCTGAGCTCATTAATAGGGTATCTTGTTTTTGTGCAAGTGTATGTAACAGGCTGGTAGAGGCATGGTCGATCCCATATATACATTCTTAATCAACATCAGCCCTAACTGTCTTTTTATTTGTTTAGAGTCATCAAATTTACTATATATACATATATATATTCAGTTAAAGTATTCACGGATTTTGAACAGCTTCCCATTATATTTGAAAACACATTTTCATGGTATCTCGTAGTCGAGCACTCTTGTCTCACTTGTTTTTCTCTTAGCCATTTAATTTCATTTACCTTGATTAAGCGCTGCTCGATGAATTGTTGATTTTGGAATAAAGAAAAATGTTGCGCTTAAAATGTATTTAAAATGTTAAATGAAACTGTAAACAATGGAGAGTACTGCCAACTATTTATTGACGATATTTTTGCAGAGATTTTTAGCAGAAAAGTTGGCACAAAAAAAAGTAAGGTAAATAAATGCAGATAAAACTTAAATTAAACGAAAATAAAAGCAATTTTCCCATGATTTCTTTGTTGTTGTTGTTGTTAAGCGGTATTTGTGTTGATGTTGTTGTTGTTGTGCGTTTTCCTTATTTGCTGAACAATTTCATTGCAATCGTGTTTTTGCTTTCCTGTTTTCCATCGCATTTTAATTTTATACGCTGCCTTTTAGCATCGCATTTGCTTTGTTTTAATGGCAAATTTTGCAGGGTATTGCCGGAGGGGGGAGGGTGGATTAGCGGGCCAGTGGGCCAGGCACATATGGGACTAACCGATAGTTTGCCAAATTAACGTGCACTGGCTGCAACTTTTAGCCAATTAGTAGACTTTTGCCCAAAAACTTTGGTAATTAGGTTGTTATTTTTTTTTTCCATTTTCCATTTTACATTTTAAATTTTGTATTTAACGGAAGGGAGAAGCGAAACGGAAGTTGCGTTATTTTAATGAGTGTCAAGTGCAAGCAACATTTTGCAGCTTAAGTGAAAATCCACTTAACTAATGCATGAATTTCTCATGTGTCTCGCACATCAATAAATCCACAATATGTGCCCCACTCCTATCCTCCCGACCCGATATTAAAGATCGCTATCAAAGAACGTGACTTTATGTGTCAGAGAGTTACAGTGGGCACTCAATATATAAGTTTTTTTCTTCTTGTATTTTCAAGGTGTGTCGTCCTGTTCTCTGCTATGGGATATAAAGCGCACAGTAAGCGCCACACCCACCCTTTGCGCCCCCTTCCCTGTGCTCAGCTTTAATACTCATGTGCATGACTAAGTTATACCTCGTATTTGTCATAATGTTTGCCATAAATCTCTCGTTGTGGTAATAGAATTTTACAATGCGTAGTAAATAAGCATGAGATCTGTGCTTTCTGTTATTGCTGTGTGCGTGTGTGTGTGTGTGTGTGTGTGTGTGTGTTGGGTGTTAACTTGGTCAATCTGTTGTTGTGGCTGCTCTGCTGAGGTAACTCTAAATAATTGCTGGGGCGTGCTGCAGATTTACATAGATATGTACATATATATACAGCAATACAATTTTTAAGCTTAATTACAGGGTAGTGGAGGAATGCGAAGAGCCGATTGTAGCTTCTTCCTCTATTTACGACTTCAGCTTAAAAGAACTACTGCTAAGTCTAAGCAAACTTATATGTGTATATTAATGAGTATTAGTATAAAGAAAATCAACAAAAAAAAGTCTAGTTTTTTTTATTGTTGTCTAATCTATAATTTAGTAAAGAATACCTTAAGCTAATGTGATTGGCCTAAGATGTAACGCAATCTCTTCACCAAAATTGTAATATCTTGTGTAGTGTTGTAAAGAATGGAATACAAGTGTTGCCAAACAAAAAAACATTTTCGACTACTTTAAACTGTTTTAAATATAAATAAATTTAATGGTACTTAATATATATAGCAACTAGATTAACGAGAAAAGTACCTATGGCTGGCTTTTGTAGTGTTGTAAAGTGTTGTTGATTTGAATTTTTGACTAACTTGAGCAATACTTATTAGCTTAGATATCTAATGTCAGCTCCTATTATTAGAAGTACTAAGAAATCCGCTTCCCATATCAATTTCTAAAGGTGAGGACACGATCTTCCGAGCTTAACCTTTGACTTATTTGTTTACAGTTAACTTGGTCAACGTTTCGCTTACCTTAAATATGAATTGTCCCATATCCGAGGCACGTTCATTGGCCGAGCCCGAGGCACGTTTAAAGCAATGCAAATAGTCGCGGGTGAGCACAAAGTATCTGCAAAATAAAAGAAAATAAAAACAAATTAAAAACGAATACAAAAAGTGCACATACAAAATTCATTAACTGTTTTTAAAGGCCACATCTCATTTGCAAAGGTCAATTGCGAGAAGAGCCACTTAAAAAATGATTGTATGATAAATGCAAATTTTACTATTGGCAACAGTTGCCACAAAATTGTACTTTAATAATGAAAATAAAAATACTAAAATATAAAAAAGTATATTTTCTGCATTTAATTTTTGTCTTTAGAAAAGCATAAATTTTATGTCGGCAAAAGTTAATAATGCATGGCTAAAAGATACTTGCTTAGCGAGTGCTTCAACTTTAGCCATCGATTTATTTATGGCCAAAACTTTGTGGACGGAAAGCAATGAAAAATATTATTATTGTTGTTGTTGTTATTGTTGTTTTGTTGAGCTTTGAAGAGATGGCTTGAAATAATTTAACGTTGAATCTGTAGAAGATTTTCGCTTTGGCAACCAAAGAAGAGCCAAATTGCTGGATTCTTAGGTTCTTGGCCAGCTCGCAGCTGCTTATTAACGTGGCCAAGCAAATTGAGAAAAGGCGAGACGTTAATTGCTTAGCCATATTGCTTGGACCTGGTTAATAATTTAGTGCTGCAACGATTAGTTAAGCTTGCTAAACGTGGCTAAGAAGCGGCTATGGGCCAGAACTTAATGACTGGAAACTTTAAAGAGAAACCAAGTGAAAGATAGAAATAGAAATGAAATTGCAAAACAACGGATAAACAAGAGAAATAGTCATAAGAAAAGAAAAAGTATTTGTTGCTTAATATTGAGAAAGGCAAACAAACTAATTACAAAAACAAAACAATTTAAATATATTTGAATCTCAAGTACATATTATCATTATTTGAAATTGTGGAAGCATGAAAATAATTTTTTGGCTTATAACTTAATGTGCCAATCAAAGCTTTAAAAACCCAACATAAACTTAATGAGGGGTATCCATAAGATAATAATAAATTATGATGGATGCGAAATGCAGATAAGCAGAATAATTATTATAACTTAAGATCTGGTGAATTTATAGTGGGGAGGATTAAAGCGAATATGATTAATAATAATATAGTATAATTATAATTAATAATTTTGTATAAATTGGATTCGAACTAAAAGATATAATTTAATTAACAATTGCTTTAAAGAAATATATAAAACGTATTTAAATTTGAATTGCAAATACTTATTTAAAAAAATTGAATTTAGTTTTATAAAAACAATTTTAAGTTAAATAAAATATAATTTACTTAAATAATGCTTAATGCAAGATTAAAAAAATTCAATCGTTTTTATTTTAAAGGAATCGATACTCCCAAAAATTGTAGCAAGTATTTAATTGGCAACATTTTAAATGGAATTTTGATGCAATTGTCGAGATCAAATATGCACAATTGATAGCAGAGCGCTTAGTGGCCATTAACTGCCAATTAAAAAGATGTCGATAAACGTAATTAACGGAAAGGGAGTGACAGAAAGAGAGAGAGAGAGAGAGAGAAACACAAAGAGATAGGTGACAGAGAGATATGGAGATATGGGCGAAACATAATTAAAATTCAATTAAATGCAGAGCAAACAAAAACAAAAGCACAGACCTGAATGCCCTTTGCCACCCACTCAATTAAAGGGTAAACCCATTTACCATTTGCATTTGCATTTGCATTTACATTTGCATTTGCATTCGCATTTGCATTTGCATTTTGCATTATCTGCAGTTCGAATATGAAAGCAAAATTTAGCCACTTTTTGCAATTAACAAGCGCTGGGGTAAATAAATTTCCATCATTCAAGCCTGGCCAATACGAAAAGGGTTGTTAAAGTGGTTACTAAGGTCATATAAAGGACATGTTTGTTGGACATAGTATTTATACTACCAATGCTTTTCTTCTTAAAAATTTAAAGCTTGAAATTTATTTTGAAAAAAATCTAAAGTACTGACAATATATATATATATAGATAAATAAGTAATAAAAATTAATTCAATACTATATCAAATTAACTAGAAATAAAAATTTTACTCTTACATCAAGGCATTTTGTATTTTATCTCATTGAAATACTTTTCCCACTTAATATAGGAAAATAGGAAACAAATGTTGCACATTTGGATATATATATGTATTACCTCTCCTTCCAGCGCGAGAAGAGGCGATCCCGTTGCTGCCAGAGGAGTCCGCGTTTAATGGGTCCCGTCATGGAGGCCACAGGTATGCGACCCGCCAGCAGCGATTGCTGAAAAGAATACAAAAATGCAGCCAATTAAAATGTGTTTGTAGAGGTATATGTATATAGGTTTATATAGTAAGGAGCGGGAGTTAGTTTCAGCCGATTCTGCACATTTATTTAATTTATGATAGTCAACGTTTTTCCCACTGTCTCAGCTGTTTTCGCTATCTGTCGCACTGCCTATCATAATTCTCTAGTCGCTGAACTTTACGGTACTTTAAATAATTTAAACAACAATAACAACAACAACAACCTTTACGTCTGGCTCCCATGAGCTATGATTAATGTTGCTTTAAAGAGCCGCCACTTGCGCAGCTCCCCAGCCCCCAAAAACCTCCCCACACGCATACCCATACCCCATGCCCCATCCCCCTTTTAGGAGTCGCTTGCTCCACCATAAATTCCATTTTGGTATTTTTTTTTTTTGTTTTTGCTTTCCATGTTGTGTGGTTTGCTCATAAGAGCAATTTATTATCAAGCGCGTTGTTTTATAATATTTCATATTAACAAATGTTTCCAAGCTGGTTAAATAATACATATAAGCGCTTTTATACAGATATATATACATACATATGTATACTGGCTTAGTTGGAGTATGAATGAAAGCACAATGGGTTAATCTTTGTGGCTTTTTCTCAAATTAACCGTAAACAATAATTTAGCGGTTAACATTTTATGATGCACTCATATTAAATAATTTCATTTGGAAAACAAATGAGCGAAGTGAAGATTTTAGGTAAATTAGAATATACAAAATAGTATCTATTTATACGTAAAGTTCATGTGATAAGGCATGCATATCTTATGTAACAATGCTATAAAATATTGCTTAAAATATTCCAGACAATTCAACAGCATTTTAATATAAATGTTTTGTGTATATTCATTTAAAAAAATTGTATCTATATAAAAAAGTTATTATCCATTCCAAAGTTTTTATATCCTTAATAGTTTTCATTTTTAGTACAAAATTTAATTTGCCATTTAGTTATCGTAAAGCAGCATCTTAATTATCTGAATTATCTCAATTCTATTATTTAACAGACAATTTCATTAATTCGAAAGTTTCCCCAAAAATATATATGTATGTATATATATATCTGCCAACTGGTAACTGGCAACTGGCAACTGGCAACTTTGTATGCCGCCCAGCCATTGGCCCCAATTTCAAGAATCCAGTCGAAACACATTTGCTCATTAAAGCCAATGGCTGTTGCACGTTTCTATCCAAAAACAAAACAGAGCAAAAAAAAATACTAACTGAACAATAGTTTTTAATGTGCTAAATTAAGTTTGGAATACCTCTTATACAGAGCGCTTCCCACTTTCCACTTTTCGAACCATTCGAGAAAATTACCCGCACAATTTCGTTTTCGAATTTGGGCCCCAATCCATTTTCCTCCTTCTAGCCATATTGAATTTGAAGTTAGCCAAGGCATGCCTTTTATTCTTCCTCTTCTAGTTCTTCTTCCACTTGTTGTTGTTGTTGTTTGTGTCTGGGAGCTTAAACGTGACTACCGTTAATTTGGCCAGAACCTTATTTAATGCTCTGGCCAGAAGTTCTTGCCACAGTATACTAAGATTGTGTGCCGCCGATAACCGAAAGACGTAGCACAACAAAAACAAAGAAAAGTATCTTCATTTTACGTTTGCTAAACGAAATAGAAAAGAACCAAGCAAGTAACTAGGGTGTGCCCAACTAGGACATACCCTCGAAGTGTGTGCATCTCCCAAAGCGCAATTCCTTAGCTTTAAAAATTTGTATTTGTTTTTGTAAGGAAATTAGGTGGAGCCAAAAAATGATGGGTGCTAAATCTGAAATATTTAAAATGTGTGTTTCTTTCAGGAGAGCATATATGCACTGAATTTATTAATTCCAGCACTTACAATTTAAGAGATGTGCAGGTATAACTAAAACATGTTATCGATAACAAGCAAAAGGAAAGTGCTATCGAATTTTTGAACTTAAGTCCACCTGCATGTGATATAGGAGAAGTTACATCTGAAATTTGCAGTCTCTAGCTCTTATAGCTGCTGAGATCGACGCGTTCATACATGCGGAAAGACATTCAGGTAGTGGCAAATCTCCTCGGCTGATCTACAATATATGTTACACATACTTTTACAAAAACTATATACCCTGTTTGCCTATTTTCAATGGGTTCAGGGTAAAAAAAATACTAAATAAAGCAGCGTGTCGAAAGATTTATCGGCTCGAAAAAGTATTTGGAATTAAGCGAGCGCTTTGCTGCTGTGGCCTCTGATGATATCATTTCTCAGATTCCAGATTTCAGATTCATTTTGGCCAAACTCTATCTACAAAACACACACACACAGAAACACATATACATATACATATATTGAGATTATAAAAGCGATTGATGGGACATAATCAAGGCGGGATGGCCTTTAGAACCCATTGCCCACAACCTGGCGATAATTCATTTTTGGTATTTCGATTCGATGTTTTATTGTCAAATCGAAAGCCCGTTAGCACCCCGTTTCGACCGTTGATTGATTTCGGTTTGGCCACAAGCATATCATTAAGCCGTTTGCTTTGGGCCACAATTCTGCCACAGAGGTAGCTATTTTTATGGCTTTATAATGAATCGCCAAATGGTTGACATTTCTTGTCCGACAGTTTTGATATATAACATCCCATTTGTCTCTCGATCTTCATCCTGTGCAATAGAGAAGCGATAGAGAAGTTATCCAAATTTCACATTAAATTTGGATGAATGTTTATTCAAGCTTTTTGCATAGGAATTGGCAATTTTCGCAGTTTGATTCGCAGAATTTAAATATAAATTGCTTAATTTATCGATACGATAAAGCGGAAAGATTTTTAATTTAATAGACAAAATTAATTAATTATAATTTTAAGCTTTTATGGCTTGAATAAACTTTTTTTTTTTTAATTGTATGCCAAGAAAGTGTGAAGAAAATCTCATTAAATTAATAAATTATACAAATATTTAATATATTCTATTTAAATACATTTTTAAACAAAATTTGCTTATTTTATATCAATTAATAATTTGCACCTCTTTTAAACACATTGTTGAAACTTTTTTTTATATTTTTATTACATTGAGAAAATATATGATTTTTATGATAAATATTTGTATCTCATTTAAAAAATTATTTTTTCAAAAACATAAATTATGATATCCTTAGTTGCTTTAAATAAAGTATTTCACCTTTACATAAGTTTGTATTCACATGAATGTGAGAAGTAAATATTTTACTATATTCTGATCATAAATTCCTAATGTGCTTGACCTCCTTCCACTCATTATCACCTTCATCAGCTGATTGTAGAAAAAAAAATGGAAAACATAAATAAATTCACAGAATAAAAAAGCTTTGACAGACTTTTTAGTAATGAAGCCAAATCGAAAAGTTTTTTTTTAAAGAAAAATTTATGAAAAAGCAAAACAACAAAATTAAATTTTCGTCACGTTCTGTGCATTTAAATTATGGCCAAGCATATCAAATGTTGTTGTTGTTTCTTATAGATTTAAATATATTTTGTTTGTGTGTTTGTATGTGCCCCATGTGGCGCAACTGGAAGCGGAAACAAAGCGTATAATTGGTCAACACGCATCTGTGGAGCTCCAAAGCCCTCTCAGAACTTAGCTTTTAGGGCTGCAAATGAGTTATTGTAAAGGCCAAAGGGTGTCGAAAATCGAATGACGGCAACACCAACTGCAACTCTTAACTTGGCTAAGGGCTAAAAACATCTAAGGCCAAAATTTGTGCCATAAATCAATCAAGTTGCGCATAAATAAATTAAAAACTTTAGAGTTAAACAGATGAGCGCGGCTGTCGATAATTATCGATCACGAAACGATTCAAACGATTGCGTAATAAAACTCATAGTGCAACTTTTTCGACTTTTAGTTTCGAACTGAACTCGAAACGAAAATCATAGCCAGCAGAAGAAACAAAATTGATGTCAAATTCGAATAAAAGAAAAAAAAAGGAGCGTCAGCATCTGCCTTCTGTGTAGGCTGATTGTTGTGGGTGTGTGTGTTAAAAATGCACTGCGAGGGCTGTTCATTTAGTTAGCCAACCTTGACTGGATGTAGTCATATAGCCAATTGATCAAAGTTAGGAACGTATTTGAATGGGTTTTTGTGTGCTGATTTAAAAAGATTAATATCAGTTTAATTTATGTTCCAAATTAATAGAAAACATATAATATTATATAATTAATTAATTATAAATTATTTTTGCCAAAAAGTATTTTGATTTGGAAATAAATTTATTGTTTAAGATAGGGACAGGATTAACTTATTAACTATGGGAAGTGTTAAATTTATAAGTCTTTGCTTTCAAACAAAAAAAAAAATAATAATTTAGTAGAAAATGAACAAACTATTGAATATTATTATAAATTGTGCTTCAAAAAATATTTGAAAATCTTAGAATTGATAGAATTGAATTTTATTCTTTTTGCAATATAATTGAACGACCCACTGTAATTAAAATTCAGCCCGTGGGCCCGTCGTAGAATAAGATGTTAGATCTTGTAACGACGAATCAAGTCAAGAGCTTTTTAATGCCTCCTTTACAATTCCAACTCCTAACTGTGGGCCATTCTGTACTCTGCGTTTTCTTATATGCCAATCCAATTAAAAACCACTAAAAGAGCGCCATAAAAGGCGGCGACCAGACCAGACGAGACCTGAGCCGCTGGTAATTATGTAAGCGGCGTACACAGACTGCAATCAAGGTGTCTAGTATATAAAAAAGTATCTCAAAAAATACCAGAGATATTAATGTGCCAATTTTGGCGGCGTCGTGAATACATCATTGGGTCCAAAGCAAAAAAGAGTAGAGAAAAAATAATAAAATTTCAAGTTTCCATCGTTGGATTTACACACAAAAAAAAAGAAGAGAAGAAGCGGCAAAAACTGACGTAAAATGCAATGAAAATGAGGGCATTTAGTCCGAGTTTTATAATATTTTATTTGCTTTTTTCGGCGCGGGAAAATTATGAAAAACTTATGCACAGATGTGGCGAAAGTGACAGAGAGTCTAATAGAGAGAGATGGCAAAAGAGAGACTGCAAATAAATCGGCAAAAAAAACATTTAAAAAAGTGGCATAAAAAGCACTTTGGAACATTTGCTTATTTGCTTATCATGTCGTATTATTTTATTATTTGCTGTTTATCATAATTTAACGGGTATGCTAGATGTGAGTATCTCAAAGTTGTATCTAGAATCTTGTATCTGAAAGTGTGCACCGCACCTTGTTGTTAATTATAAATAAACTCCATTCAAATGTTTGTTTACATTATGATAGCAAATATCTTTAAATGCCAGACAAATAGTAGCCGGGATATATATAAGTGTATAATATATCTATATTTATTTTTAGAGTTAAAGTTCTTTCTACTTTGAGTAGATAAGCAAAATTTACAATGCCAGATATGATATGTTAGTTTAGTATGAGAGATAAGTTAAAGCTTATATACAAGGTTGTAATATAGCTATGACTCGAACTGGTTCGAACCCGGAATTGCAGTTTTTACTAAGCTTGAAGCTTGAACGGAATTAGCTGTCATAAAAAACAGATAAAATAAGCATACAAAATTGCAAAAACAATAATTAAAATATATCCAGATATGCCAGCTATATAATTAATAGATAAAAATATAGTTTTTAATTAAAAAGGAAATCTGTAAAATCGGGCTTACGAGTTGAGCCTTAAGGCGTTGCTTTGTTTTAAAGACTAAGCCTTGCTATTGTAAGTATTTGATTTGGTTTTGAACCATTTAATGTGTTAATTAATAATATTAATATTTATAACTAAATGCACAATTACAACACAAATAAAATAAATACATTTTTATAATTTACAACCGCTTGCAATTGTAAACAAAAATGTATTTGAAATAATTGCATTTACGACCCCAAAGTCAATGACTTTTGTAAAAGGTAAAAACACAAGTAGTAGAAGAAGAAAAACACTAATAATTTAATTAGGCATACGTTTACACACACACACACACACACACACACACACAGAAACTAGTTGGTTGAAAATCGGTGAAAAGAACGTGGGGAAAACTCCGCTCAACGTTGTGGAAATTATGCGACTAAAGCAGCAGCAAGGAAAATTGCAACTCAAAGGTAGCGTAGGAGTCGCATTTTATAAATTTTATTATTTGTTTTTACTCTACTTCTTCTTCTTGCTCATTTTTTTTTTTTTGCCACTTGAAAGCACAGCAAGTATTTATGACTGCTTGTTGGATGGATGACTGCCTGGTTGGATGGCTGGCTGGCTGGTTGGCTGGATAGGTGGATAACTTGTTGGGTTGCCGACATCAAAAGGCAAACAACGCGAGTATAAATATTACAACAAAAATGGCAAAAAAAAAGAAGAGGCAAAATTAAAAACCATTTTATGATTGCTATATGGAAAAGTCAAGTCAAAGAAAAATCTGCTGGTGCAGCGTATGAAATTCAATTTCCAAACAAGTCATGTTGAAACAATGTGTGAAGTTGGCAAATTGTTCAATATTTGCCCAGCGGTAATTGAAAATCAACTTTGGCGTCATAAAGTACGTCTATCATTGCACATATACACACATACAATATATATATATATATATATGTGTGTGTGTGTATGTGATGGTATCTGTCGTATATGGTTAACTTACCCAGTAAAAGTCCGTTGATAAAATCATGACACGCGCGCCTATAAAAGATGTGTGTTTACTATGCTATAAATACAAATTTATAGGCGGCTGCATTAAATGCCTTTTGTTTCTTTAACACAATGTCTCTCGTATAAATTTCTTTTCTTTTTAAGAATTTCTTTACACACACACATACACACATGCACATAACACTAATGATTCTTATGCAAACGAAAAGAAAATTAAATTGAATTGAAGAAAATTTTTGCTGCGGCTGCAAACTCCACCGACACGAACGAACTTCCATTGACGACTATTCAAAAATTCTGAGCGAAAAATATTTATTTGTGTATTTTTCTTTTTTTCTTATTACCTTTTTTTTTTTTTTTTGTATTTTTTTCCGCCTAAACATTTTACACATATGGCAAAAACAAGCCCAGACCATTGTGTGTGCCGCTTGCCGTTCTACACATAAGCACGCAAAGTATCTACAAAAAAAAAATAGTATCTGTAGCCGTAGCTGTAGCCGTAGCTATAGCCGTAGCCGTAGTCGTGTAGCTGTTGCCATTGCCGTTGTCGTCTGCTTTGACGTGACACACATGTGGGCAATTCTCTATGCAGCCAATGGCAGTAGTTGTTGTTGTTGTTGTTGTTGTTGTTGTTGTTGTTGTTGTTGTTGTTATTGCCAACATTGCCGTTGCTGTTGCTGCTACTGCTGTTGTTGTTGCTGTTTAGCCAAACATGTGCCTACGACGTTTTTTTTCTTCTTCTCTCGGTTTTTGGTTTCTTGACTGGCTTTTATGGTTTATGTGTTAATAAGGCGACCTTCAAAGCGCTCTGAGATTTTTCTTCTTGCTTATTTTTATTTTTGTTTTGGAATATTTAAGAGCCACAACACAAAAAGTGTACCTAATAAACTATACTTGTCTTCTTTTTTTGTTGTCTAATGCATTGGGCGTGGCAGTCGAGTGTGACACAATGTCTAGCATATTGCATACAATGGGATTTACTGCTGGAAGTTAACCAAGTTAACTAACTGAATTTTTATATTAGAATCCACATTTAATTTATACACACACACATATGTACATATTTTAAGCTTAGCAACAATAATGTGTCAAAATCTGGTTACGATCTGTAAGACGATTATGTCCATAAAAATGGAGTCTAAACAAACGATAAACTCTGTTAATGGCAAGTTGTTAGTTTCATGGGAATATTTGGCTAATTGGTTAAAGACTTCTTAACTGCTGTTGTAAATCAATTATCTTTCGGAATCTGAAGCAAATTATGTAGTTATATATGTATAGACGAGTGTACAACATAATTTAACTTTATTTATCTCAGTTAACATTAGCAACAACACGATTATCAGCATTACATAAGCATCATGTTGCAAGTCATCATTAATAAGATCATCATTATTAGCTTTACGTAAATTTTCTAATCATAACGAAAATAATGTCTTTCATTATTCGAATTATCTAAGAATGAAAGCTAGTCGATTAGACAGACAAAACAAGAAACTTTAGCTTTTTTTCCTCTAGCTATTAAATATGCAGAAATCTAAGAATTTATGCATTCGGACAGATGGGTACAGACAGATTGCTAGACTACAAAGAATGCACACATATAAAATTATAAGTATATCAAAAATATATATACCTTTTTTCTTTAGACTCTTTTAATGGTTTTTCGCTCTTAATATAAGTATACTTTCTCTTCTCATAAAATACTAAATAAAATCTTATATTAAGTAGAAAATTATATGTTCTGTTTACCTATTTTCAATGGGTCAGGGTATAATAATATTTCATTAACACAACTTTTGACCCATAAAAAATATATTTTATTGCCACTTCAAAAAGTTTTGCCTGCTGACCTCGAAGCTGAGCAACTCAGTTGGAAGAACTCTTCCACATAGAGAATATATGTATATATATATATATATATATATGTATAATCCGGCAGTGTATAACAAAGCAACCCATTGACCTTCACACAATGCTTGCGAGGCACTCGCAATACATCAAAAACAACCGTTATCAAGCGCACATATTTGGCAAAAACCGTTCAAATGCTGCCACATGCAGCTTATAGCGCGCACACACACACACACACAAACAAACACATACTTGCACACACTCACTCACATTTGAACATTCAAAAGTCATTTAAAATGCAATAGAAAAGCCGACTGCCGCTCGCCCAGCGGGGAGGCCCAACCAGATGAAGAACCATCCAATAACCGTGGCCTCAACGGAACCATTCACACAAGCGCAGATCCTGCCGAGTGCAAAAAAAAAAAGAAGAGGAAAAATAAAAACAAGAAATGCGAGAAAAGAGGTACAAGAATTTTTGCTGTTCTCGAAGTTTCCCAGAAAGGAGAAAAAAATATGAGAATGAAAAAAATTCATCTTCTTGGCTGTCGTCTATGTGGAGGCCCGGTTGAGGCGTCGCCAGGTCTGCCAAAAAAAGTGCTCACAATTTATGCATGTGCCACAGATGGAACAAGAAGCGGAACACTAAGATGAAGTAGAAGAGGAAGGGGAAGAGCAAGAGCTGTGGAATAGCCCTTGAACTTGGGCCAGGAAGTGTCGCTCGATTGGTTTTTGCCAAAATCTGTTTGCCTTTTGAGTTTCACTTCCAAGCAGGTATAGCTAATACCCTACCCTGGAATGATATATTTATATATTTATGCAATGATATCATCCTCATTCCTATGAAACAGGGTTAATGCAAATTCTGATGCAATAATAAATTTTGTGGCATTCAAAGCAGATCATTCACATAGTAATTATTAAATTATAAATGCAAAAATTAGAAATAAACGTAAAGTTTTCTTTATTGTTAGTTAGTATCTGGAATGTGTCTAGACTTCCTATGTTGTTATTATCGATTGTTAATGTTGGCAGTAAATTGTGAGTTTATAATGCGAGATAGCAATTAAAATCGAAAAAATAAGTAGTTGAGAGTTGAAATTTATAACCTTAATTTTTGGACTGAATTTTGGACTAAATAATACGAATACTTCTCACAAATTCTTGTCGATTTGATTTAAAACTTGTAAAAAGTAAAGTAAATATTCAAAATATTTAATTTTCATTAAAGAAATAGTGTATAACAACTTCTCTTATCTCTAGTTTCAAGAAATGCTTTGCATATTTGTGTAAGTTGTGTTCTGATATGCGATTACGTCATGCGGGGTTCGATAAAAATAATGCGATTGTCGGCGGGTTTTCCTTTTTTGGAACTGTCGTGTGAAGCGCTGCATAAATCTGCAGAAATTATGACTAGATATATCTTTTATTTCCAGTTTGTTTTACGAGCTGCACTCGAAGACAGCGCAAGCAAGAAACAAAACAAACAAATACTTGGCAAAGTATCTAAGTATCTAAGTATTTGAGTAGCTGTGTATCTATGCATCTGTATATCTATTAGCTGCAGTTAAGTATGTGAGCTAAGCTCTGGGCACGCCTCCTGCTGCAAAGGCGAAGGCGAAGCGATTTCGCATGCTGTTTACATTTATGCAACATGTTGAGAGTGGCAACAATGTGTCTGTAGATACTTTTAGTATGTATGTGTGTGCTTGTGTGAAACTGCGTCTGATTATGACATTTAACATGAACACGTAGCGAGCGACAGCATATGCGAGCGACAGCACATATGTTTTTTTTTTCTTCTTGTTATTTTTACTACTAGACAGCGGTAATGGCAATCGCCGGTAGAGTGAGGGGGTAAAGAGGTATGTGTGTGTGTATGTGTGTGTTAAAGAACTGTTGGCCAGTTCTCTTTTTAGCCTCATTGCGAATTCATTCATTCATTTCATTCCGTTCTGTCATATTTTTGCAGTCTTATCGCAGTTACCCACAAAACAAAATTGGCAAACATTTTAAAGCACCAAATGCAGTAGAAACCAATACTGAAACTGCTCGACTCACAGTTACCCTGTATCGACTTCTTAGCTATAAATATACCTATGCGAACATATATGGATTATGGAAATAAATGGACTCACAGACGGAATTAAATTGACTCGATCTCAAGTAAACGGAAAAAGTTATCAATTTTTTGAAACAAATTCGATCTGCGGCTACTAAATAAGCACCAATATGTTCAATTTCAAGTCTCTAGTTCTTATAGATACTGAGATTTACTCTTTCATACATACGAATGGGACTGTTGATCTTGATAAAGAAGATCGACCACGCCTCTTGCGGCATGTAGCATACATTGCCACGAAAACAGCATACCCTGTGTTATCTTATTCAAAAAGGGAAACAAAAAAACATTGACTGCAGTTGCCACAGCTCAAGGATTGGAGTTCGAGCTGGAATTGAAGTCTGGGTCGGGGATAGGTGTTGGTTCATGGCTAAATTGGGTTGTTCGAATGTATCTTGATAAGAGCTGACGGCCTATTGGCAGCGGAGTCAGCGCATTGAATGGGAAAATGTTTTCAATTTTTTTTGTTAGCTTTTTTGTGAAACATTTTTGTTAGATTTTTTTTCTGTGGCTTGCCTGCAAATTTTTGTTGACACTCACCTGCAAAGAGAGCAGAGAAAGAAAATTAATTAAAATATGTAAAGCAAACAAATATTTGTAAAGGAAGGGCTTATCTATTGATTGAAAAGTAGACAAAATAGTGGAAGTATATGCATTATCTATATATAAAATAGTGAATTATATCAAATTGTATTTCTTTATATAAAATGTGTATTGAATATATCAGCATATATCTTTGAAATCAAGCCTGGGAACGCAATCCGGATTCTCGCAAATTTTAATTTTTTTCTTAAGAATTAAAAAGAAAATAAACAAACGAAACAAGTTTCGATATTTAAGACTTTCAAGCTTGATGAGCTTAATGAGCAGCTTATAGAGCACTTGAAATAAATAGCCGAACAATAGGCTTAACATATATTTTGACTATATTCGAGTATATTTATATAGCTCGATGGACTACCAAATATTTCAACTCTATTAAAAAACAACAACATTTGAAATTTGCAATGCAAACAGTAAATTCCAAAAGTATGAATTGTATCAAAAACGGGTTCTATAAAGAAATCAAGTGGAACGAGAACAGCTACAACTACAACAACAATACCAACAGCAAAGGCAGCAAGACAAGTGCCAGAGCCGACTTATTTGTCACTAGAGCTGTTCTCTTATTGTTATTGCTGTTGTTGTTGTTGTTGTTGTTGGTTTATGGACAGTGTGCAACAACGCGTTATATGTGGGCGTCAAGTTGAACGACAGACAGCGACACTCGAAGCTCTGCCGCTGCTGCTGCCGCTGCTGCTTTGTAAGGTCAGGCGTTCAACAGTGCGTATGAGCAATAATTTTTTTAATTGTCACATTAAACAGTTAACGGTCGTCACGATTGGCAGCCACAGTATATATCAGTAATTCAGCGCTGTTTTATTTTTGCTCGCCTTTAATTGTTTATGCAAATTAGAATTCACTGATGAGCAATTTAAATACATATTCAGCATTTACTTTTCTTATATTTTGAGGAAGCGAATGCCGTCGAAAAGTATCTGCCGTTGCCTCTCAGCTACTTTTAGCTGTGCAAATAAAGGTGTGCACACGCACACACCAACATTTGCCTTATTGGAGCTTGATGCGTTGCTTCGTGTCAACTGCACCACGAAAGATGCCGCAACATTTTCACATTTATACATTTTCACATTTATACATTTCCACATTTCCACACTTCAGTTCGGTTGCTGTGAGCATGCTGGACAATCTTTGCTCCACATAATTGGGTTCACTTGTCGCCTGCAGACATTAGGGGTGCTCCGTCTAATTATATTTTCAATTAACTTTTGACTTGCATATCGTTTTGAACAAACTTTCCTGCTGGCATTGCAAATGTTTGTTTGCTTTCTAAATTGCAACATTAAAATTTTAGTTATTTTTCGCTTGAGCACCCCTACTTTATACCCTTCAAGAAGCGGCAACGGTCTAAATTTGTGCAGCTGTTGACGAACGCTGCACTCAGCAGAGAGAACGAAGTTTGCGGTCAAAGGTCGTGTCATTTATCTTGATATGTGGCTTGTGTCCAACTCCTAACTCTCGACCTTATCAAATTAGCCTGGCTAACAGGCAGTGTGAACGTCAGTTAGTCAGCTCTTTTGTCATCATAACTCGGTTCGTCTAGACGCGAGAGGATGTACAAAATTTCATTTGATTGAACGCTGCGTTGACAAACGAGGCAAAACTTGATATAAGCCCTCCTCCTCCTCCTCCTCCTAACTCTTCCAACCTGCAGCCAGATGAAATCCCTCCCAACGCTTTCAACCTGCAGCCAGGTTCAATGCTTCAATTAAATTTCCTGTCAATCATATTTTTCGCTTCTGCTGTTGTTGTTATTGTTGTCTTTTTCTACTTTCCACTTGTTTTGTTTTGAAAAATTCGTTTAGTATTTTGTATTTTGAAAATTTCATGGTTGGTCTCGATTATCCATGCGCTGTCGGCGTTTGTGGATTGGCCAGCAAATGGGTTTTTTGACTTTGACTTTGACTGATTTGCATTGAAGTTCATTGAGGTGTCTGTCTGTCAGTCAGTCAATCAGTCAGGTGTAAAACTCTTCTCCGTTTAGCTGGGCCGTTGGGTGTGCAGTACAAATTATTGATGTGGAGAAATCTTGTTTGTGCATCATCAAAGAACAATGAATTTTCTTTTTAAGGAATATTTCAAAAGTAAATATTATGTTACGAAATACAATAGTATGTGAATTTCTACTATGCGATTCTCTTAATTGAAATTTGAGTAATGAATGTTTTAGTTTTTCACTGTCCAAATTTTTCCAAATATCTTAAACATCATCTTATAAATTCTATATATACTATTATTTGACATAAATATTTAAATATTCGTAATATAGATTTACTTAGTTTTTATAATTGAAAGTCAATTAGTGATTGAATTACTTTATTTATTCAAGATCACCCTATAATCTAAAAGTATCTCAATCTTATCGTAATTGAACATTATAAAATTTAACTTAATCTTAACTTTCTTGTTTGAAACCTTTTCTTTTACAGCACTTTCTAGGTGTAATGCTCTCTATTATGCTTAACAGATCTCTATTTCCCTACTTTACCTCTATTTCCGTTCTAGTCTTTCACTTTCCTTTCAGTCTTTAACACCGGTAGTTAAATGATGATCGACAGTTGTGATCTTTAAAGCGCAGCCCTTTTAATCGGTTCTACAATCTAATCCACTCTCATTTACACCTCATTCTGTCTGTTTTATCTGTATTTCTCACTCTCACTCTCCCTCTCTTTCTCTTTTTCTCTGTTTATCCGTTTGCCGCCCACTTCCTCTAGGCATACACCTATACCTAACCAAAACGCAGTTCTGCTCAGTTTTTGCCTAGCCACAGCGTTTGAATGCGAACGCCGTGAGAACTGTGCCAGGTGAATGGCTCTCCATTGTTTCTTGGCCCGTTTGTTCATCGAGATTGTAAGAAACTTTGCGCTCTTTTACCTATTTTTCTTGTACAATTATTTATAATAGCGCCTGGTTTCTGTCTGCCTCTCTCTCTCTCTCTCTCTGTCTTTCTCTGATTTAATGCCGTGTGGAATTATGCAGGTAGCGTTCCACACTTTGTCGAACCCTGAGCGCAGTTCATTAAGGGTAATGCATGCCAAAAAGATTGAAAGAAAGACAAATTGTCTGTAAAACGCACACACAGATACACAATATGCACACACACAGACACAGCCTCATACACATCAATGTAGACTGGTTGGCAGCGCCTTAATGACAAAACGCCGCCTGTTGTCCTGCTGTGGCACCTGCCGCAGTTCCTAGGAAGTTTTTACCTTCATTTGTTGTGCAACAACAGCAACTGCAACAACAAGCATAAGATTTTCTTTGTACTGATTCCGCTTTCAGTACTTGGCCAACTCCTTGGCGTATTGCTAAATGTTTATAAATAATTAAATTGCTGGACTTGTCTGTGGGTGCAAGCTTATTGATTGAATACCCTATAGATAGAAAAGGCTTGAAGTTGCTTCAACTATAATGTAACTATACTAGCAGTAATATCAGTAATATTGTTGTTCGTGGAGCAAAGACATACATATACATATATCGCTATATATTTATATATATTTATCGTTAATAGCACAGATTTAAAAATTCTTATGGCTTTGAGAACTAAATATTATTATTGCTCATAAATATTACATATTGCTCCAAATAATTTATTCAAATATACGCGATAGATATGGAAAAATATACCTTCTATGTACTGATTAGCATATAGTGACAGTTTGATTAAACAAATATTTGTTGTATACGAAAATATTGAAAGCAAAAGATAATAACTATAAGTTAATATTATACTGATTATTAAATGTGGTTAAAATCAAAACTTAAAGCAGGGCATCTATTTGCCAGCTACACCCCAGTACTTAAATATGCTGGCCTTTATACTATATATCCTAAGGTATTTCTAACTTAACGGAAATGTGTGGCAGATCAGAAGAGTTCGCTTTGGGGCTGAAGTCTTGTTGCACAGTTCATTGCACTGACCCACTGAAGGTGATTTAACTACTTCTTCTGCTTCTTCTTTTTCTTCTTCGTCGTCGTATTGCAAGCCATATAACTAGCCACAAATACCTGCTAATGATGACATTGTAGCAGCGAACATTAAGGGTACTCCCTCCATAAACAACTTAATGCCACACCGAAGTCTTACATGTGTGTGTATTTATTTTTACGGCCCGTCACATTTGTCATACGGCGAAACATCTCATATTTCCGTAGCTGATTAGCATGTGTACTTGAAGGACCCATCTCTATATAGAGTGGGTGTGTGTGTGCGTATGTGTGTGTGTGTGTGTGTGTGTGTGTGTGTGTGTGCGGCTACTGTAACTGAGGGAGGGACCGCGTTCAAGGTTGAGACACTTGATTTGTCCGTGAGAAAAGTGCATGGCGCTGTCTTCTTCTTCTTATTCCCATTCTTCTTCTTGTTATGCCGCTTTATGATGTGCTAATGGGCGGTAAACATTTCGTAAGCTTCATTGATTTTTATGCATTGTTTATGGGGCAGAAGTATTTCAAGTGGGTCACTGGAGGCCGGCAACTGTGATGAATATCTTTTCGTTCTAGTTATGTAACTTAGCATGTGTTATATAACTATCGCTTAGTCTTTTATAGCCACAAAAGTGCGTAAACAGGGTGTTAAAGTTTGAATATGTATGCAATGGACGTAGATCTGTACGTCTGTGTATCCGTATGTACGAACTCATTAATATCCGAAGTTTTTAGGGTTAGCCTATTAATCCTTGCCCTTTAAATTATACATCTAAGTTCTCCTATAGCACGTGCAGACCGAGTTTATTATCAATATACATGCTTTAGACTCTTGATCCTATTTCGTTCATCATAAGAGTCATTTAAGAGCCATTAAAGCCACTATGTATAAAACTAAGTGGTATAATTTTTGATAGATCAAGTGTGACACTCTCATATTAAACCAATATTCCCAGGCTTAATAATTGCAGTTCCCATATAATGTTTTATTCCTCCTTATATCATTAACTCATAAAAAATCCGTTAATATGATTTCAACTTTCTCGTAAAATGCGTTTCCTCTACTTCCTGCTCCTAATTGATGCTTTTTTTTTTTTAATATGGTCAACCAATAAATAATTAACATTTTTATACGTATTGATCTTTTTTCTCGTTTTTTCTTGTTTTTTTTTTTAACACATGAGTCGCGACGCTTTTCCGCAAACGAAAATGAAAAAGTGGTCAAGTTTTCGGTCGTTAGAAAAAGTGACATTTGCGATGTGGCGAAAAACAAGTTGCTTTCAGCCACTTAGTTGGACATCGCCTAGAGAGTGAAATCTTTTTGGTAGCAGGAAAAGTGCTCCCAAACATGTGCTGCAACTTGTCTCGAAGCGATTTATCAGCTAACATCTCGCAGCGACGACAACGTCATTATCATTGTCATTATCATCGGTCGCAGCATCATCATTAATAAAAGGCTGCGACGGTCTTTTGTCATTTTGGTATCTAAGCAAAGGGAGGGGAAGATGGGGGATTGGGGGAGGTATTCATGATAAATGAAATTTTCTGCAGTTAAATGTTGCTTTTACTTAAGACCAAAAACTTTTGCTGAGATTATGTGGGGCGTTGTGTTTATCATTATTGTAATTTCTGGCCATAGGCATTTGGCCAAAACACGCACGTCTCTAACGCTCTGGGACATTTGGCACACATCTAACAAAAACAACAACACCATAATACAACATATGTGATTGATTGTAATTGAGGTTGGTAAAAGTTGTTGTGTCAATGTCAAAGCCGTTGTCCAAAACAAAAAAGAATCTGTATAAAAAATTGCTCCACAATTGGGAGCCTTGTCACTTTTGAAAACTCAAAGAAGCGGCAAATTTTCTACAATTTTCCAGCATGCATTCAAAATGATTCAGCAAATTGTGAAATCGTTTCGAATGCGAATAACATTTTGGCCATTTGTCATTTTCAGTTGTATTCGGGGGAAATAAAATAAGAAGAAGAATTAGCCTTATATTTCAAGTTGAAGGTTGATTTTCATTAGAAATTTCTTTTCGTATATTTGAGCAGAAGTTTTGAATACTTTATCTGCTCAGAATAATTCAATTATATATTTATTATTTGATTTATTGTAATGCAACAGAGTTTTAGGGTTGCTCTAAAATGAACCTTCCGAATAAATAAAAAACTTTTAACTAACACTCATAAAATCATAAAGTACAGTTACTTAAAAGTATGTTTGCCAACAAGTTCTTGAAGCATATAACATAATCATAAATTAAGGCTTATTCACAGCAAAGCTTTTTGTCTAATTAACATAGAAACCTTTTCGACAATGACCATCAAAGCCAACTTTAACTAAAGGCCAAAAGAGGGGGAAAAAACACTTTTCAGTTGCCAGAAATTTCACTTGCGAAAGTTTTTGAGCTACAATTAAAGTGGAAAAGTTAAGAGCGAAGCGCTGACCAGGTTTTTGTTTTTTTTTTTTATTCGGTGGGGTTGGGCTCTGGCGCAATGCTGAAAAGCAGAAGAAGAGGAAGAAGATGCTGAAGAAGCTCAAAAGGCACATTAACACGTTTCAAATGACTTAAATTCGTTGCCAAATTATGGCAAGAAATATAAAACAGAAAGTTGGGAAAGTCGGCATATCTGGAAATATGTCAGAGTGTCAACGGCACAAAAGTAAGCAGCATAATCATAATGATAATCAAATGAAGAAGAGCAGCACTCAACCCCCACCCCATTTTGGCCATGATTGTTGTTGTAATATTATCTGCGTTTGTATCTGGCACTACTCGCAATGATTGCCCAAGCGAACAAATAAAGGAGTGAAGCTTACCCCCAACTTCTCCTTCTCTCTCAGTCTGTCTGTCAGTTTTTGGCCTTATGCAATTGTCATTATTGTTTGCTGTTGTTGCTCTTTGAATATTAAACTTATGTATATACATATATATATACATACTTTTTATATTTGTATGCTTTGTTATTGTCGCACCGTTGAGCAGCGCGCGTATCTTCAAGATACTTTTCTCAAGTGCTGCGTTTTGTTTGCTTTTGTTCACAAGTTTCACTACCGCTTCTTTTGAATTGAAGTTGCGCTTCTTTTTTATTTTCAATTAAATGCGCCAAAAGCGTAAATTTAATTAATTTAATTGTTGCCGCAAAAGAAATGTGGTAGCTAAATTTCAAGTTGGCCACATTTTAAGGCCAAATTCGTTGCAAGTTTAAGCTTTTTGTTTTCTTAGTTTTGTTTTTTTTGTTAGTATTTAAAAGATTCGTGTTCAGCATTGTTGCACAATATTTGAGGCAAATAAAGTTATTTTAGTGGAATTTTCTATTTTTTTCTTTTGATTTGTTTAAATTTGATATAATATAAATTTTTATTATAATTATTATTGAGCCACGATCTGCCAGTTCGAGCTGTTTAATATTATATATGTATATTTATTGCTCAATAATAAAATCTTTCATTTAGTTCTAATCTTAAGCTTGTGGCATTTCTTAATATTAATTATTATGTATAATATTTGATCCCTTAAATTTATTTCACTTAATAATAATTGTGCACAGCCAATTAGGCTCCAAATACCTAAACGAAAAACTGCTTTAAGCAGAGCTTCTTTTTATTTAAGCATCAGTTGAAATGCTACATAAGGAACTTATACAATTAGCCAACGCCTACAAGCAACTATGACTAATTGATGATGCTCAGCTCTGTGCAAACAGTTAGACACAATAACAACAACAACAACACGTTAAAAGAATTCCTCACTCAAGCGAAAGTATTTTATATGCCATAAATTTCCATAAAGCGTTCAGCCTTAACAGCTCCGATTACTCATACGTCGGATTTTCAGACTCCGAGAGAGACAAGTGAATCATCTATCAATTAAAGCCGAATGCGATTTGCACTGTAAACCCAAATGACGCAAATTCATTCAACAAAATGTTTGCCATATATATATATATATATGTTTAAATATTTCTTTAACTTTTGGCAATTATTGCTTTTGTAAATATAGCACGCGGCCAGCAAAATGTACGTGATTTGTATGCAAATTTGTAAAAACAAAATAAAAAAAATGTATCTGATGGATGCCGAAGTAGTGTATCTGTCGGATGCAAAATTGTAAAGTGCAATTTGCAAATATCATGACATGCAAAAATTAAAATGCTTGCGGTCTTGTATTTATGGCATTTTCATTTTTTTGTACTATAATATATGCATATATATAAGTATTTATATATTTATGCAGATATTTGTTGTTGCGGTCTCGCTTGGCAGACGAGTGTTTAAATTTTGTTGATGTTTTTTTTGTTAATCTGGCCAATCGTAAAGTAGTTAACTAGACAAAGTTAAAAAGCATGTGTGCGCGTTTTTAAAAATATTCCGTTTTTGAATCGGTTGGCATTGTTTGAGCTGGTTTTTTTTTTGTTTTTTTTTTTAACAGTTGTCCGACACCTGCCGGCCACAACAATCGCATTGCTTTGGATTATATAAGTTTTATGACAACGTTTTTATTAAATTAACATTTGATTAATGTTTTCCAGCTAAACTTATGGAACTAGCGAATCTTTGAGTTATTCCCTTTCTTTCACATAATTTCACTTTTTTTTAATATTAATTAATTTTAATTTTATTTACATTTATGTGTATAAATATAACTTTAAACTCGTTTTTGTTTTCATATAGAACTTGTTTTCTAAAATTAAAACTGATCTTATTATTTTATTTCGAATTCATTTATAAAATTAACCTTGTTGCCAAAACAATTTTTATTTGCTAATTTATTAGTTGTTTCGATTCAACGAATTGCTATTGATGAACATTTATGAATGGAACTAGTTCTTAAAATTTAAAACTGGAATCGAACAACTTCTTAATGATTTTTAATATATTACATAAGTATGTTTTGCTTTGGCTTGTAGAACGAATTTATTGTGTCCAGTTGAACTAGTTCACAAAGTTCATTTCCTTGTAAAACTTTTCTCATGCTCAGTTGCAAATTCTTCCCTGGTATCAATAAATTGAACCTTTATGAATAAAATGAAAAAGTTCTTAACTAAGGTATATTCTCTCACTCAGTGATCTAGTTCATTATGTCGAGATGAACTAGTTTTCGAAGGGCATCGCAAAGTGAACTTGTTGTTGAAGTATATTTCATTTGCTTGTAAAACTTTAATGCTCATTTGCAAGTGCCTCGCTTTGAACTGGTTTTTAAAAGTAGTTCCACGATATTAGCAGAAAACTGTCAGAAAGTGTCTCAAAAGTCGGAGTACTCTGTATATCCAATTAGTTGCTTTCACATTTCAACAGTTTATGGCCAAACTGTCAGCACTTCTGCTGACGCTTTTCGGCCCCTACTCAATTGTCATCTCAATGGGCCACTAAAAATGTCATTCTTCATTAAAGACCAAGAGATAATTTCTATATGCTAGCCTTTAGCACTTGCGAAATCACATTGGGTAACAATTTTTGTCATATTTTCGTCTATTTATTATATTTTGTGTAGAGATCACCAAAAATGTGAAAAACTGACATTTGACATTTTAAGTTAAGTGCTTGCTGCAATCGCTCAAAGGCGAAAACCATTTAAAACTTTTGTCATTGAGTGGAAAATGAAGAGAACAACATTTTGATGATGTTACGAAAGTGAAGACTTTCAGATTTTCCAGCTAATTTAGCAGCTGGAAAGTTGGGGTGCGTAAAAAACCGTAAGTGTGGGAGGCTGCTCGACTTGTAGATGCTCTGTAAGCAGCCACGAAGAACTTGGCCTAAGTGGATGACATTTATGAGATTTGACTCTAGCTGTGTGTGAACTCGACTTGCAGATACTCTGTATGTGACCACATAGAACTTTAGCACAAATAGTTAACATTTCTTTGACTATACTATTGTGGCTACTCGACTTGCAGATACTCTGCAAGCAGTAACAAAGAACATTTATGTTAGACTTATAGAAACTCGACTTCGAGATACTCTGTAAGACACAAAGAACTTTTTATTATTTCTTTAAAAATTTATGATAGAGAAACTTTACTTTTTATTACTACTCAATTGCCATATTTTACATTTACATCAGATCTACTTTTATCGTTTACAGGGTACACAAAAAATTGTCATTGACTATGCGCTGCCTGGTTGCCAATGCGTGAATGCGCCCCAGAGCAATTTAAGTCTATTGTTCTTTTTGGCCCATTAAAAGTGGCCCCCGCCACAGTCAGTGCCCCCTTGCTCTCTCCACCTCTCCTCGCTCCCTGCATGTTGAACAAGTCGCCCTAATGAGCGTCATGGCATGCATAATGCATGGCAGCCGGGCCAACACCCACAGCCACCCACTCGAGAGTAACATAATAGTGGCTGTCAAGTGCAGCGCATGTGTAAAAGATACAAATATGCTGAGATACTTCCTTGTCGGAGAGCTCTTTGGGCCACACTCGAGCGCGCATACGAAACTTAATGACAATATCAAATTACACACAGGGAGACAGACAAACGGGCAGACAGACAGACGGACAGACGGACAATCGGACATACAGTCGGACATTCACGACAATTTGCATGACACACTTAGCCAGGGCCCACTGTCAGATTGTGGGAGCGGCGGTGCTTAAATCCTCAGCTGTCCGCAAGTTGGACTCACATTTAAAGCCAGTTGGCAGTTTGTCAATGAGTCGTTAACAATGCGGAGCAGTGTCCACACACACATGCACACACACATATGCACACACACACGCGCACATACAAAGACAATTTAATGCAATTTTCACTGAGCAATTTCTAAAAGCCGCAGCAAGACTGAAAATGAAAGTAATTTTTGCACAATCCAGCCAAGCAGCGTCTTCTTCTTTCTATAAACAAACAAGCACAACAAAGATCGTGAGGCCATAAACAAAACTCAATGTGAAAGTCGATGATCGCTCGACCCGCCATTTGATGCTTTGGCATTTAGCTTTGAAGACCTCAATCGAAAGTGTGGACTCTTCTCTAATGATATTTTCTGAATGTGGCTCAAAATTTTAATTTGATTAACGTTTTCTAACTTACAGATTAATACAGGTAAATACTTTGATGAAATAATGGCTTCTTAATATAGAACTAAATGAGAAAAAACATCGAAGATTAGAAAATTATCTAATATTTATAGACAATTTGTAGATTCTCATCAATCATTATTTAATTATTTCTTAAAACTCACTGAATTTGTATTTTATTTTTATTAACCAAAAATTTCCCATTTGCCTTTTCCATTATTATTATTATTATTATTATTATTATTCTTATTATCTACTATACATCTACATTTTTCCACATTATTATTTGTTTTGTCTCTCTCTCATTTCTTTAACCTCCATATATAATATAGATATATGGATTTCAGATATAATACCCTTCTTTTTGGCACTTAATGTTTTGATTGCTTAACTCTTAATTAGAGGTTTCCAAAAGGTTTTTAATAAAAAATTATGCAAAACTGAAATAATTTGTATTTGTTATTTATTTATTTTCTAAAAATAAATATTGAAGGTATATAGAAGAAATTTACATTCAAATAAATATTGTTGATGTATAAAATTTCTGAAGGGTTTCTAAAACTAACTCAAATTAAATCACTTCCTCAGATAATAATAACTATCTATTATACGAAACCCAATTTTTACCTCTACAATTATTATTCCTAACATTTCAAACTGAAGATTCGCTTCGTCTTTGATCCATTAAAGTTTTGTTATTATCTTTGCTCTCATTTCCTACACTTGGGATTTATTCATGGTCTTCCTTTCTCTTTTGCTTCATGCTGGTTAATTGATTAACTCCCACACACAATATAGTATTGCGGTCTCCCACCGATTGTACGAGTATATAGCGTATATAGTATAATTATATGATATACAAGTGTATGTTTTTCTCTTCCTCATTCTGGCCACAGAAAGTATCTCTTATGGGGTCTTTGCATGCCTTGTTAATCACTTCCTGCACTCTTAGCTCAACCCAACTAATTAATGAAATAATCAAAAAACGGTAAAAGGTATTCACGCGATACCTTTCCAGGCGACTCACTTGTGAACCCATCGCAAGCAGCTGAAGTGCTTCCTCAAAGTTACTCATCAATTGATCGATAAGAAGAAGCACACACCAATATTTATATATGTACATAAACCAAAGAATTTCGCATGTGCACTACATGAAATATAGTGTATAAAGTATACATATATAGAATGCAACTTACTGACGTCAGCACTTACCTGGAAAGAAAGAAAATAAAATATGATTAATTAACGCTGACTCAAGTAGCATTCAAATATTATTGAAATACTATGAAGATCTATATATAAAGAGTGCTTTATCAGTACTATATAGGAAGCATCCAACACCCACATATAGATATCTATATATATATATGTATATATCTGTTTTTACAGTTGGACATTTAATTAAGTGTGAACAAAGTATGGGAGAGACATATATGAATTATACTCATTGATATAGTATATTTTTAATAGAGGCCGGCGAACTCTGAAGGTCTTAATTGGCTGCAGCATTTCCGTGCAGGGTTGCCAGATCAGCGAAACGGTCTGGGTTCATTTGAAGCTGTAGCTATAGGCTGTTATTAGCATTATCATAAAATTATCTGTTGATTATACACATGGAAATATTCAAAGTTGTCTGCCTGAGACTTTCATCTTTGTCAGTTGGTTGGTTGCTTTTTGATGTCCGTGCGATCTTTTCCACACATCACTGTTGCCTGCCACACATTGACCCTGAACGAGTGTGGAGTGTTGCGGCACAGAGCGTGGCATTGTCTACAGTTTTGTGGCGTCTGTAAATTGTCAGCTAATTGCATTCGATATAAAGTTATAGGCATTACATTGATCTCTGGCTTGAAAGGCGGAAATTTATAGACAGGCCTATAAATACATATATACATACATATATATATGTATTGTGACTATATTAAGCCGTTTGCTACCCACACGCATAGTCAAATCAAAAATCGAATGCCTAAGTAATACCTATTGACAGCTCAACATTTAAATTGTCACCTTTAAAATTGAAATTGAAAAACAAAACTTGAATTCTTATCGAATTTATTTTGGTCGTAGTTCCAAATTTGGATACTAGGTGCCCATATAAGGTTAAATATTTTTAGTGGCGTTGCGCGTGGCCAAAACTTAAGATCAACAAAATTTGGTTTAAGTTTTGGTCTTGTTGTTGACTTTGAAATTTTCGATATAGAGAAACTGCGCAACAATCTGCCAGATCTTATCTATACTTTGCCTTATCTTATCTGTGTTACTCGGCTGCAACACGATTTGTGTTCTTTTTTCGTGTTGTATGCTTAAGAAAATTTGTGTTAATTACGTCACCAAAAACAATTTTCATTTAAAAAATTAAACAGGGTTGAAAGCAGGCAAACAATTAACAAGTGGGAGTTGTGTTATGTAAACTCTTAAGTGATTAAGGTCAGGCCGCTAATTAGAAGACCAATAAATGAAACTGGGCGAGCTTCGGCTAAAAGTCTAAGGTGCTATGTGCCATACACATGTACATATATCGTATATGCGTATATACATAGCGGCTACTTTGAAGTGCATTTGCATTAGCTACCACAAAAGGGAGCGACTGTTCGACGGAGAAGCCGTAGAGAGCGAATTTTGCACTGGGGAAATCTATGGAATGTACTGTTACTCTGTTCAAAGGTGATTAAGCTACAATTGTAAAATGATAAGCGCAGCTAACGGTAATTGAGTTGGCTATAATAAGTAGTTCTTGAGGAAATTAAAAATCGATGTTAAAATAAAGCATATAAAACATGAACGTGAAATTTTAAATATTAAAAATTTAGATTGAAAGAATATTGAGAAGTGCAATACATTTTTATATAGAAAAAGTTATTATACATTGTAAAACTAATACTAGGGAAGTGCATTAAATTTTTATATTAAAAAATAAGAGGAATTGATTAACAATGAATTTACTGTACTGCTATATGATAATATATGTATATGTATATATATGTATATCTATATATATATATATAGATAATCAATCAGCTTATAAAAAAACTATAATTCTTTAATCTTCATTTTTTCCCAATGTTTAAACTTCCATTTTTAAAATTTGTTGTAATGCCTTTTTCGATTTTAATTAAATGCAGACAATGTTGCAACATGTGGCAAGCCGCATTTCAATGCAAGTTTAACCAACGACAATTGACAGACAACCAGTGAATAATAAAAAAAAGAAAAGAATTAATATTCGGATGGTATTTGCGCAATGATTTTTGGCATTGCAACTGTTCGCAACTGTTGGCCAAAAGACAAACAATTGGCCAGAGCTCAGTGCGAGCTGAGCCGCCAACAGAGCATGGCAAAAACTGATATTTTTCCAAAAGAGGGACAATTGCACATTGAACATGTCATTGGGAAAAAGGGAATAGCCAAGTGCTGGAAAACCCGCTGCTGGCCCATTGTTAAGGCTAGAGAAACATCTGCCAGTCAAACCAGAAATTCTGAATCCCTGCAAAGTCTTTGTCCTATAAACATTTTGCGCTCTTTAAATTCAACTTCCGCTCTGCCAATATTATCTTCTTCTTTTTTTTTTGTTTTTTTGTTTGCCTGACTTGATTTTAGTGCTGATTTATATTATATAGCTCGGCACGGCCTGCGGCCATATATTGAATATCAAATATGATTTTAAGACGCTGCCAGCGACAAATACAAAAAAAAAAAAGAAGGAAAAAAGGAAGAAAAATTGCCTCGAATTGAATTTTATGTCGCAGCGGCTTAGGCCCTGAATCTGATTCACAGATACTGATTCTGACTTCCCTCTCACTCTCTCCCCATTATCCTCTCCCTCTCCCTCTCTCGTTTTTTACTGCACTTTACTTGGCGCAACAATAAATTGCCTTTTATATATACATAGATTCTGCGGCTGCATTATGTATGACTACCATGTGATAAACGAGTGTATATACAGACACACACATATATTGGTTTATATGTATATATATGTTATATATATATATATATATATAGGTTCTCTTTGTGGCTTTGCCATTTATGTTATTAATGCGGCGCATGCCTTGCGGCTGCCTTTGTCTGGCCGAGGAACCTGTTTGCCCAGGAGGCATTGCTGCCCGTTTTTTTATGCCTTTTCAATGGGTATTATTAGTTAGTCAAGTGTTACGTAACGCATTCAAAAATACCTTTGATGGGCGCGCATGAAGTACATAAAAGTGACTATGCATATGCTTAGTACTACATTAATTTAGAAGCAGATTTGTTCTGGAATGCAACGACTGATAATATATATATGCTATACATAAGTTTCTTAACAACAAATGTTGGTTGATACTATTTCTTTTTCTTTCCGGTAGTCAAAGCTTTTGTAAGGGCTTGTTTATAGATTATTTTTATATCTCTATAATAATTAATGATATAATATAATTTTAGGAAGTAGAAATCTTTTACCTAGAAATAAACTAATATCTACCAAAGTTCATTTTCTTACATTTTCGAACTAATTTTTGCACCACACAAAACAAATTTCACTTGCAAGTGTATCCAAGCTTCGTTATAAATGTTTAGAATTTCCATGCATCTAATTTTTTATTTGCCTGAAAATGTAAGTTTATAGCTGAATATTTATACATATATACATATAAAGATCGCTGATTGATAACGCTTCTGGCATTTGATGTAAGTGAAACGCGTGCTGTGCAAAATTTCATTAAATTTTAGCAGCTGCCCGCAGAATTTACAGATGCCGCAATTAATAGAGGCAACTTCTTTATACACTGCAACAAAAACTTGCCCCTGGGCAATATAATTACAAGCATCTTTTAGAAGACACGTGGAGAGCGATTAATAAAGTCTTTCTGCAGCTTTGAAAAGGGCTTGAGAGCGGTTTTTAGCTTTTTAATTGATATTCTTTTTAATGGGCCTTTTAAAAGTTCTTTGATTTAGCAGCTGGGTAAGGGATTAAAGAATTTATAAATTCTTTTGTTAATATTGTTGGGTGTGGAAAGTTGGAAGATAGGCTCAAATGTTCAAGAACCTATCGGTATGTTAATTTTTCAAATTTGTCAAACCTTTTTCTAGCCATTTATAAATTAACCTAATTTCCCTGCTATTAATCTTTTAATATATTTTCATGTCTTTTATTAGTTCAAGCTGTTTTTTAATTGCAATACCTTGTAAAAACCAGTATTTAACTAAGTATTTAAAGATGCGATTTACAATATATATAAGATAGTTTGTATCGTTTGTATCTCCAACATTGTATAAAGAAAGCTTTTCCAAAAAAACCAGTATTATGGACATAGGACCCTATTAAAAATGTTCATATTATTTATTAAGGAAATTTTTCGTAGCTCAAACATGACATTAACTAAAAATTTTGCAAAAACCAGTATTTTGACAAATAAACACCTATTATTTTTTAAATTTATTAATTAATTTCTTATTCATTACTAACTTTAAGACTCATTTAGAAGGCTTATCAAGTATGAATTAGAGCTGCAAAGTTGACATTCCCAAGTCGAACAGAAATTGTTGCTTTATCTAATGCACATCTAATGCACATCTAATGCAAGCCATAAACTTATTAAAACAGTAGCCAATTTGCAGACACAGCTCTATAACAACTTCGTAGCATAGCTCCATTTCGCATTAGTTTACATTCATATCTGATGTTATTTCTTCGGACTGCCCAATAAACTTGAAAGTCTATGAGCGCATGTTCTACTTCCCATTTTTCGAACTGAAATTGAAAATTATAGTGTTGGAGACCATTTGGTATTTCAGACGAAAAACAACGCAGACTCTGCGAATCATGATGTGAGTGAGGCAGACAGTCGGACAGTCGGACAGTCGGACAGTTGGACAGTCAGTGATTTAGACCGGGGACTAGGTAGATGGCTTACAACTGAAAAAAAACCGGTTCAGAGTTGGCGGCGCATGCGCCGGAAAACCTGTCCGGCGATTCGCTCTGCCCCCAAGACAATGTTTTGTGGCAGAGCAGCGTTGCACAGTATAAAAAAAGAAAAAGAAAAAAGAGCCTCAATGGCGCATCAATTATGTTAATGAAGCTTTAAATGTGTCTTGATATTGAAAAAGTTACTGCTCTGCAGGTTTTTCATAAGCCAGCAAATATATAAGAGCTTGCCCGGCTGCAGTTTAGCCGGTTTTCATTTGGAAAATGTCAACATTTATGTTTCAACATTTAACAAAAAAAAAATATAATAGAATCTAAAGATCACTTTTGCATTTGGTGACCTTTGACACACAGAAAAAACATTCCACACCTTTCAGCTGTTTTTATATTTTTCTGCTCTTTTTCTTGCCTTTTATTTATATTTCACGCTTTTGCTTTGGTAACGGGAACGGCTCTGTCTCTGACCCTGAGCTGATTTACCCAATAGCTTATGGCCAACACGTCTCTCACTTAACATACATGCACATGCATGTAAGCCATATTTCTTGCTTGCCTTTTTAAGTTGGTCTAAATGAACGTATTTGCAAGGATTTGTCCCTAAAATATTTTTATTGCCAATGTCAGAGCTACATTTTTTCAGAATTTTACATATTTGCAATTTAAGTGTACAAAAGTTACAGCTTCTAATCTGAGTTCTTACAATTTTAGCTTTAAAACCTTGAAATCTTTAAATTAAACCTAATTTCAAAATGTAATTGAAATTTTAGTGCAAAATTAATCAAAATTTAATTAGATAAGATTATTTAATGTATAATTCATGCTTGGAATAAACTTTGAACTTCTTTTTATTTAAAATAATGAAGTTTTAATAATTTTGTTTTTATTTCTTTTGTATTTTTCTCTTTTGTATATTAAGCTAGTTTATTTTTTTAAAATATATTTAATATATTTTTTTCATTTTCTGTTTGACAAAGGAAATACTTTGTAGCTTACTATTTATCAAATGTTTCTGTTCAAAAATATTCTATTGCTCAATTTAATTTAAGTTCTTTAACAAATATTTGTTATTCATATATATTTTAATAAAAAATAGTATGTAAGATTTGTATAAATAGTCAATATTTGTATATATTGTCATATATCATTGGTTTTAATGGAATGTAAAGCTGAATCAAGTAAACGTAAATAAAAAATATATATATAGTATATATCTAAAAGCATAAAGTAGAAACTCTTGAAGCTCTGTGGTGCAGTTAAATCCAAGGCAACCCGGTGGTAAAGCCAATTGCTGGCATTTTGTTGCAACGAGGTTTGTGTTTATGATTATGATTATGATTACGGTTATGAATATTATTATATTTTTTATGCATTGCATTTAATGGAACGTTGAGCTTTTGCGTAGCTTGTGCTGAGGTTTCAATGCCAATATTTGTAATATTATATAAGTGGGGGTTGCTATGCGATGGCGAATAGTTGCAAACAGTTAAAAGGGTGGCTTAAACTAAGGCAAGGGCAAAGTTTCGTCATTCTTAAGAAAATAAAGTCAGGCAAAAATAAGCTATAGACCATGACAAAACATAAAAAAATTTAAAACCATAAACCATAAGCCAATAAATAACAAAAAATGCAGCTTAAAAATGCATAAAAAATATGTATATATATTGAAAAGTTCAAGGAAAATAGTTTTCAGTGCTGTAAAATAATTTGACTACAAAATGTAAACAATTTCCCAAAATAATGAGCAGCACTGTGCTTCAAGTAAAAACTACTAATATTATATAGATAACCGCAACCAATATCTATCATATATTTATATATATACGTGTGTATAGTATAGCCATAACCATGCCAAAGAAAACTATGAAACTATAGATCTTTTTGCATATAGTATATAGCCTACCATATCGGGCCTGAAGTACACCTGTTGCGTATACATGGAACTTTTTAGGGAGGACGTCTTATCCGGGAATAATATGCATTTCCCTGGCATAGTTCCTCTGCCATTAAGAGTTGTTGTTGTTGTTGTTGTTGTTGGTGGTGCTATTGTTGTTGTTGTTGTTGTTGTGTTTGTTGTTGTAATTGTTGTGTTGTTGTTCGTTGTCAGGTGATGATGGCCACCGCCCACGTCTGTTTTCTGGGCCGTCAAACTGTTCGTCGAGTTGACTTTGGAGGCGTGCGAGAGGCGTTTCATATGTGTCCACATCTGATGCCAGGGCGCCGCGTCTTTCTATATAGTTTTTTTTTTATATATATATATTTATATATATATATACATATTTTTTTTTCGGAGCGTTTGTTGGTAATACGCAGGAGAGGGTTTAAAATTTTTTTTTTTTGTTTTTCAGTATATGCAGTACAGTGTAATGTATAGTGTAGTCGAGTTTGTGTTGTGTACGAAAAAATAGAAATAAATACAATTTTATTTAATTGAATGCGGCCAATTTTTCAGTTTCATCAAAACTATAATTTGTGAAAAATTTCATTATAAACAATAATAAATGCTATAAAGATTTTAAAATATGTGTTCAGGGTTTATGTAAAACGGGCTTATGGGCATTGTTATACAAATAATGGACAAGTCACATATTTTAAGAGTTATTAAAGCAATTTTACAGTTACAATATTTATATTCCAAATAACCTTGAGTGGAACACAAATATATTTTGCAGAGTAAAATTTATAGAGCGTTAAGTTTAAGTTTAGCTCAGGCTCAAAAATAAACCATTCAATTCATCATTAAATTCTGCTTAAATTTATAATCTTTCAGCTGTACTATACAGCATAAAGAGCGCTTATCTGTTTTATTTATTCTGTATATATATATGCTATATAGTTTCTACTATTTGTCTGGCTTGAAAGCCTCACAAAATACACAACTGCACGCACTTGGCACTTGGCACGCACTTAACACCCCAACACATAGAAGTCGAAGCACACCCACACACACATACACACCCCCAAGCACACACACCCCCAATGTACTCCCTATATGTCGACTATTATGATGTCATGCACTCGACTCTTAACAATTCTGAATTCACAAACCACGCAAACAATTTTAATTTCATTTTATTTATACTTTTTTTTTTTTAGTTGTTAGTACATGTGGACAGCATGATGTCAACCTTATAGACCGGCTAATATATTGTTTTTATTTTTCGCGATAACGGTTAACGTTGCGATAGACGCCGGCTTTTTGATAAGGCGTATACTTGTGTAATTGTTGTAGCAATTCGCTTGAGTAACTTGATTAACGGGAATATTTATGACAAAATGTTGAGGTAGTCAGTCACTCTCTATTTTTATTAATATATACAGAATTTCTTCCAAATTTGTGAATCATATTTGTTCGTAGAGCAAAAATAGACCAGCAAGTGCAAATTGTAAATCAAAAGCTGAGAAACGCAACGAATGGAAGCTGATATATATTTATATATAATATTATATTTTGTATAATTTTAGATATTTACATATACATATGTATATGTAAGATTATATTTATATTTTTCAATTTCAAAAAGGTTTTATATACTAAATATTTAAGAAAATCATTATTTTTTTTTATTTTAAAAAAAACTTCTATATATTTCAGAGAGGTTTTAAAAAATCATTATTTTTTTTTAAATTTAAATAAAGACTCATATTTAGAAGGCTTACCATATTGTCTTATCCATATATGTATATATGTGTGTACAAAAGTTGTTAAAATTTATTCAAGTTAATATTGATTATTAAAAAAAAATAAAGTTGTTAAAATGCATTCAAGTAAATATTGATCATTAAACATAAATAGTGCCATATTTATTTTCTTTTTATACCTATCACTTAAAATTCAGTTTCCCTTTCGTGTACACTTGTATACCATCATCTATTATACACAGATGACTTTTGTATGTACCTATTGCACTCTAAATAGTGGCTCCATCCAAGGCTGCGACCACAACAAGTCATGCATCTGTCATACACATAGCGGACCCCAATTGTAATATTCATAGCCCCAAAACCCAAACCCCAAATGCGGTCAGCAATGCATTTAAAAGTCATGCCCTTGTCGCTAAATGAGTCTCTCCGGTGTTTGGGGGTCTCTAAGCGAACGGCGCTAACGTCATTCGACAGAAAGAGAGGGAGAGAGAGAGAGCTATATAGGGAACACCCCTACCCTTTCTCTGTGCACAAGAGCAACAAACAACGCAACGCGCCAAACAAATGAAAATGATTTCCGTTCGTCATGCAAACAGTTGTGCAGCTCGCACACCCCTGCCTCCGCGCCCCCCGGACCACGCCCTTTAGCCAAAATAAAACAAAAAAAAGGCAGCACGCTGCCATTTGGCAAGTGCAACAGCAACAGCAACAACAACAGCAACAGCAGCGGCAAACGGAAGCTATGAAAATGAGCACAACAATTGCCCCCGACTGCACACACACGTGTGCGTGTGTGTGTGTGTGTGCGTTGCTGTTGCCATGACCCACGCCTCCCTTTGCAGCAACTGCATTTGTATGCAGCTATGAAGAGTGTGTGTGTGTGTGTGTGTGTGTGACTGTTTTTTTCTTGATTCATAAACAATTCATTAAAACGGGAAATGGCAATTAATGCATGTATACGATATATCATAAAGCTATATACTGGTGAAGACTGTTCGTAAGGGCCAGACTAAGAGATGCCCTGTAGGACTTTGAAAATCACAGGGTATACTAGTAGCTTGTCACTGTTAACAAAGTATATGCTGGTAATATATCCATATATGTATATTTCAAATTTATTAGAGCTACAAAAAGGTATAGAAGACATATAAATATACAATAAGTATAGAACATGATCGATATATATCGATTTTAAATGGAACAATTAAAGCTATTGTTAAAAGCATATTATTATTGATTGGCTCAATTAAAGTGTAGTCTTTCTCTTTCAGTCTTCTATTTCACTCTATCAATCATGATTGTAGTTGCAATTAGTGATACGAATGTATGTATGTATTCATATCTATCGATAATTAGCGTACATAGTTATATAGAATTTAATCAGGAGTATATACTAAGCATATCCACTAATGCCAGACTTGCAGACTTGAAGAGCATAAGTATACCCTTCCTCAACACATTAAGAATCGCTATTCACATGATTACAGGGTATGCAATGAAAGAGGAAGCCTGTCATGCGTGGCAGTTGAAGGAGGTCAGTTTCCCAGTTGGCAAATTAAAGATTTTAAATATTTATTAAAGGAGCGTTCGGAGGGCCCCCCACAAAGCTTTAATGCGATGTGAATCAAATGCTAACCGAGTTACTCACGCATATACTTACACGCACACACACACACTCACACACACACAGACGCACAGCAAATGTTGATTGCAATGCTTCGTCTCGAGCTGCGTCTTGATTTTACTTTAGTTTCACATCTTGTCTTGTTTTTCCACTATTTTTTATGCCATGGCTCGTTTAATGCAAGGCGTTTGTGAAAGGGGGGGGGGGGGGAGGCGAAGGGTGAAGAGGATGAGGCAAGTGAGGGGGAGCGGTGGGGGTAGGGCGTTGCATGCGCAAGTGCTGGGCGCTTAACTCAATTGCATGTATGCAACAATTCGTTGCAGCTTCTTGCACTGCGAGCAACAACAAACTAGATACAAATAACAACAACAAGATGTGGCATGCAACATGTTGATGTAATATGCAAATTTGATGCTGCGTTCCCCCATTGTTTCGAGTTTTTCCGCAGAAATTTGCTAATGTCGAAGTTGGAGTCAACTTTGCTTTGCTTTGCTCGAGGAGAAAGAGCCAGCTGACAGTTTGAGAGGCATTGTAGAGTAGGGAAGTGAAAAAAGAAAGAAAGAGAAAGAGAGAGCACACGAAGTACTTGATCGTTCAGTTATTCTGTTGAACAATTATTCTCATGTTGAAGTCGAACTCAAGGCAATTTTCTTGAAGGATAAGAAGGGAGCTAAAAGTTTGAATGGCACTGGAGAGGGAGATTAATAAGGAAAGAGAAAAGAGAAAGAGTGAGTGAGATACATATTCGCTTAAAATATTTTTGGTATAAATATATGCCCAATTTCTATAAGAAAAAATAAGCTGACAGTTTGAACTGCACTGGAAAAGAAGAGGCAAAATATTATTATTTAATGATTCATATTTTCTGACTGCTCAGATATTCGATCGAACTATTCTGCTAATATTGAAAGACTCCTCAGAGTTGGTTTTAGTTTGTTTTACAGTTTGAACAGCACTGTTGTTATTATTCTTACAATCAACTTTTAAACTGGGGTTTAATTTATTGTACGATACTTTACAGTTTTGTTTTGAGATGAATTTATATAAAGAAAACATATTTTTGTATATTTATATTATGTTTATGATATGAAAGAAAATAATTGTTGTCTACATTATTTAACATTCTACTAAAATATATAACATAAGCGAGATAGAGGGAGTGAGAAAGAGAGAGTGAGAGAGAAAAGAGCTAACCTAATTGTGAATATCTTTTGATTTATTAGGCTTAACTTAGCTAAATTAGCGCTTCGAAGTTAATTATGGTACCCATTCGTGATATCATCTTAATGCGAATATATATATATGTATATCTAGTATGTTATATATGTATATACTATATACTGTAACTGTCCAATGAGACAGTTGGGCTTCACCCTCTTGTAATTGTTGACCTCATACTTAAAAGTTGTTCTCTTTTAGTTTTGGGGTCAGCCGCTTTACACTTTACTCGCCACTTGGCGGCACATTTTGTGGCACTGTCGTTGCCACACTTGGTGGCAACCCACTCTATCAATTTCACCCAATTTACATGTTGCCATATAAAAATTAACACACTGCTCTACTTAAGGTCCAAATGCAATCTATCAAAGTGCATTCAAAATAAAAATTGGCCCTCTCCTCTGCAGCTGGAAGCACGTTTCACTTTGCGCTTCGGTGTTGTTGTTTTATGGGTCAAAGTCTGGCCAGACCGCTCTTAATTGTGATATATATCACACTACTCCCAGCATTAAGATATATGTATATATATTGAAAGAGGGAGCAGAACTTCAAAAGTTTTGCCGCAGATCGCGCAAAGATAAAAAAGTTCAATTGCTGACTTTAAGCAAATTTTCGTTGAGGGAGCACAAATAAATAATTTTTAGAAAGTACTTATTTGATCATCAGCTATATATAACATATGCTATATATAGGTGTATCGATTCTCTTTAACGATTTATGAAATTAATGAATGGGAGTTATGAAAAATTGTAAACGAATTTTGAATTTTTGACAATAATATCAAATATCTTTAATCTTTAATTGAAAGTTTCTTTAAAAGTTGGTAATAAAAATAGTAAAAAAGTTGTAGTTCTCAATTTCTAGAAGTAAACAAAATATAAATAATTTCATTAATAAAATATTTGATTTCTCGATTGCTTTTAGCCTCTTTTCAGCTTTAAGGGATTTTTATTTTATTTTGTTTTTGTTTTTGTTTCTGTGCAAACATTTAGCATAGTTTTCTTTGCAGTTGACTTTCTCTCGCTGGCCACCCCTTCGCACATCCCCCACCGCCATTGCCCACCCCCTAGCCCTATGGCCCAAGCCTAATGCTCATAGCTTGCCAAAAAATTGCACTACTGTGTGCCATTTGTGAAGCTGCGAGTGGAAATTCCCTCGCGTAACGGGCTCGATTTGAACCTGGGACTGTTTTTGGTTTCAGCTCTGCATTTGAGACTCTGTGTGGCGAGGCGCAACCCCTCCCCCTGTTTTTTCACCCGCCCCTTTATTTGCATTAAGCCGGGCCATTTATTTGTATATTTTATTGTGGCGCATATTTTCCGCTAAAGTTTTTCCGTATGCTATGCTTGGCTTTTATTCGCTTTCCTTCGCTTTATGAATGAAAACATTTTCGTTTGTAATGTGAGAGGGGGTTGCCTATACATATATATATGTATGTATGTTTATATATAAATTTGTTGGCTCATTTTTATTTTTACGCATTTCTTGCGTGTCGTTCTTTTTGTCTGCCTTTTGTCTGTTTGTCTCGGCGTTTAGTTTACTTTTTGGTAAGAGGAAGGCTAATGGTTCGAAGTTGGGGAAATTCGGGGGTTCTATGCTCTATTTTTTGACTTTGCAGATAAGCGAGAAGTGCGTACGTGTGCTTGTGAGTGTGCGTGTGTGCACACTTGCGCCCTCTTGTTTATTCAACGATTTTCGATGCGTGCTTCGCGGCAATTCCGACTCAAATTACGGTTGCAGTTTTTTTTTCTTAACCCTAAATTTTATTTGATTTTCTATTTATTTACCTAGTCGTATATTTGTTGTTGTTGTTGTTGTTGTTATCGGGGTTTACTGTTACAGTTATTTTTGGTGTTTCTATTTATGAGCTAATTTATGGGGTCATAATTGTACCTTATGGAGAACGCAAGTGATTCGTCGAAGCGTTTCGATTGAACATATGATTCGATTGATTAATGAGTGTTATGGAATTTATATGAATATTGAATTGAAGGTACAAATAACGGTTTTATTTAAATTAATACAATTTCTCTTTAATATTGTGTTGATTTTTATATCACAACATATCAGAAACTAAAAGCAAATCGTTAATAAAATATGTATTGGATTTTATTCTTAAGCAAATAAATGTGTGTATATAAATTATTTTTAAGTAATAAAATATTTTACATGACTCCTAAGAATTTCGCAAGAAAGTTAGCAATGAAAATTTATTAATTATTTTTTTCTTAAAAAATTTATTTTCATTTTGGCATCCTAATACTTAAATGCTTTTCAAACACATTTTCTGAAAAGTATTCCCAGAAACAATTGAAAAATAATAAAAATCATTTGCTATTTTTAACTTTAGCTGTTTCTCTTTCTCTTTGCCAATTTAGAATTCAATTTTATGACAGCAAATTAAGTGAAATTTTGGTTTTGCTTTTCGAGAAATTGTTATTTAACGATTTTATTGAAAAATTCGCTTAGGAAGTCATAAAAATGTTATATATATACCCTGTTTTAATAGTATATATGTGTGATGTTAGAAGGAAAGAGATATATATTCACTCTCTCTCTCTTTTTATATATCTCTCTGTCACACATAACCCCTTTCTATGTACGATCAGCTGTTTGTTCTATTTATTTTCCGGTTGGCAAACATACCTTCCGCCCTCCCCCTCCTCCTCCCTCTACTCTTTCGTTGGGTGGGGGGTCGCTGTGCGCACTCGAGCGTGTGAAAACATTTTTCATTTGAAATACATTTTTTTCATTATTTTTAATTTGTTGCAAAAAAAAAGCACTGAAAATTTAACAACGCGAATATGAATATTTTTGTTCTGTTTTAAATGTAATTGTTATTGTTGTTGTTGCTGTTGTTGTTCTTGTTATTGCTGTTGGTGTTGGTGTTGCTGTTGTTGTTGTAGTTGTTGGCTCTCTGCCGTCAAATTGAAACGCGCAGCACAAAATAAATTGACATTGAACGTAAAATTTATTGAAATTGTTTACGTGGGGGCTGCAATTGTTTTGCGGTTGTTGTTGTTGTTGTTGTTGCTGTTCCTGCTTTCTTTTTTTTTTTATTTATTTATTTATTTTCTTCCCTCCCGAGGGCCGATTGAGAATATTGTATAACTTTTGCAATAGCTTTGATTACATTTCTTTTAATAACTTTATCAACTATTACATTATAAAATTTCTTATTCTATATATATATATATAGCTAAAATATTTATATATGTATTGAATAAGTATTAGCATGCTATTAACATACTATTTTATATATAGTGTTAAGGACATTTATATCCTCCTTTTAAAGAGTTTTGCATAATTTTCTTCTTTCCATTCAGCACTGTTTTACGTAATCGATATAGCTATCAATCACAAATTGTACTTATTGTGTAAGATACTTCTCCTATTTGCACATATCTCAAGCACATTCAGCAGCTGGAAGCTTCACTGTACTATTAGTAACTGAAGACGTGATATATGATGGCAGATATATCACATCCCACAGCTGATTGAAACAATGGCCTATTGAAATGTATCCCAAATGGGTCTGCAAGGGCATTCAAACTTGCTAAAACCTAACGGTTCTTTTGCTTGCCACATTTCACCCAACACACACACACACACACACACACATACACATGCAGGGAGGTAAGCACATTTCTCCCACACACACCGTCGCATGTTTTCTGCTCCAGATACGCGACTTGAGCCCTTTGGCAACTGCACTCGAGTGCAGCGAGGCTTGGCAATAGCCATTGCAAGAGCCGTAGCTGCAGTGTGGCCAAAAAGACGCTGGCCAACAATGTCCGTTTGCCAAACAGCAACTAGCAACTAGCAACTAGCTACTAGCAACAACAACGTCTGGCATAAGACCGGCCATATGCTTGACGGGCACGTACCAAGTTTTTCCCTCAATTTTCCTGCCCAGATTTTCGCTGTTTACTTTCCATTTGTGAGCTGCTCGACTGACTTGCTGTGGCGCTTCCTACTCATAACTTTGCCGCTGTCTCTGGTTACAATTTGCTTGCCTTGTTTTCTTTTTGCTTTTTGCCTTTTGCTTTTGTTACTTTTTCTGCCTTTGCCTTTGCCTTTGGCTTTGGCTTTGGCGTTGGCTTTGGCTTTGCTCATATTTCTGCTTGGCCACTAACGGGGCAAAAACTTTGAGGGCCAATGGTTTTTTAAGTGTGACTAATTATGAACTCGTCTTAATGTCTTAAGCACTTGAAGCGTTAGGCCGTTAGGTTCAATGAACCCTCCCCCCCATCCTCCTCCACACCCTCACCCTCACCCTCTCACAATTCCTTCATGCTGCAGCAAAAAACTGCAGCATTGATTTTATGTCTCCTGCTAAAAGTTTCGGGCGTTGCCAAAAACTTGGCTTAAAGCAAATTGGCAGCAAAAAAAAAGTTGCACAGATTTTTTTTATCGACCTTCGCCCTGCTTCAGCTTCCATTTGCCAGTCGAAATCTATTGACAGCAATGGCAACGGCAACGGCAACGGCGAACAAACTGCATAACAACTGCGCAAATATTTGGCAACATTTTGTTGCAACATTGAGGAACTGGGCAAATTATGCAGACCATTTGCTACCAGACACAAATTCTACACACAATTTGTTGGGAGTCAACAGACTCGACCAAAAGCAAAAGACAGTCGACAGACTGTGAGCCATATCTCAAGCACTTGGCCAGCCAACTACTTAAGAGCTCTCAGGTAATCAGTCAGTTTTGCTTAACTTGGCTAAACTTTGGCTTTGGCTTTGGCTTTGGCTTTGGTTTTGGATTTGAATTTAGCTTGGCTATGGGCCAAACTGAATTGAAAGGCCAAGCAAAGTGAATGCAGCAGGTCAAATGCTTATGTGGCTCAACCAAATTGCATTAGTCAACATTTGAATTACAAAATGTTCTACTGGGCCAGGCCTAAAGAGATTGCTTTTAATCAAAAATGAGGCCTTCAAAGCTACGGAAAATTAAAGATGGTAAAGCTTTAACTTCTGAGAATTACTTGGTAATAAATAGAAATCGTGCTTAGTTCTCAATTCTAGTCAGATACAAAAAAGAGTTGCTGACAATGGCGGATAGTTTGGCTTTTCTTTTAGCTGAAAGAAAGCTACAAGGCTAACATCTCTTTGATCCTATTTAATTCTCAGTATTTGTTAAGGGTAGAAATTGAAACAGAGTTTAAGTTTCTAAGTCATTCGTAAAATCTCCTTTTATGTGTAGTCGGTTATAATATATATATAAATTTTATTGTGGTTATTGATTAAAAGTTAAAAAATATATATTCCATATATACATATAACTAACTAATTTTTTATCAATCACCACATACAATTTTTATAAAAACAATTTAGCAAAATAGAAATTTTAAGCATAAGAAAATGAAATATAAGTTTTCAGCACTTGCTCTGATGAAAGGCTCATAAATATTCAAAGCGAAGATAGTTTGATCACAATTTCCATATCATGGTGCTTTATATATATTCTTCAATAAAGTTTAAGTTATTTTTATATATTTATCACGACTATGCTGTTCTTCTTTTCAGCAGGGTCTTAACAATTCGAAGTCATCTATTAAAAAATTATATTTATTTTGTATATAAACAAAGCTTTAGCTTTTTCTTTGTGATAAAAAGTCTTGTTTTTCTTTTATGTCATCTACGATTGTCAATGAATTTTCCTATTCCACTATATTTTAAAGAATAATAACGTAGATAGAGAAAAGCTGAATACATTAAGGAAATTCTACTTTCTACCACGATTTTTTTACCTTTGAGGCGTAAGAAACTGAATGGCATATTTCTTAAAGTTCTTTTTAGTAAAAAGGAAAGCTTGTGCTTCCGACACACTTATAATGTATGCCTGTGTGAGTGTGTGTGTTGAACTCTTTTCAGTTTAAGCACTCAAGAGCCATCGATCATGTAATCGCAGTCGATTCGTCTTGTGGCCCTCTTTTGGGCCAGCATAGATACGAGTAAGCGATTGCGCCTTAACTTAAGTCCGTTCCGTCTTCTCTATTATATTTTGCAATTGTTGTTGTTGTAGTTTTTGTTGTCAGCCTAAGTAAATTTACCAAAAATATTGTTAACTGGCTACCTGGCCAAGTTTATAAGCTACCTGTTTTTGCGTTTGTGCGTTTTGGCCAAGTTGACATAGGCTGAATGCAAAATGTTGGCAAATGAACCGAAAAACCAGAGTCCCAAAGTTCAGTCTGGTAAGCTTTAAAACAACGAGACGGGCCTAAAGAGCTTATGCTCTATAGATGATGAGGCCGCAATGCCAACGGCTCAGATAATAGACGCCCGTTCAGATAAAGCCCGACAGATAAGAGTGTTAACAAAATAATAACAAAATAAAAAGCATTTACATACACACACACAGAGAGCTACATACATACAAAGGGCAAGTACTGGGTACAAAAAATTGCTTTGGGAGAGTGGACTTGGGGACTGGCCATTAGAGAGCTGGTCAGGAGGAGCTGGCCAGGAGTGAGCCAACATCAAATGTGAACATGGCTTATTTTGGTTTAGCTGCGACAATGAATGTGAATACATTCGCATTATGTGCCGCTGCTTCTTCCTTCTTCCGCCTCTCTCATTTTTGTTGTGGCTCAGTTCAAGAACAATTTGGCACATATAAAATGACATTTATTGCCGTGTGGGGATTGCCAGAGCTGAGATTAAAGTTTTTTATATACTTGAGGTTTTTTAACAGCTAAATATCTTAAAGCTGCGAATAAATAACTCGAATAAATCATTCAATTATTTGGAAAATAATTAGAAAATTTAAACGAAATTCACGTTATTGAAAAAGAGTGAAAGTTGCTTCTTAATCAAGTGACAACTGTTTGTTAAATATTTGTCAGCGACTTTCAAATCTGTGAGTCAGAACCGTTTGAGAGTTTTAAGCACAATTTCGGCTATTACTAAAGTGAATGTGATCCAATTATATAAACATAAAAATCGAACAATTTAGCAGAAATTGAATCTACGTGGGGTTTCCAGTAAGAACAGAAAATATTCTGCGTCATAGAAATAATCATACGTCAGTCTCTACAATGAAAACCTATAATAAATACAGATTTCTAGATCTTAAACAGATGCAGTTGTTCAATATAGAAAAAAATTCATATAGAATTTCGCTTGGAAGTCTGCTGATAATCGTTATAAACCAGATTGTAACAAATAATGCAACATTTTACAAAATTTGGGACGGGATATTAATTATTATATAATAGATAATACAAATTTTAAATCAAATAATACATATATTTGGAAGGGGATATTAATTATTATATAATAGATAATACAAATTTTAAAGCAAATAATATATATATTGAAGAATTTTATCCCGACATAATATACCTTCATAGGTATACTAATCGTTGCATTTCCCCACACACAAACATTGTTAACACACTCAAGTGTTTCGATAACTGATCGATAAACTCTATCTATAACACTTGAGGCATCTGTTTAGACTGCCCACTTATGAAGGCAATTGAATTAATTCCCATCTTGAGAGTTAAGGACTTGTCTGAGTGGCCGCCCAACTGGCCCTATATCATGCCAGGCATTATAATCTTTTCATTTTCACATCACAAACCGAGACCTTGATGGAAACTTAATTGTAATTTACAGTGTGAGTGTGTGAGTGTGCGAGCGTGTGTGTGTGTGAACGATCTGGACTCACCTTTGGATCCAATATGCTGCGCTCGAGGCTATCCTCACGATTCATGGTCGTCGCAGTGCTGCCTGTGCCGCTGCTGCTGCCCCCACCCCCTCCTCCACCGCCCTGGCTACTGCGCTGGCTGCTGCGCTCGCGCTCCCTTTCCTGCTGCTCCAAGCGAAGACGCGCGCGTTCCACGCGTGCGAGCGTCGGACTGTCCAGAATGGAGGGCGCGCGCGATGGAGGACGCGAATTTGTTGTTGTGTGCAGTTGCTGCAATTGTTGTTGCAGCTGCTGATGCTGCTGCTGCTGCTGGTGCTGTTGATGCTGCTGCAGCGTCTCCAGCGTGGCGCTGTTGTTGGAGGATGTCGAGCCCGGCGTGGGCGTGGCCGAGGAGGATGAGTTGGTCATTGTGGCCGTCGATGTGGTCGATGTGGTATGCATCAGCATATTCTTCTTCTACTCCTTCTTTTCTTCTCTTCTCTTCTCTTTCCTTTTTTTTATTTATTTATTTGTTTAAGGGGGCGTTTTTAGGCGCGTGGATTAGTTGAGCGCGTTCTCTACGCTGCACTTCGATCGTTATATATGTATGTTTGTATTATATATGTATGTATGTATTTACTGGATTTAATTGCAGTTAGTTATTCACGCACTTTTTATGGGTTTTCTTCTATTTGACTGTGGAAATTGGGTAAAATATTTATTTATTTTCTTTCTCGTATAGGTTGACAGTTTTGAGAGTCACTTTATAGAGCAGTTTATAAGTATGACTGTCATACATATGTGCAAAATAAAATATTGAAAACTGCTTTTACAGATTTTATTTGTATTGCCTCAATAAAGCTTTATTTCTATTTTAGCGAAACTATTCTTTACATTCTGCATTCTAGGCATCTATATATATAATTTTAAGATATTTTAAGCATTATCCCAAGATTCGATTGGAAGACTCCACCTTCAGCTGACCGCTGCAAAAAGTGCACAATAATTCACGAATCTGTCGTTGTGCAACACTTGCAGCAGCCAATTGAATGCCCAATTTCTGGTTATTATTGTAAGAGGGGAGTCCAAAAACATGAAAACAAAAACAAAATCAAAGAGCAAGCGGAAAACAAACTAAACTGAAATAACGAAAAACAAGCAAAACAAAAGCAATGGCCAATAATTTTCACAAACTGGTTTCTCGCCCAGTTGCCAAGTGTTGCAGGTAGTTTTTACTTTCGCACAAAACAAGAAAAGGAAAAACATATATAAAAAGAATGAAATAAAAACCCATTGACGACAACTGCACTGAACTGCATGCAAAAGATTCAAAGATACAAATGTATCTTAAAGTACATTCGCGACAATTTCTGACAATATGCTTGAGGTTAATTTTGTGATTTGTTTATTTGTTAGTTTTTCTTGGCTTCTTATTTATTTAGTTGGCGCGTAGCTTTTGCATATGGGATGCCAAACACGTTTGATTTTTTTTCTTATATTTCCGCCGATCAATTTGACAATTGACAACACATACTTTATTTTATTGTGATTTATTTGGCTGTTGGTTGTGTGCCGCGTCGCATTTCTTCGCGTTGAGATTGAAAAAACAAATTTTGAATTTTGTTTGCAAAATTTTATTTTCAATTCTGTTGGCTGCTCTGCTTCTTCCTCTTCAGCGATTCGATTTTGGTACGCCAAGCAAACGCGCGACCGTTTCGACGAGCCGAGAACCGCTACGAACTACGAACGTGTTGCAAACTGCGAACTACGAACTGCGAACTGTTCACGCCAGCTGCCCGTCGTTGACTGTGCGCGCAACAAAAACTGGTTTGCCGTTGAGTCTGATGGCACGTTTATGCATCGGCATGCGGCTGCGAGCAAACATGTTCGCGCTCGAGCAGGCAAACGACATTTCCCAGTATTCCCTTGTTGACTGTGGCCTTAAGTGAATTTTCTATGCAATTTTGGTCAATGAAGTGCAATTATTATGGGGAATTCTCAGCTGTAGTAGACGAACCATTGTTTTGAATGTGTTCGTTAATTGATAAAGTGATTTTGTGATTTTATCATAAATGGGATAAACCACAAATAGAACGGGAGAGTAATAAAAGCAAGTCACAAATTGTTTTAAATAATTAATTTTAGGTTTGACATACATTTCAAACTTATGTATATAATGGTAGCACACACTTATGCATACATATACTTCTTGTATTTGTATTTATTTCCATACTTTGTGCTATAGCTGGAAAGAAGTACTTCAGATAACGCAATAGTCATAATATAAATATTTGCATTATCTTAAGCTTCAAGCAGAGATTTAAATAAACATAACAAATTTCCCTCTTTGGGTAATTTGATGATTTCCCAAAACAAACCCAGAGGCAACTTACAGCTCGAACAAAGAAATGCCATCGCGCTGCGATCGAACATGTTGGTTGGATTGGGTCTTAGCCGGTATTCGGTTTGAGTAACGATTGCGCTGGAGGAGTGAGGTTTAAAAAAGCAGGTAACAAGCAGGTAAAGTTGCCGTCTTATGAACGGTTTTATAGTAGTATCTAAATCTGTGGCTGGGTCTGGTGTGTGTTTCCTCTTTCGATATTATGCTTATGTCTATGCCCCATTGTGTTGCCGCGCGGCATTTCAAGTGATTTATGCCGCGAGGCAACAACAACAGCAACAATTGTTGCATTTCGGTTGCAGTTGCAGTTCGTTGCCCCAAACACAGTTTGAGATCAACTGGAGGAGATTCTATGATGATGAGCTAATCCAAACAATCACTTGACAATCGCCACTTGACTCATGGGACATTTATTCCACTCGATTCATTCAACAGAAAAAAAACTTCCTAAACACGAAAAAAAAGACAAGAATAAAAAAGACAACAAATCATTAAAAATATTCTCCACACATGATTCACGCATTTGATGGCATGCGAATCACGCAATTATGCAAATAATCAACGCATCTTTATCTTTTGGCATATGGGACGTGCCAATTTGGGGCATGCCGCATGCCGTCTAATTTAATAAAAAAATATGAAATACAAATACAAAATAGAGAAACAAATGTTTCAATTTTGGTTTCCAATTACTGCGCGTCTCCGTTGTCATTCATGGCGCCAACATCATTTTTATTATATCAGATACACATTCATAGATACATACATACACATATGCATATATATGTACATGTGTATAAAAACCCATTGAAAGATCTGTGCGGCGTTTGTTTTGTTCTTTTTTTTTTTGTTTCTCGAGAATTTTACGTGTTGTTTCTTCACATTTTAGATTTTAGATTTAATTTTATTTTATTTTGTTTCTCTTGGTTTTTTTGACCCTCAATTTTTTTGATAACTTTATTGGCTCTGTTCCCAATGTTTGTCTCTTTGTGTAATTTGTTGTGATTATCGCAGCTCGATTGAATTAAGTTGTTGTTCCTCTTGTTGTTGCTTTTGTTCTTGTGTAGAAATATGATAGCGTAGAACAGCTTTAATATAGATATGAATGAAACAAAACCTTGCACAAAGGAAGGTCTTAACAGATTTTATAAATTTTGTAAGCCCCATTTTTTTTTTATTTTAATGAGGCATTGCTCGGCTAAAATGAATAAAAATGTATGTTAAGAAAGCTTTAAATTATTTGTTTTAGACAGCTTAAGAAATAAAATGTAGTGTTAAAAATGTATATAGTTTATTTTTCTTACAAATATTTTGATTTTATTTTTTTATCTGTTTAAGTTACCAAAATATAAAACATGAATGCCAATTTAAATATTGTATTAGGGAGTACAATATCTATATATATTGTTATACTGCTTATGATATAAATATACATGGAAAAATGTAATAAGTACTTTATCTATAAAAACAGATTTTACTTTTCATCATTATTTTAATGAGATTTTATTATAAAAAGATTTTGATATTATTTGAGTAATACTTTACATATATTTAAAATAAAAAGACTTTACCTAGAAATGAATAACTTTTAATAAATGGATAACAAAATTAAAATTATCTATTATAAAATACGATACCAAATATAATTTAATTACTATGATAACTAACTATGATATCATATGCAGTCTTTAAATAACTATTATTGTATTAATAGTTTGCAGTATTAGGAGAATGAGAATTGATATGCATATGCCATGAGTATTACTAAATACCACTAAGTATGCCTGTTGCAATGTCTTTGTATGTATTTTGGCTGTGCCACAGGCCTTATCGAGGTCTACCCATATACGCACCACAATGTTCTTTGGAACAAAACGCACATTGAGACCATTTGTGGGTCCGGTGCCGCATTTCCGTTCCGTATTGGAAAGACTTTCAATGCGTATACTCTAACATTCTAACTTGTGTGTGTGTGTGTTTTATCAAAAGCCGAACCGAGAAGTCGCCAAGTCGTCTGGTCGCCATTTGGAATCAAAGTTTCCTTTTGTTTGCCATTGTTTTTCCTCTATTTTTTCATTGTATTATTCTCTATTCTTCTTCTTGTTCTTTATCTGTACTTCTCTGCATATCGCGCATGTACGGCTTGGCCATATCTTTTGTATGCACTCGTCGCATTCGAGAAGTTTTTTATGCATTCTTTTTTATTTTATCGCAAACTTTGGCAACGCAGGAAAAGGCGCGTTGGCTTGGACTTTGCATGACGATCTCCTCTTAATTATATATGCATATATATACATTTACATATTGGAATGCATCGCATAAAACAATGCTAAAATGACATTTCCTCAAAGGGTAGCGAGTTCTCTTATCAGCTGTTTGCAATGCTGGTTGCCAGGCTGCTGTCTTTTGTCTCTTGTCTCCTATCTTCTCTCTCTTTCTCTTTCTTATTGCAAGAGATAAGCCACGGCAATAGTCTCTTGATAATGTTGTCTTATATGGAAGCCAAAGAGCAAACTGCGCTCTGATTGCCGATTCTTGATAGCAGCAGCTGATTGCATCCTAGATTTATACCCTGTACCCAAATGCCAATGGGTAAACAAAGGGTATGTGTAAGTTGTGCAAGTTTTTGCTACACGTTAAATTATCTACAGGGAAAACCACATTTATTTTCGTAAAGATATATTTATTTCTGTATTATAGATAAGAACTCTTAAATATGTTTCTCCAAAAAGTATAAGATCCGGAATTTTATTTATGTATATTATCTAAATTTAAATATTAACTAAATATGGAACATTTTTTAATGATAAATAATTTAAATTCTCATACATATTATATAAATCAATCATTTTACAAAAGTTTTCATTTCTCTTATTTCTAAAAATTTACATTAATTAAGTAGATCAATTATTTATACTTAGCATTATTCTATATGTAAATTTAATTCTATATGTAAGCTTAATTTTGTCTTATGCTTAATTAATTGCTTTTTCTTTTAAGTCTTGTTTTTTAACCGTCATCGTTAATCATTGATGAAACGCAATCGGCATGAAATGCATTTTCCACACATTTGCAGTTTATAATCATTTATAAGGTCTTCAATCCGACGTAATTTAGCTTCCGTGCCTTGTGCCGGGTCAGGGACTGGACAAAAGAATTAGTCAACTGTAATAGAAACTAATAGAATACCCCATCGAAGTTTTATTTGTAATTGTACTGAAATGCATTCCGAGAAGCATATCAAAACACTTGTAGGGGCTCGCTATAAAAGAAAATTAACTTAATTAAATTAATTAGGAGCGTTAATAACTTCATCTGCTTTGACAACTTGATGAGTTGTCGCGGCTCTGATTGAAGTCAACACGCACTTTTTTATGGCTCTACGAAATTATATAATAGATATAGTTATAGAATTGTATCTTACTTGAGGGTCTATTCAAGATAATTGAAATAATTGTTATTCCATTTACAATTGTTGTTACATAACTTACAATTATTAATTTATTGGTGCTGACCAATCAAATAATGAATGAAATTATTTTCAATTTTATTAATTGTAAGCAATTTGTAATTGAATTAAACTAAAAACCAAAAGTAAAACTATTTGAATATTCAACTTAAATTCAACTTTAAAACTCTATTAAATTGTATTCACTTGGAATACGTCTTTTTTTATCACACTCCCGCACTCTTCTCTGATAGAGTTTGACACTGATCTCGAAATGAACGCATCGTATAATATCATATTATACCGTTTTATATCACAACGGATCTTATTGAGAGGCTTTTCTTATTGCAGACAGGTCGCATTCCATTGTCCAGGGCTAACCTTGACTGTAACCCTTGTCGCTTTGTTACCTGCTTCGATTGATATCGCACAGGTAGGCCGAAACGCAACGCGATAATCTTATTAGAATTCTTCAGAAGTCCAACTCCATAAATATAAATATATGTACATTTATACATATATATATATATACATATGTATTTGTATGTATATATGCATTTTAAAGAGGGATTCCGTTCGTTTATCTGTCTTGAATGTTCAGTTCGATTCATTTTGCCTTTTGTCTGGCTCATCAAAGTGACGCCCGATTGTCTAAAGAGTTGAAATTTGTATCTTTTTTTATTTTTTATCTTAATCGAACTGCAAAAATATCTGTGAGATGTAAGAGACTGAGTCACGGAATTTCTTGAAAATGTAGGATATACAATCTGGTAACAAAAACTCGTTTATTTGTCACTAATCAATATTAATATATGATATATACATATATAACGTTCATATAACTTATTATAACTATTATTAGATAAATTACTCAGTCAATTCAGCTTAAATTTCAAACTAATGTTTTATTTATATATATTATTCTTCTATATTAAATATAAATATTTTATTAAATTTTTTTATTTTAATTATTCAATGTTATTTTTTCTCATATAATAAATAAATAAATATTAAAATATATTTTTAAAACTAGATAGAAGTAAATCACTTTTCTACTGTTCTCTTAAATAGATCTTTAAAACTTTTCATGCAACGCAAAATTCTTCATTCTGGACAGAAAAAACAATTCTAATTTTCCATTGCATACTTTTAAGAGCACATAAATATCTGATGATGCTTTGGCCTGGCGCTCTTTTAGGCAGCCGGAACTTCACCTGAAGTGCATAAGAGTTGGCCTGGAAAAGGGGCGTGGCACTGAAAGCACGTGCCTAAGTGCCGTGTGTCTAGAGGCCAAAGACCGACAAAACGTCAAATGAAATAAATTTCAATTCGTTTTGGCTAAATGATCAACAACGAACTAACTTTTTCTTCTTGTTGGGTTGTTGAAACTATTCAAGATATAAGTTCTGAGCTGAGTTAGATTTTAGTTTTCATATTAATTGTTTTTTCTTTTCATACAAAATAAAAATATAACTAATCGACTTATTTTCTAAAATGGCAAGCTATTTAAAAATAAACTAAATTTTGGATACAAATGTATATGAATATTAAATTTTTTATTATATTTGCAAAGCTTGATCTTCAATTGAAATAAGAAATTTGTTCTACTCTGCAGTATTACTGATTTCAAAGTTCCACAACGCTAAGTGTGTGTCTTTCTCCCTCTCTCTTCCCCTCTCGCTCTCTCACTATTTATATATATATCTCGTCAAGCATGATGCAAGGAGCAGGGCCGCATTTGGCGTTAATTAGTTTGGCATCGCTGCGGGCGTGTGATTTTCACCAATCATTTACAACAGCCCCTCAACTGTAGAAACTTTCCAGACGCGACTAAAAGATACCCTATAGTTAAGTTATAATTCTGGTTGAATAAGAAATTTATCTACTTATATACATTTATTTTTATATTTATCAAATTTTAAGATAAATCTCTATATTTTATCTTATGTATAGAATAAAAACTATATGTTTAAATAGGGTATACCCATTCAGTGTTGCGACACACATATATATAGATTTTTTTTGTTTAGGCCAAAAACAATTTTCATTAACAGTCCGTCGGCAGACGCTGACAAGTTGAAGTCCTTCGCCTTGTCGTTTCTCTGATTACACATTTTAACGCCATTTTTGGCGCAACTTTTGCTGAGCTGCTCGCAAGAACCCTTTAGGCCAGACTAGAAAAACTTTTTGGCCAGCAGGAAGAGCAGCGAAAAAAGAATGAAAAGAAAAAAGCACTGAAAAGAATCTCAATGAAGGGGTTAACAAGCAAAATTTGATTTATTTGATGAGTTTTTCGTGTTGTTGCTTCAAAGACGCGTTTAATGAGCACAAAAATGCCGGCAGCGGGAGTATTGGCTGGTTGGTCGCCGGGCCAAGGGGTGTTCAAGACATTTGGGAAATGAATTGCACAAAGCGCTAGACGGCAAAGAAAAACTGCTAAATTAACCAAAGTTCGTAATAAGTACAAAATATCCAAGAATTTCCGTTGAGAATTCAGAATTTGAAATTACAGTGGGATAAACTCAGCTGCAAGAAACGCTGTTTAGATACATGCAGGCAAATAATATATGTATGAGTATTTGGTATTATATTATGGATTTGTAATCAGCTATGCTTTCCTTCACTTCTGTACCCTGACATTTGTATACTCTGCAGTAATCTCTTTTTCTAAATAAATGTCTTTGAGTACTACATATTCAAAATTAATCTACAAGCAAAGACTTTTTGCCAGTTGGAAACCAGATTTTATCATTAAAGTTTAAAAACGTGATTGAAAAAATCTCAAGACATAGGTAAAGTATCATTAAAATCAAAAACTACTTTAAGAATCTATTATCAAATTTTGTATAAATCGATTTCGATTGTGAATATTGGGGTACAATCGGATCATCTGGAATGGAACACTATGGAACACTATGCACCCAAAGAACACATTTATTTCCCCTTAAAAAAAAAACAATTTCTCCAAAAACATTTACATAAACATAAACAAATAAACAAGAAATGAAATAAAAAATTTTAAACAAACAATTTAACTGCAAATGGAGGCACATAAAAAAAGTGCACAATGTAAGGCCGTAAATGTTCTATGTACTCCATTAAAACTATAAAAGTGAGAAATGTATTAAAATATCACTCATACGCAGCGTATAAAAGCGTGCGGTAAAAACTGAACTCAACTCAATTTAATGCTTAGCTGAGGCTTCCGCAAATGGCGCATAAAACAAGGCGTTGTAATAATGAAAAATATATAAAAGAGAAGAAAGCAAAAAGTATGTAAACAGGTGCAAACATATTTTTTTTATACACCAAACTAAAATAAAAAAAAAAGGAAAGAAAGAAAATAACAAAGAAAATGAATGAGGCAGAAAATTTGCGTTGAAGTTCGGCGCAGACTGCCATAAAGATGATTTAATATGCTTTTTATATGAGAAAAGTTTTGCAATTTTTGCACATTTAATGTCGGAGGCGTTCACTTGACATTTCACGTCACAGAAATTGCAACTTCTTTAAAGTTTAAAGCCAAAACGTGAAGCGGGCTGCCAGTTAATTATGCTGGAGTTAAGCAATGCGAAACTTTCTGCTACGGAAGTTCTCGTTTGCACTGAAATTAAATCTAACTCAATTGTAAACTTCGGGGCGCCTTTGTTGGCCGTCTATTGAGCTGCCATTTTGTCCAAATGTGATTACAATGTAGCTGTGAATGTGGCCCACACACACTTGAGCATTATTCATGTCACTTGTGCGGGATGTCCCTTAGGGAATCACCGGCTAATCAGCGGCTTTGTTGTTCTTGTTGTTGTTGCCGAACAACTGAAAAGTTTCCACTTATTGAATTAAGCGCAAAGTGTAGCAAAATGTTTCGCTTGCCTATTAAAAAGTTCCGGGATAAAATTGGAATTCCATTGCTGTCACTTGACAAAATTGTAGCCCGACTATTCAAAGCTGCCAGGCGTTGCCATTAATGCTACATTTGGCCAACAATGCGAGGTAAAGATAAAAGCAAAACTTTGTTTCTCACAATGTGGCACATGTTATAGAATGACCAGAACATTAGGTATCAATCTTCATTTAATATGAAAAAGGTGGTTCTCAAGAAAATTCTCTTCAATAAAGTTAAAAATAGAACGGATTAATATTGATTAATATTGTGGATACATTTGTATTCAGATCCAAAATTAGTACTGTTTAGTTATTGCTCAATAATCGGAAAATAAAGAAGGTCTCCTAAATCCATTTTCGCAACAAATTCTATATATAAAATTTCCAGTCTCCAGCTGTTATGGATCCTGAGATCGAAGCGCTCATACATTTAGACAGACAGATAGGCCTCAGTCGGCCCGACAATTGAAGCTGATTAAGAACATATATACTTCTTAAAATCTACCACCCTTCCTATCGCATGTTACTTACAATGCCACAAAAACAGCATACCCTATTTACTCATTTTATCTATATTTAGATAAACTAAAGTAAAAGTGGGAAGTTCTCCAAATAAGGATTGAAATTCCAAGAGATGCTTAAATTATGTTACTTTCTAATTCTCATTTTTTAAACAATCACAAAAAAAACTTCAAGAAAGTTTCAGCCAACCAATACCAATTATATTTTCTCCTCATTCTAGTCGAAATATGTCTAAAATATGAATAAGACTTAACATTTCTTTAATTGTGATCTATAGAAAGGTAAATTGTACGCTCTATAAGCATTCTCATTAAGCACATAGATATGCGGCATTTAATTCTCCCCTTCCACATTATCTTAGCCATGGCATTGTTTATGGGGCTTAACCCATTATAGTCCCCAGCTGTCTGTCGACCATCCCTTGTGAAAACTTTTGAATCTTTTTGCCAGCTGCCAAAAGTTCATAACGCTTCGTTGACTGCCAGCTCTTCATCGCTCTGCAATGTAAATCAAGCAGTACTTAAGTATATACCAGTATATACATATTTTATCTACACACACACACACACATATATATATATATATATATATATGCGATAAATTATCATAAGCAGCGTTGTCGAGGGCTGCAGTGAATGCAAATAATGCAAAATAGTTTCTTGCAGCTGTGACTCGAAGCTGAATACACTGAAAAAAAGGACAAAAACTGACACTTGACATGTGACAGTGGCAGCCAGACAATAATAACAATAACCAAAACGACAACAGCAACAACAACTACAACATTGCCAACTGACAGCCACAACAAACACTTCACATAATTTCAGAAGTTTAGAGCAACAAATCGAAAGAGCAGCCTAAAACAAAGTCAACGTAAGATGAATTCTGTTAATGAACAGTGCTGTGAGACTGTTAATGTACGAGTCAATGTTAAACATAATGACCAGTTGTTAGACTGCATAATAAAATTAAATAGTTCAAATTAAATTAAATAAGTAAGTGATTAAAAGTTCCGCAAGCAACTAATTAAATTACTTTTATAATGAACAGATATTTCTTTTTACTGAAATTTGTTTTTGGTATTTCATTTAATCAAAAATGTATTAATTTGTAGTGTTTTAGTAGTTTCATATAAATATTCCTCAAGCAAAAACTAGATTAAAATAAAAAAATAGTTAAAAAAAAGCACAAGCACAAAATTTATAATATTTATATATCTATAATATTTAACAGTAAAATACTAATCGATTTTATTGCCAGTCCTAGCAGTAGATTCCTTAAAAGACAACCCATGGAACTGCTGACAATATAAAATGTAAATTAAAATTGAAATGTTTAAAAATGTCAAAGAGAAGAAACTGGCAACACGGTCCATGACGGTGATAATCTGTTCCCCTCAGAGACTCAGACTCAGTGACAGAACAGGCAGGACTCTCTCGACTCTGCCAGGACATTCGCCTATTCTGCTTTAAGTGCAACAACAACAAAACATTCGGCGAAGAAGTGTCAAAGCCGCCAGACTGGCAACAGACAACAAGAGAAACATTTGGTCGGACAAGTGATGGAAAGAAATGCATAATAAATAGATGTAGAAATGGATGTACAAATGGATGTACAAATGGATGTACGACCAGGCCAGAGCAGTAGCGAAAGCAGCCGAAATGAAGTAGAACCGCATGATAATCAAATTTGAATAATACAAAAAGCGAGAAAGTCGCCAAAAGGACATTTGGGAGCGAGATTGCAAAATATACTTTGAAGTACTTAAAGTGTGCTTAAATATAAGGAATCTAAAAATGAATGTTAAATTGTAAAGATTCTTTATTTTATTGAGGAGATTATTATTATTTTTAATAGTTAATCTGAGAGTATTTTTCTTTAGAAAAAGTAAAACATATAGCGATCGTTTAGATATGAACTTACAAATTAATATTTTTTAATAAAATAGTTCGTTGAATTCAATGTCTAACATTAAATATTAGTGGATATTATACCTATATTAGATATTGTTAGTATAAATAATATAGCCAAGGCCAATAATATTTTTAAATAGTATATGTAAGTGCAGTAGTAGTATTTACTAATTCTAGTTCTTACTTCTCTGTAAAATTTTGCAATGAATAACAAAACAGTTTTGAAGTATAATGGGAAAATCAGTCATCAGGCATTCTTATATGTTAGATGGTGACAAGTATTAGCCATACTGAAGGACTTAATGTTGTCCTTATCACAGCTCTTTATGCAGTTCTATTCACCTGCAGAATTCATTGTCTGCCTCTTGCAATTGTATCTCAGCCCGCATTAGCCATGGCAGATTGGCCTGCAGGCAGGCTGGTTGGCTGGATGGCTGGCTGGTTGGCAGTTTATGCAACACAAAAAGGACACACACATAATCCTAGCAGTGAAGTACGCAATCATTGGCATTCATAAATCGCTTACCCAAACTGCAGCCTTAATCAGATTTGCACAACAATTTTGTTGGCAGACAGCCTGCCAAGCAGCCATAAATTGCAATTTGCCAGTCGAGAGGCAAATGTGCAAACATTTCCCCACTCTTAGCCACAATCTGCCCCTCGCCCCCTTCCATCTTTAACTCAATTTAAGTGCATTTTAACGTAAAGTTTTGGCAACCACTGTGATTGGCATCTCATGCCAATTAAGCAAAAGATTTATCGATTCGTTAGCCAGGCTAATTTAATCAGCCTTCTTGCGTTAAACAAACACATTACGTATACGTCACGTATTTGACCAGTTGTTTGTTTAGCTGCCAGTTAATGAAATTTACCTGTTTTGACAAACTGCAGTTGCAATTGCATTTGCAATTGCATTTCACTTAATTGTTTATGACCATGGCTTAAATTCAAATCAACGTGAAAACTCTTTTTCTCAATTTCATTTTGAAAATTTTTGGTACTCAACAAATTTGTTAGACTACCCTTTTTTTGGGTCAATGTCAGCGGCTGGTGTGATAATAATTTATGTTGGGGCCGGGCTTAAAACGCCCACAGGCAGCCCCACATATATTATTGTTGGCCTACCCTTATATTTGTGGGCCATGTTTCGTTTTGAACTTTTGGATTTTCTTTTCTTATTTTGTTGGCCCGGAAATAGTTGTCAACTTTGGCGGGGATGTTGGATTGGTTTTTGGGTGTGTTGTATGCCACTTGTAAATGCTTCGTAATCTGACATTGGGAACTCTTGTGAATCAGGTTACAAATTACAAGATTTGTGGGCGGTTGAAACTGTGGGATTATGCTTAAAATGGGAAGACGTTGAAAAAAAGAGCCCAATATAAATCTGTCTTTGAATAACTTTTGTAAAAACATTTTGCTTTTATTTATAAATAGAATGAAAAACACGCTTAGTATACATTTTAGTTTATTTTTAGTTGGGTAAATTTTTGGCTTACAAGAAAATTCAGTGTTGTAAAATCATTAACATAACTTCTATTTAAAATAAATAATATTTTATATACCATGTTTAATGAAAAATGTGCCTTAACTGCAAAGGGAAAAGTAAGAATGAAAAAATGCTTCATATAAATATGATATTCACTAATGTAAATTATTGCCGTATAGAAAATTCAGTGTTGTAAAACCAGTTTTCTCTACAACAATAGCTCTACTTTTAATAAGCATAGTTTACTTATATAATGTTCAATGATAAACGTTTGTTTCTTATAAAAAAGTTGGCAAGTTCATCAAAAGTTTTATTTCAAATCTTTATTATACTCTAAGTGTTCAATTTTGGCTAATGAGAATCTCATAGAAAGGCGGACTCAATTGCAAAAGCAAAGTCAGCATATTTTCGGAATAATAGTAAAACGAAGTTGAAACTAATAGCAAAAGATGAAAGGAAACTCACTTAAAATTTAACGGCAGCTTTTCATCAACATTTATATCTGAAGTAAAACTTGTCAGATCTTAAGTAAATCTAAAGTTGACCAAAGTTTTCAAATATTGACACACGAATCCTTTAGCTCTTAGTCAAACACAGCTGTTCCAACCCCGAACAACATACAAATAGTAATACAACCCCCGCCACTCAACACCCTCCCCTTCGTTCCCTGACCCTTGGTTATGGCCATAAAACAAAACTGCGGGCCACTGCAGACAAAAAGCATAAAACCCCAGAAAGAAGCCCAACAACAACATAAACCACTTGACCGCTTGACCTAAATTTGCCAAACTTTTTTTTATATATCCATATATATATTTATATATATATATATATATTTACATGCATGCGTGTGTGTGCGTCTGTGTTTTTTTTTGGCGCCAGATTAAGTCAAGTCCGGCCGTGCGAACATCAAATGTCAACAGAGGCCGAGAAATAGTACAAGAGAAATGTTTTAAAAATTACAACACGTACGCAATTTCGTCCTGATGCGCATAAAATGGGCATAAAATAAAGGGGCGTGGCCGCATCAACCAATGAAAGCTAATGGAGCCAAAAGTCCTGCAAGGGTTATCTTGCCACGGCGTCAAATTCACCTCATTTGGCAGCCTCGTTGGCAAAAGTTGGCTTTGATTTCTGTTTCTCCTCTCTGGCCAGCTACTTGACAAACCTGCTCACACACACCTACACACACACACACGCACACACGCACAACGCCTGCGGCAAGGTGTTGAAAATTGATTTGCGCTGTGATAAATTTCATTGGCAACTTTTCGCAGCTGGAGGGCTTCTCGATTCATGCCACCTGCCATTGAAATTAAAGATAAGAGATAAAATTTTCAAACCAGTTCTCATTCGAAATATTTCGGGGGATGGCACGTACCACATTTTAGCACACTATTTAACCAGTGTTGAGCAGATCCACAGCTCGACTACAAAATGTGTCAATTTGGCGTCAAAGACAGTGACAGACAGAGCCAAGAAAACGATATAAATTAATGTTTGTGCGGGACTCATCAAATACCCTGTACGAATAGAAATTTAACAAAATGTGATATACATTTATTTTTTAATACTTACATATCTTATTTACGCTGCATCTCTGCTTGTAATATTTATTTTGATTCTTAAACGGTTTTTTGTTTTGCCTTTCTATGCAATTCTCATAAGTTGAAAATGCCACGTAACAGATATTAGACAAAGGTAACTCTGAATAATAATTATTGATAGGTAGCTAAATGAATTTCTTTCGAATCAAAGCCCTTTCTGGCTGCTAGTGTACAGGGTACAACAATACATGTTTACATTAGCAATGAAACAGGCTGCTGCTTAAATTGAAGCCGACTGCAACTGCTGGCACGCCCACTTTGCCGGCTGTGAGGTGTGTTTTTGCTGTCTCACGTACGCGAAACGAGGCTAAAGGAGGCCAAAGGAAGGAGAAAATCTTCCCGGTTGGTTAGGCAGACAATAACTATAATTGTCGCATCAGCGTTTTTGCTGCTCCGACTCCGGCTGCTTCGGCTGTGTGACTCCTAAAAGTATGCAGTAAAACGACGAGTCATTGCGTTGAAGAAGAAGAGGAAGTGGGGCACAGACTGCTTGGAGCAGTGGAATGCCATTAAGCAGCAGACAGGGAAATGCCGCGTGCTGCAAGTGCCGCCGCACATAGGCAGCAATTCCTTCCTCTTGGATATGCATGTGTGTGTGCGTGTGGCATATAAAAAATTCTGAAATTAAAGTCAATTTGACGACTCGTTGAATGTGCAAAATGTCAACGAATGTGGCATGGAGCGCTACCCAGAAGTGAAACTTAATGTTGATTAGGAAAATTGAAGTGTAAATGTGCGTGCGTATGTGTGAAAACATTTTGTTTAAATCTAGATACGAATTTAAAGAGCTGCTAAGCAGCAAATAAGCCACAGATTGAATAAACTAAACTATATAAATATATATATGTAGAAATTGATAACTGAACTTAATTGTAGATGAGTTTCAATTCTAAATATCTAAGCTATCCCATAAATCATTTTGCGGCTTTTGTTTGGCTTCAATTTTTGTGGTTCTCCACTGAAAATAAAATGCATAAAATTTTGCAATCAACATGAATGCTAAATAAATAAACCAGAAATAGTTTTCGTAAATGGACTAATGAATCAATTACTTGTGCTCTCTCTTGGTTGCATCTACAAAAACATATTCGGCAAATAAATGTGGATTTTAGTTTATGGTTATTCACAGCTACTTGTATATATACATATATTTATATATATTTGTGTGGTCACACTTAAAGAGCTCTGTTACCAATTTTCACATTAATTAACTGAATACAATTACAAGACATTGTGCAACATTTGTAAGCAATACGAAAAACAATGGGAGTCCAGTTGGACTTCAGCATTTACTTTACGAGAACATTTTAATCTAATTTAACACACTTTAGATTTATATTTGCTTAAATAGAAGTTATCTAAGTGGCACGTGCCGTGCATGGCCAACAGCCAAAAGAAGAGCTCAGACCAGTTCTGGCCAGCTGCTGGCCCTTTGGCCGAGTGAGTGGAATGGGCCACACAATGGACCAGACCCAGACGCAGACGCATTTTTATTATAGTTTATTTCTCTTGCTTTTGCAAGCGTTTTTGGCTCTAAAAATGTTAGAGTGCAATCGAATTGAGGAAACGTTTATTGGCCCAAAAGCTAAATGCAATCAATTTTGCAATTGTCCGTTCTACAAAGGATAGCACAGCTCTAACCTAACCTCAAAAGGAGCTCAGCCGTAGACGCGTCGCAGCAGCGTGAAAAATGAATAAATGACGTTCAGCAGCGACTGAAGCATCTTCAGATTCATTGGATAAACGCCGCCAACGAGTATCTAAGGATATATCAGATATCAATATATATACATATATCCATATATAAATATTGTATTTTATGTGGGAATTTCTTACCGCAAGCGGCTTTTGTGAACGCATGATGAGAAACTTTAAAGTTTTCTGCGTTTCGACGTCAAACTCAATCCAATTGCTATCATAAGCGGCAATAGATATATAGAAACTCTGCCGAAAATTCTTTGCTATAATCAATTCAAAGATATTGAGTTGTGAACTCACCTGAAAGTAAAGCTCGTTGGCCACGTAGTAGAGCACGGCGCTGTTTGCAAATACCATGAGCACATAGAAAAGTACACTTACAATCTGAACTATCGTTTGTGCCTATAACGAAAAGATAATAATGTTCTATGCATATGTAAACTAATACTATAACTGATTAAATAATTTAATTTATCATTACGCATCTCCTAGCTTAGGTCTTTTTTTAAATTTGTAAATGCCTAAAGTTAACAAACAAGAAAACTCTAATCATGTTTATTTGATTAGGAAATACCCTGTACTCCTTGCAGCATTGTTTTATCCAATATGTGCGTTTGCTTCTGCTGCATATATATATATACTAGATTTCATGACTCTAGCTCTTAAGACTAAAACGTGTTATCGATCACATGCAAACGGAAAGAGTTATCGATTTTCCGAAACACACACGATATGCGCGATTTATAGGAGAGTCTATATGTGAAATTTTAAGTATATAGCTCTTATGGCTCCTGAGATAGACGGGTTCATACATGCGGACAAAGGGACAGAGCTTAATCGACTCGTCTGTTGATGCTGAAGAAGAATACATACATATTCATTATGGGGTCGGCCACACATCCTTCTGCCTGTTACATACATTTTCACAAAAATGTCATACTCTGCCTAAACATTTTTAATGGGTTCAATTATAAATGTGCTTCTTAAAACTAATGTTATTCAGCTGAAAAACTTACAATGAGCACCGAGAAGAGCAACACGCAAAGCATCGCTCCAAAGCAAAGGAACTCCAACAGATGCAAATTGGTTGTCAATCCGTTCATAATATCCACTAGTCTGTGGAAATGTGTGTGAGTTTTAATGCGGGATATGATATAGAAATTAATTGTATATGTATATACTTTGCCAACTTGTTATGATATTGTATGCACCAGATAATCTCGTGACGCATCTGGACGCCTCGCAGCTGTTGCAAGGTGCGCAGCTTGTGCTGCAGCACTCGGCACATGAGGATGGCGAACAGTGTGAAGGTTACAATCAGGTTGGTATAGGGTATATACATGCAACAGCCCATGGGGGCCAATACGACCTGCATCGTAAAGAGAATCTCATAATAGGGGCTCTCATATTTGTCAATACCGGGCACATACACGCTGCTGGGCAGCACTGTAAATACAAACACGAATACAAACACAATTACCATGTGCACACACACACACACACACAATTTGCTAAGAGATTTGGTAATTCACACACCACGCTCCGAGCCAAAAATTGGATAAATTACAAGTAGAATGCAGGTGCAGGTGCCCATCGATAAGTTAATGCGGCCAATCGAATTGGAAAGTCGCGTTGTCTCTGCCACGAGGTTAGCAATTTGTGTATCTGAACAGTTCTGTAAATAATTCAAGTAAATATAATATATACTATCAACAATGTAATATAAAAAAATCAAATAAAATTCACATACTCTGCAAATGATATACAAGACTATATGTTTAAAATTTCAAGGCTTTAGCTTTTGCAGTTCTCGAGATCGAAGTATTCATACAAGATAGATTGGGGCAATTTATCAACTTTAAATTGTTACAACTCGGTCAAATACTGTCCGATTTTCAAAATGATACCATTTTATACTACAAAAACTTATTAGAATAGATTGGAATTAGTAGTCATGATATTGAAACATTTACATTACATTTTGGCAAAAAATGTGATGTCAGCCCTCACAATTTTTTCAAACATCTCAAAAATATCAAAAATCTCAAAAATTTACATTTTGATATTTTGTATCCCAATCGATACTGCTCATTCATACGAGCTCAAAAAGATATAATCTTTCAAAATCGAACAACATTTTCTCAACTTACAGTCAATTAGACTATAAAATTATGGTATTAAAAGGAATTTTCTTAGCTTCTATTAAAATGGAAACTTGTATTTGAAAACAATGAATTGCATAATCTGCGCTTGATATTTCAGAATATATGCAAAGAATTTCAAGCCCACATTCTTGGTAGTTCTCGAGATCAAGATATTCGTACAATAAATCAGCGAACAGATTGTTTTTGTTTATCAACTTCAAGTTGTGAGAATCGTTTATATATTGTCCGATATTGAAAAGGTTAATCCATTTATTTTGTTACTTCTATATTTTTTTATTATGAAGCTTACCAGCAGCTGAATATAATAGCCCTTGATTAATTCCAGGAATCTTTCGTATCGGTCACGATACACACATAGAAGGAAGCCACGCACACATGTATTGGTGAAGAGGACAGTTAGATAGACGTTGCGTATAATCAAATCCAAAGACTCGGAGCTTTGGTAGATGTCCACATATTGGGTAACATTGATGACCGAATAGAGCGTGAGAAATATATATCCGCGATTGTTGCGAACGAATAGATATGACCAGAACCTCATCAGGTGCAGGGTATTGCCAAAAATGGGCATATCCACCGTGGACATAGACTGAAGTTCCATTTCAGCTTGAAGGCGATTCCTTTTACTGTGAAGTGTTTGTCATTCGAGCTACTATTATATATAGATTGGACTCATATTATGTGGGTATGGTATGAGGTGTCATCATTAGCGTTTAATTGATACCTGACAGGTGTTAATTAGGGTCTAATTAAAGGCGTAAAGGATTTAATAAGCTGTTACTTGTACTTGGTTTGAAATTCAGTTCAATTAAACAACAATCGTAGTTAAGTATTTCATTATTCTTTGTACAATTGAAAAATTCATTTGAATTTGTTTTCTCTTAAGCTTCAATTTAGTTCGTTGCATTTAAAGAAAATGTTTTTCGATCAGAACTACAAAAAATGCAATTTGTGGAAAACTGCGGAAAAAGCAGGTCACCACATAAATTTTGGCGCTCTCTCCTTTGCCAATGTTTGCAGTCGTATATATAGTATATATAAATATATAAGTTATATTGGAACAAGTGACCCGATGCTGGCATGCGAACGGTAAATATCGGCCTGGTTGCCAACTGCAAGCGGCTTGTTGACATTTTTATGGCCAAAACGGCAGCGTTTAAAATTTGGTCAACGTTATCAAAGCGTAGCTTGAAAAGCCTTTAAAGTGTTCGAAAGAACGACCTACGCCAATTACCAGTGCTGGTCAGCGGTCATAAATTGCATGTGGTGTGTGTTGCAACATTGGTCCAGACGCCGCTGCACTTGACCTTTTTTGATATTCTATGATTGCGGTCTCGACATTTGTAATAAGCGTCGGCAAACTTTTAATTGCAACACGCAGACAGCACAACAACACAAGCAATGATGGGCGTGGCATGTGTGTGTGTGTGTGTGTGTGTGTGTGTGTGAATGTGATTGTGTGTGTGGGTTGCTTCCTCTGTTGTTTGCCAACTATTCTTTTGGGACCGCCGCAGACAACTCTGGCAACGCTCGAAATTGAAATTCTGCCAGCTTTTTGACTATACGAAAAGTTTTTGCTTTTGCATATTGCCTGTCTATGAGATGCTGCTCGTTGTTGATTTGTTGCTCTCTCGGTTGGTTGGTCCTTTCCACTAAGGATCTGTCCGCGTGTCGATAATAATGCACATACATACATGTGAGTCCTGCTGCTGGGCGCCAAATTAAATGCATAATTACTTGATAATTGGATTTGCGGTCGGCTCAACTGACTGTGTGAAATTTTCTAATTAAAATGTTTAGTGGCTGACGAGGCGAGGCGAGGCGCCACTCCCCAATTGCCACTTGATGGCGCTTAGCCTCAGGCACGTACTCCATGGAGCACGGCCGACCGACCAAGTGGCTGTCGGTCGCCCGCTGTGAGCTGAAGAGGGAACAACCTTTCATATTGTTTCCATACCCTTGAGCAGGTCATCGCAACTATGTTGACTTATTTGCCAGCTACGAATCAGCGAACTATATAAGATAATTCAGTCGGAGATTCAGTCAGCAAAGTGAGCGACTGTTAGAGATAAGAATTTAATAAAAGCGTTCAAGAGCTCTTACTTTTAACAGAAACTGTTAATTGCTGATCGACAATTCTGAAATGTAAAATGTGATAATTATGTTAACTGTGCTTAACAGCTACTAGCTTAACATCAAAATGTTATGTTAATCAAAATTAAAGTTGGCTTCAGCTGCATTTAATTTCATTTATGCTTTTTACATGTAAGAAATTATATGAAAAATTACAATTTTTTTTAAAACAATTTATTATCAAAACTATATAAAAACTTTGCTATTTCTTCTTGCTATAGATTCTAAATAAAAACCTAAACCTTAATTTCTATTTAATGCAGAATAATAAAAAAATTTTAACAGTTAATTTTATTTCATTATAAAATTGTTCGGCATTAGTTAGTGAAAGTAGAAGACAAGTCTAAAATAAAATCAATGGATTAATTTTAAATAAATAATTGTAAACAAAACATTCTGAGATTAAATCTGAAATTATTCTCTTTTTCATTATTTCTTACATTAATATTGTTTTTTACATCATACTTTAACGATGCCAAAGAAAGTTCGGTCTGTTGTCTCTCATTTCGTTATCTCTCACCTTTGCAGGGTATGCGTAGGCGTGCCGCTCTAAATAAGTAATAAACACCATTTTTGGCGTGAGACGCGGTCTGCGCACGTTTGTCTGTAATAAATTTCCATTTTGTTGTTGTTGTTGTTGTTGTTGCTGCTGTTGTTGTGGGCGTGTCGTGCGGCCGTCTCAATCTCAGTTGGGGCACATAGTTTGGCGCCTTTAAAATTTTTAGAAGCAGCCTCGCATTCGTAATACAAACGAAATTTATTGCTAACACTCAGGCGGCATTGCCTGCTAACTTATTCATATGAAATTGCCTGATTACCGCCCACCCGCTGTGCCCCGCCCTCTGCCTCCCACTCTCACCCTCTCACCTCCTTTTCACACTCCCTGGTGCTGTCTCTGTCCGTTGTATTGGTACGTGTTTGAATTATGTGCCGGTCATGGATTTGGTAGAGTTTTTCTTCTTTTTATACACGAAACCTATTGAAAATGGGTAAACAGGGTATCATGTTTTAATGAGCATGAATGTAACAGGCAGAAGGAGGCGTGGCTAACCTTATGGAGTATATATATTCTTCCGATTGAATTGAGCCCTATGCGTCTTTTTGTCTGTCTGTTTTTCCGTATGCAATAACGCGCCGATCTCAGGATCTTGAAAACTTAGTTACTTAAAATGTTATATGTAGGTTCCCCTTTCTCTTCGATAATCGATAACTCTTTCCGTTTGCTTGTTATCGATAACATCGATAAATGTTAGGAGCTAAAATTATCAAGCTACCAATATTTATATTCAGTTAAAGGAGACACACATTTTGAATACGTTCAGCTCTCCTTATTTTCCTAATACTGAGAAATCCCTCAGTTTTAAATATATACACAGCTTAGTGTTATTAAAATTTTTTAGAAAATTCTATAAGATTGATAAAGTAATAGAAAATGTAAAGCATTTTTGGTCTGCGTTGAATACGTTCAGAGTGCAGGGTATCTCCTAGTCGAGCTCCCTGGACTAGAGTTTTCTTACTAGTATTTTTTTTGCCATGTAATGCGCCTGTTTGTATGGCAATCGCTGCGCTGGGCCGCATTTTTTATGAACTGTCGGGCCATGACTTTTATGATTTGTATTTTTCGGCTTCAACAGGAAATTGTACAACACAGCGTCTGTCTAACAGTGTGTGTGTATGTATGAGTGTGCGTGTGTGTCAAGTACCAACTCACAAGTGTGCAGTTGCGAGTCACAGAAGTCATTGAATTAAGCAAATGGTCAGGCAATGCGGCAAGGGTCCTTTTACTGGAGTGGGTGCAAATAAACTCTGAATACATCTTTAAGTATGAACATTCATATATCACATATACATGTACAAGTATATATACATGAATATGTTCCATAAAGCTTTAAGTGCACAGACGTATTAAATGGGCATATAAATGTTATGAATTATTTATTGGCATGAACATGAATTTTCATAAATTTGAAGGCCCAAATATTAAATCAGAAATTTTATTTTACTTTTTCAATGGAATTTTATGCGGCTACTATAATTTGAAAATCAAGTCAAATTTTAGATGAATAAAAGAGAGTTTTATAGTACGTTTTAAGGAGTGTCTACATATATTTATACTATATACTTGTATTATATCATAAATATTGTGATCATCTAAATTATACTGTTACTGTCTTTGTAAACGGAATATTTTTTTTATTAAGATAACATTGGATTATCTTAATGTTTCGAATCAGATATATCTGTCATATATATAACACTGGTAATAATCAAATTTTACATTTTACGTCACATTTTTATATCATATAAAGGAATTCAGACTCATAAATTGCGTTTATTTTATTGCAAGCTTTCATACATATAACTAAAAGTAAATTAAATTCTGGGTATCATTATCTTACTTGATTTTAAATAATATTTTAACACATTTATATAATATATTCAAGATTTATGTGAGAGTTTCTTTAAGTAAATAATGTTTCCCTTTAACCTTTATTATTTTGTGTATCTATTACATATCTTATATCTTGTTTGAGTCAGACTTTCGTTCTATGACAAACTCTAAGGCTGTATCAATATTTTGGGCTTGTGGCAAATCCCTTTTCGGCAAACGCAGCACATAAAACGAAAGGAGCTGCACGTGCACGAAATCTCAGCCACACACTTGGCACACCCACACACTCACACACACACAACAAGGCATCAACACCTTGGCAAGCACTAAAATATAAAATATAACTTAATCCCAATGAAATTGATATGAAATTTTACACAGTATGTGCTTTGGCCACACTCAACGCGGCTCTCAGGGCGTATGAGCAATGTATCCACTTGAAAGTGAGCCCACAACTGTGTCCGTGTGTGTGTGTGTTAGCAGCAAATTTAAATTCCACACATGAGGTGTGAAAATTTCTGTTGATTCGCTTGTAAAACTTTCAGCCAGTCTTTCACACCGTCACAGCGTCTATCTCTTTCACACCTGTCTGCCTGCCTGCCTGGCTGCTTGACTGCTGCCATTTTGTTTAGATTTTTGTGGCAGTTCTTTCTATGTTACTCTGTCTGGCTAATTTGCTGGTTTCTTCAATGTTTATTTTCATTTTTTTGTACACCGTAACTTTGATGTTTACTTCGATAATTTTAGATTGAAAAAGTTTTTAGGTTTCTAGCTTTGCAGTCACGTCGCAGATTTGATGAAAAGTGAAATTATTGAAGAGTGCACGACACGCATCTCTTTAAAACTACAAAAATGTACAGTTTTTATTTATATTCTTTTTTCTTTTCTAGAGGTAAAACATTAAGAGATTTCAACAGCTCGACCTTGTGCCACATTCCTTTCCACATTCTTCAGCTGCTCGCATTCGTTACAATTACTTCTCGAGCAACCCTCCCTCTGGCGAGGGCCGCACAATTTTATCTCACTTATTGCTTGCTCAGCTCGCAGCTGCTTAATTCTTACACTTGACGCGCACTCGTCGCCTCTTCTAAATGACATCCCTTGAGGTACGCAACACAACACAGCAAAATAAAAAAAGGAAAAAGAAAAGAAAAGGAAAACTGGCACAAAGTTTTCCTTGTTGTTGTGGCCCGCCATTGTAATTTGCCTGCGGGGTGCCGCAAGGGTAACAAAAAACTTGCTCCTTTTGTTAGATTTAATGAAACATGCTTGCAACAAAATGTGAACCATATACGGTTTCTCTCCCAGATTGTAAGCTATCTGCTTATATAACAACATTGAAGTTTAGGAATGCTTGAAAAAATGCACTAACTTCTAAAAAAAATTTAACTATATGTTGAACTATGAAAATGTACAACAAAATATTTTTGAAAAATTATATTAAAATCAGCTTAACAATGAGATTTAAAACTATATAATATATATGGAATTGTATATCATTCGAATATCATCTACTCATTTATCATTTTCATCACTCATCATCATTTTTATCATGTTCTTCTTCTTTTATATTATATCATATTTCTTTTTAACAATGTGGCTTAATTTGTATTTGTGTAGCATACCACCTTTTATCATTTTCATAATTTTTATAATTTTCTTCTTCTTTTCTTTAGTTAAGCATATTATTAGTTAAATTTTTGTTTAACAATGCGACTTAATTTCTATATTATATATACAGTACTTAAAATCATTTTTATATCTCATTTTCATCATTCACTATCATTCACACCATTTTCTTATATAGAATTTTTTTCTTTAGCTGAACATATTTACAGTTATATTCTTTTTTAGCAATGAGACTTGATAACTCTATATATAGCAAATCAAAGTTCTTTTTTTCTCTTATTTTATTTATCATTTTCATCTTTTTTATATATATATGATGTTTTTTTTTCTATAGTAACACATAATTTCAGTTATATTTTATGTTTGAAAATCTAACCGCAGACAAGCACCAAAATTTGTTATGCATACAATAAGTACACGCCCTGTTTAGCTGCTCTGCGATAAATATGTACTTCACCACAAAATTTACAAAATTTTGTATATTTGTCGAAATGCCACGAATTGTGAAATGTGAAATGTTTATCTAGAAAATTAGAGTTAAGCGCTGCATTTGCCGTGTTGCATGTCCGCGGGGCAAACCTCAAGAGTGCAAAGTAACTCAGAGTTTGGATATTTATGTATAAATATGTATAACTAAGTGCATAGCTGTGTGTGTGTGTGTGTGTGTGTGTGTGTGTGTGTACAAACCCGACAAGCGTCTTAACCGCTGCTAAAATAAGTAATTTTGTGCACATTTCACTTGTCATATAACACGTACTTACTTTCAACCGCACCCAAGCAACCGCTGTCTTCCTCTCTCTCTCTTTCTCTTTCTCTCTCTTTTTTCTCTCTTTTTCTGTCTGGCTGTTTGTGTTGTGACTCGAAGCGATTTTCTTACTTAGCAGCTAGCGAAAACTTGCAAGTTTCTTGCATTCTTTGATGGCGCCCTTTGCCCTTGTCTCTGGCGCATAACGCGTATTAAGTGCAGCTAAAAGATACAAGCTACAAGATACAAGATACGAGACACAAACTGTGAGATACAAGTGCGCCAGCGCTTGTTAGTTGACTGCTTCCGGTTGCAGCCAGGTTGTCTAAGCGACAGACCTTAAAGCTGCACATACACACACATATATATATATAGTTTTATATATATATATATAGCATTTCTGTACATTAACTGCATTAAGATATTCTTGCCAGGCATTTGCAATTGTCTTTATGCCTTTTGCCAGCGCCCATTTTAATAGCCACGTTTGGCCAATTAAAACTCTAATTGGCCCGCATAAAAAGTAAGTAAAGCGGCTTTAAGTCGGGCCAAAATGGCGCTGTTGCCAGCAAAGTTTCCGTTGCAACATGCACCGCAAGCCAATGAAGACTGTGGTCGATACCTTTGCCGTGCCACATGGCGTATACGCAATGACAGCTAATTAAACAAAAGTTTGTGCTCATATTTCAGTTTGTGTTGCTCCCTGGTTGTGTGATTGATGATGACGGCCAGAGTTGCCACCCTCTTATATCACAATTGCAACTCAATTAAGATGGCCATCTACTAATCAAAGAAATATCTTCAATTTAAGCTCCAGACTATTTCGAGTACATATTTATTTAATTCTTCCATTCTCCCGCATTCAGTCCATAAATATTTGTGGCAACAACAAAGACGTTTGGGGTGCCTTAAAGGTCTATAGCTGTAATTGCCGCACCACATGGGAAACTTGAGTGTGTGTGTGTGTGTGTGTGGGGGGGGTGTGTGTGAGAGTGTGTGGTCGCTGCGGCTTCCATTGAAAAAGGTTGCTTTGTAATAGCCAGGCGCTCCGTTTGGGTCTATCGCATTGTGATTTGATTTGGTTTCTGTTTGACCTGTCAGACAAATTGCAGGCGATTAAGATTTTGTATCTGACTGTCGAAGAGCTGCAAGAAAAAGAATTTAAGAAAATTGAGAAAAATGTATCTCTTATTCAAAAAGTCGCTGACTTAACAAAAACCTTTGAATAGAAATTGTTTGGTAAGTGCGAAATATACATTTTATTTGTGCTGTATCAAAAGATAATACTTGATGAACGCAATTTATATATTTAATATAAATTATAACACATTTAATATACAAAAATTTATAAACAAAAATTATCAGACTAAGCTCACATTTATATAAAGAAGTTGTTTGCTCTTAAAGAGAAAAAAAATTATAGATGAATTATTTTTTAAAAACATTTTAGTTTAAGTTTAGATTTAGTTTGGCTTGATTACAAGCTTTTGTGGGCCAAAATTTTTTCGCTTTGTGCTTAAATCATGTCTATTTTAAGCCCTGGCAAAGGCTGCCATCGCCTTGACACAGTTTTCCATAATGGGGTGAATTTACCTTCAAGGAAAACCCCGTTATGAGTTTCCAACCACTTTTCGTGGCAGTTCGAGATTGACAGGATTGAACCCTGGCCTGCATAAAGCTTGGCCAGCCGTGAAATTTCGATATCCACGATTTGCATATGATTGGAAAATTAGTTTTATTAACAAATCATACGCTGATAAAATTTTAAAGTAAATAAACTGCTTAAATGTATTTTAATTGCTTTTGTTGCAATTTAGTTGTTGTTGCCACTAATTAATTTAAAACATTTACATTTTGCGCTTGCAGCAGCAAATATTTGCAAATTGTGCGTCTGTTTAATATTTTATGTATATAACTTAATTAAAAAACGTTAATGAAATAAATTTTGCATTGCTTTATATTATGCAAAAGCCATGCGTGTGAGTGCGTGTGTGTGTGTGAAAAATCTCATGCATTTAAATTAGATATATGAATTCTTTATAAGCATGTGAGCGGCGAAAAAGCAAACAAAATTGCACAAATATAAATAAGTTTTTTATTTTGCAATTTCAAACTCAAAAATTAAAATTAAAATTAAAATTTGTTGATTTATAAACAAATTTATATAGATAAAAGGAATGCAAATTGTTTTTTTTTTAGCTGTTTTATCTTTCAGGCTTATTTGCAGGGTATCAACTAGTCAGAGCTGCCTTTGCATTTTAATGCCAGCCTCGTATGGCTTTTATAAGTATGCCACCTGCACATACCTTGGCAATCAGAAGTCAATCAATCAATAAGAACGATATAAACCCCTGTCCAAGAGTCAAGCACTCGAGTCGCCCCTAAGTCCTGGCCCAGTTTTATATTTGCGCAACTATTTGGCCTGTAAATCCACACACACACACACACACACAGAGACAAACACATAAAAACAAACAGAATGGCGACCCAAGCTGTGTCTCATCAATAAAGCCAGTCGAATAAACAGGATGTAAGCTTCAAGGCGTCGCCGCCAGCTGCCAGGATTTGCGGCCCAATCCTCAGCCTGCTCGCTCAGCCTCAAGGATGTAGCCAGAGAGTCGCTCAATCAGGGCGACCGAGTGGAAAATGCCTCCGCCCAGCTTCTTCTGACACCTTGTTAAAGCGAAGCCCAAGCCCAAGCCCAAACCCTAGAGTTACGCGAAATAAAGAACTGAGTACCAAGAGAATCGTGGACCGGGAGACTTATTAACATTTAGATGAAATGCCGCGCCAACTTTTGTGGCCCATATACTAAGCAGCAGCAGTTCTTGTTGTTGTGGTTGTTGTTGTTACTGGTTTAGCATTTGAATGTGAAGCTGGCGGTTGCTTTTATTTACCGTGATTTAATTTATATGGTAAGGTTGCCTTTGGTTTGGGTCTTCTTTGTTTGATTTGCTGGCTAAGCGCAAGTCTTAAATAATTTGCATAGGCTAATGAAAAAACCTCACCAAAAAAAAACTAAATGATTGTGAAATTATCGATAGCCACTGCACAGCGACAATCTAACTCTGGAGTTGCGAGCAGCTAAGCTACTGATATCTAAATGTAACAGAACTGTTATTGCTAATTGGTATGCTATAGATATTTTGTTTGGCAAGCACTCGGTATTGGTTTTAGATCTGTCTAATAGTTTTTATTTTACACTTCTATTATTGTTTATTTATACTAAAATCCTACATAATCAAGTTTCCACTACTCTTCCACAAAAACTTTTCGAAATATATTCTAATGTCAATAAAGTGTATTTATATTTATTTTTTATTTTACTTTCAATAAAATTTTACATATTTTATATTTTACATTTATCTCAACGACGTTAAAAAATTTCTATTTAATCAACTACACTTGCTTTTCAGATGATTCTTCTGAAATGCTCTTTGAGTTGAATTTTAGATCTATTAAATGAGTTTAAAAAGCTAATAAATGGTATTAATATTTGAAAAAAAAAAATTTATTTTTATTTTTACTAAACTCCTATATAAACATTAGCTCAATTACTTTACAAAATTCTCTACTTAATGCGCTTGCACAAAAACTCTAGATTAATTTCAAATTTTATATATAAACCTTCTCAAATTTGGATTAAAATCCAAACCTAAAGATCTGTCAAAATGTTTAATATGTTTTACGATTTTGTTATATTTATCTTATACTAATTACTATACAAACATATAGCTCAACTACCTTGGAAAACGCTCTACTTAATCAACCTTCCACTGCACTTGCACAAAAGCGTGAAACTTGAAGCTTGAAAATAATTTCAAACAATTGAGGCACAACTTTTCACATCCTGCAGAACTTTTTCGGGTGTTTTGTTTGCTGGTTGTTGGTTGTCTATTGCCTTGACGAACGTTTCAAATTACGTGGCCTCGAGGCAGAGACATTTGCCGACACGGCCAAATTGGGCGTCTGGGCGACCGACTGCCAAAAGGGGGGCGTGGCGGGTGTGAAGGGCAGACAATCATTCAGCCAATTGTCTCAATTTCTTGTTGTCGGTATTTTCATTGTCAGCTTTTGTTTTCGTTTCGTTGTTGTAATTTGTCAGAGAATGCAAATTTAATGCAAATGCCAAATTGTTGGCGGAGTTAAGCAAGGCTTACACTTGGCCGTACAGTTGACGCCAATGTTAACTAACAGACATTTCTGGCAGCTGGCTGGCAGCTGCTCTCATTAGCCATGCATTCAACGTGCTAATGGCCGAGTTTGGAGGCTAATAAAAATGTAGCAAAAATTGCATGATTAGTGTAATGCCAAGCACATAAACCAAGCCATTGAGTGAGATTGTTTGTGTGAGTGTGAGTGTGAGTGTGAGTAAGTTATGGGCAGGCTTAATGATAAGACGCACAAGGTCAAAAGACAGAAGCGGCGGCTCTCCAATTGAATGCCAACTAAATACTAACACGCTGTGCCATTGATGAAGCTTATAATAGGCTTGAGCCAGAGAAAAGAGAACAGAAAAACCACTTGAGCTGGCAAAAACAGACTAGACCAGCAGCTAAAGCGAATTGATGATACCCTGTAAGAGTAAAAATGTAGTTAATGTTAAACAAATATCAATATCTTAACTATACATCAAATAAATTGTTATTATAATTGTGTTTAAATAAATTTTATCTATTCATAATTAAGCCAAAGGGAAATTTAAATGCTCATCAGCACAAATGTAGCGCATTCAAATGCTCTTAGCTACAAAATCTGTTCCCAAATAATTCACTCGAAGCCTGCCACAAGCAGAGCATTAACTAAAATGAAGACATTCACTCGCATTTTCACTGGCAATAACCGTAAATATATAGTGGTCTGATCTAACAGATATGTTATATATATCCCTCTAATATTCAATAAAAAGTTAGTTTTCACGACAGTTTTGGTCTCCATAGTTATGGCATTCATATAAAGCCATAAACTACTCGAATCTTAATACCTCAATGCCAACTTAATACCACTTTATGCCGATATCGGACTACTCGAGAACAAAACTCTTGAGCTGTTCCATTTTTAGGAACCTTCCTGCATTGCTAATAAAACAATAAATCCCACTTCCCGTGTAGTTCGAGCGAGTTTTGGCAGACGAAGTAAACGACCAGACGCGTTGTTTATATTAAAGGAAAAGCAAGCAAAAATATGTGTTAAGGCTCGACTAGACTATACCCTAGAGTACTGTGTGCTGAATTAATTTTAAATATATTTAATATATAAGTATAAATATAAGTAAAGATCGATTAGGCGTAACCTAGCATGGGTTTTAGAATATATTTGTCTAAGCGTGATAAGAAACTTTCAAATAAAAATATTAATGAATTGTAAGTTATTAATAAAAAAATGAATATCTAATGATTATATCAATAAAAATAACTAACAATATAATATATAAATGTAATATACTATATAGAAATCTAATTGACTGCATTTTAACCTTAAAGTAAATAATAAATTTATTAAATATAAAAATATAAGTACGAACTGTAAATAAATTAAATAAAATGTCAAATATAATCTTATCTTTATAATACAAAAAAAATATAAGTTAAATAATTAAAAAAAAATAAATTAAAAAAATTATAATATACATATGTATACGAAAATAAATATATTATCGAAACACACAGCTAGTTCAGCATAGCCCATAGATATTTAAGTGCAGAGTAAAAGGAAAGAAAGAAATTACGCTCAAGCCATGCGTGTGGAACATGACGACTTCTCCATATGTGTGTAAGTGTGATTCTATATGCATACACATACACTCACATATGCGTGTCTGTGTATTTGCTTACGCTGTGGTTTCCGTGTGCGTGAGTGCCACGTCTGCTGTTGCCTTTCGGCTTTGTTGGGATATAAAGCCCCACCAATCAATCTTTATAAAGTGCGCTAATTATACGCATTAATAATGACAGGCAGCGAGGCAAATATGGCAGGGGATGCGCCACACAAATGGGAGGGTGAAGCAACACGTACTACAAAATACACTCGCACCACGTGACGTATACGCAATACGCTTGACTTGTGGCTTAAAGTGCCACAAAGTGTGGCAAGTTGATTAGAGAATTGTTCAAGTCGCATTTCAGCTGAATTTCATCACAAATTTCAATTGGTTTTCTTGTCTGATTTGTTGGCTTATTTATTGCTATAAACTCAATCTCTTTTATATCTTTTATATATATATATATATTCTATAGCTGTTAAATTTTAAGTGGCGTACTTACAAGCTGCAGCAAGTGAGGTCGGCGAATTATAAATAACTCTCGACCGATTTTTAATTTCTTTGCCAGCGTCGACAGCGGCGTTGACAGCAAATTATTCGCAGGACATTCGAGCGAGCAGGAAGAGAAGAAATCAGGTAAAAGGCTCTTCAGAGCTGAAAGCAAGGGAATGGAAAAGGCAACATGGCATGGAATAATGTTAAATTTGAGTTGTAGAAGTGGGGGGGAAAAGTGAATAACCAAAAGGGCAGGCCACAAACGAGACAGAAGAAGAGACACAAGTGAGGTGAGAGAAAGTTGGGGCGTAGAGTGGAGAGAAAGTTGGAGAGCTGCTGGCAAAAATAACTTGCAATTAGTTGCCGTCAGTTGCCGACGCTTGCAGTGCGGAAAATTGTGAAAATAATTTGCTTAAAGTTAAAGCCAGCTCGTTGCACACAACGAAGCAGAGAAAATCTCGACGTGAAGGTAAAAATATATATAAATGATATTACGAGCTACGTGTTGGCTGTTTGTTACCGTTGCACTTGAACTTAAGTTTGCGGCCCTGACATTGGCAAATGTGCAACAACAACAACAACAACAACAGATACAACAACATCAATGTGGAAGAAGAAAACTCTGGATTTGGCTTTAGAATTGAAAAAGAAGCGGAAATGTTCGTAAATTGTCGCTTGATTCGAGTTAGTTAATGAAAATCAATGAAATTATATTACAAAAAATGTGTCTGGACCGAAATTGAGTCATCAAATATATGGGAAACGTGCCTGGAAAGCCGGAGCTATAAAAATTTAAGAAAATGTGCAGAGAGTCCAAAAACGATTAAATCATTGAATGGCACAACTGCAGTAATATATTTATTTAAAGTACTTTTTGTCAATTATTTTTCTTTATTTTCAGCTAGTTTATTATAAATCAAATTTATTAAAGCAAGTATGAATAAAATGGCGGTACTTTGTTTTACCTTTATATTAACATATTTTATACTATTTCGAATATTTCAAATATATAAATAGATAATTTTCGATATATAAGTTTAATGTGTGTTTAATATCCTCATTTTTATTCTTTAAAGCTATAATTTTACTGCATTTTAAGTATTTGTACATTCACAGTACTGTATTTATTTTTTATTTCATATTTTATACTATTTGATATTTGTTGAAAATATCAATAGATAAAATTTGATGTCATTATTATTATTTTTTCTTTCTATTAAATGTATTTTTAAATATTTGACTTTGTTCTACTCTGGTTTATATTTAACAATATCTTAATTTAATTTTAATATTTAAGATGAGATTGTGAACCCAATACAAAATAGGTTAGCAATATATAATATTTATCTAATAATTATTTTATTTTTAATGTTTAGTGCTAATGTGTCATAAAATATTGTAAGAATAACTTTTTATATCTAAATTAAAATACCTTCATCTACTTTGCTTATGCAGAAGCTTCAGTAATTCCTTTGAAGTGGATCAAAACAAGGCATTTTTGACTATCCACCATTAGTCGTAACTGCCTTAATCGCGGAAGAGAAAGGCTTATAGGAAGCTCCGCACACACATGCTACAGCTCGATCCCAATCTAAACCCCATCTCCAACTGCTCATTATTATGCGAAAGCTGTGCGGCAGCTGAAAATTACATTTTGATGTCGTTGAGTTTCGTTGATATTTTAATGGATTTTGTATTGAGTCAGTTTTTTGGGCCCAAATACCTTTGGGCGTCAGTCTGTTGTCACATTGAATTTGCCTTTCGAATGGGTTGAGAGACAGCAAAAGTTTCCTCGACCGCAGGTAAGGGGAAGCCGAAATCGGCTTTGTGGTGAGGTAATCTGCATGTGAAAGACCTTAAAAAGATGAGGAAATTCCTAGACAACAACTGCCTGAAGGCTCAACAACTTTTCTTTACGGAAAATGTTTATAGAATTAAATAAACATTTGATATGGGCGTTTAAAGTAGTTATTGGCAGATCTTTAAAAGGATATACTATAAGATTTACTCTAATTGTTCCTTAATGCCGGCTTTGCTTGCTTCCACCCCCCCACCAAAGAAAGCAGCCCCAATCGCGTTTCTCCCTTAACACGCCTTTGCGCCATAAATTTCAATTAATTTGTCGCATTTTATTTGGGAAAACCTTTTCTACTGTTTTTGTTTTTTCTTGTTTTTTTTATTATCTCATTCGTGACCCCGAAAAAATAAGCAAATCATTCCTTTATGGCAATTTAATTTGCCCCTTTTTCTGGGTTAAGATGTGCAATAAATATTTAAAGCAAGTGGAAGAAATTCGCATTATTACACCGAATAGAAAATACACTATCGAATACCAAATGGTTGAAAATAAATTTTAAATAAAGTTTATTTATTATAGTACGGTGTAAAATTAATATTCTTTTAGAAGTACACATGTATTATTTCTGATATAATAGGAAATAGTATTCCATTATAAATTACTCTATAAGATATAACTGCAGAGTTTAAAGGAAAATAATATATAAAAGTCAAATTATCTTCCATTTCATATATTAATTATTTTTCTATTAGATACATCTGAGAAAGAGAATAAGGAGTGTACAATATACCCTTTAAAATTGAAGGAAAAAAGTAAAGTAAATCAACTGAGGCTCACAATAAATTATTTATAACAAATTGAGGGATTATTTCGGACTTCCCTCGCTTGACGCAGGCAAATGAAAAGCTTTGCGAGTATTTAAGGTCCAGGAGTTGTAAATTTCTTGTAAATTCCATTAAATTTGTGTCAAAAATTGCAATTATGGTCCAGTAAAATGAAGAGAGGGTCAACGAAAAGGGAGTTTTGGCTACGTATTCCCCATTGAGCACTAACCATGAACACTTTGCCAGCTGCAGGTCAGAGAACTATCCGCAAATGTAGCACCAACTGCGCCCGACCATAAAATGCAACCAGACAATGCAAATTGCAGCTGGGTCTGAGCCTGAACTTGAGCATTGAGCTACTGTTGTTGTTATTGTTGTTGTTGTTGTAGCCAAGGATTGCTGGCAAATGCTGGAGTGTGGCTCCTTGTGGCTTTATTGCATGCAAATAGACAAACGCACACAGAGACATGAAATGATGTGCAAATCTTATTAACAATTGCTGCCAAAAGCAGCAGCAGCAGCAGTAGCAGCAGCAGCAGTAGCAGCAACAGCAGCTGAAGCAACGGCAGCAGCAGCAGAAAAATCGTTCGAGTGCAGTTTAGAGCTAGTTCAGAGCGGAATCCTTTGGGTTCCCTCTTGAGTTCCTTTCAACATCCCCATCTAAACTAAATGGCCTTTCGGAATAGTTGGACAATGTCCTTTAGGGTTATAGTTGGGGAAACAGTTTGTTAAACGTGACTCATAGATTTCTAGAGATTAAAGGTCAATGCAATAAAACTTAAAAAAAAAACGAATGAGCTTAACTAAAATATATTCAGGTATGGAGTAAACAAATGAAAGTCAAATAGTTTGAAATAAATAATTAATATAATATATACAAAATGCAAGCCTTATAGTTAACTTATTAAATCTCAATTAATTAAAATAATAAAATAATTCAATTTTAAACAAAAACTTATATTAAAGTCTTTCCCTTTTTAAAGTAAGAATTGTAGAAAATACTTGAGAATAAATTCCACTTATACTCTGCTATTTATTTAAATATGCTTAGCTTAGCTAAAATTACAACTTCCATTAAATTTAGCATAGATACGCATATATCTTAATACCTTACTGTGACATCTGGGCAAATGTCTTAATGGTTCCTCATAATTCAGTGGCCAAAAGACAATTTCGTATGCCCAACTGTGCTTGTTTTTCCATTAAAGTCAACTAATAAATATGCGTGGCCCAAAAGGGGAGCCGCTTGCAGCTAAAAGTCTCAGATGGATAGTAACCCTAATCGGTTCCTTGTTTGCGCAAACATACAGTTTTAATTTTAAGCTTGAATAAAATAAAGACAGCGAATATAAAGTGAAAGGCAGCAAGGAGATGAATTTAGTATGGATTTATATTGCGGAGTACATGCAGATAAAATAGATGGAATATCTTTGTACAATCAATTCACTAATCGACTGTACAAATACATCTAAATCGAGGGCATGAAGTCTAGAACATCATTTTTTAAATATAAGATTCAATTTCCTTAATATAAACAAAAATCCGTTCATATTCACTATTTTTATAGTTTAGTTGACTGAAAGGTGAGCAAATTTTGTTCGAATTTCGAAACTTATATCTTTTTGAGCTCGTATGAATCAGCAGCTTCGATAGTCATCTAAAATATGAAAATCTTAATTTTTGAAAATTTTTTTTGAAAAATGACTAGGAATGACATCACATTTTCTTTTGCCAAAATGGGCTTGGTTTAAAAATTAACTGCAACCGATTTCATCCTATTCTACTAAGTTTCCTGAGTACTAAATGTTATAACTTTTCAAAATCGGTCTGCAATTGAGCTAGTTATAACAGTTTGAATTGGATAAATGACCTCGATTTGTCTCTTATCGATTGTACGAATACGTCGATCTCGAGAACTTCAAAAGCTACATTCTTAAAACTTTTAACACTTTAACTCTCGAATTTCATGCGCAGAGCTGGCAAATCATTGTTTTTTCATACAATCTTCCCTTTTCTTGATATCAATAAAAATCCCTTAAGTTCTGGCATAATTTTTACTATTCCACAAGCTAAGTATTTAATTTAATGCCTCGCACCCCCATCCGCCGAAAAGCTAAGCTGAAAACAAATAAATTGAACGGGGGGTCAAAGGGCGAGAAAGCAAGGAGGCGGCAGTCGACAGTTGGATAGACAGCCAGGCGGCAGACAGGAGGAGGAGGCGATCTGGAAAGGGAAGTGGAGGGGTGGCCACACAGTAGCGGGCAAATTAAAGATTAAACGCTGGCAAAAATATGCTGGGGGTCAGACACATCCGGAGTTGGGGCCGAAAGCAGGCTCCAAAAACAATGCCCATCTAGACAGACAGCGCGAAGGGAGTCGAAGTTGGAGTCAAGTCAAACAAAAGCCAAATGAAATGAACGCACGCTTTGCTGAGGAGCTGAGAAGCTGAGGAGCTGAGGAGCTGCCACCAATCAAGTTAGGAGGCAGGGAATGAAGCGGTCAAAAGGACGAAGGACGAAGGGCTTTGCCAATTTATGCGCATTATTAAAGCGAATGCATGAGATGCTTCACATGCCAAAGGTGGGTGCTACGTCCGGGTCGAAGTCTAGTCTGGTCTGGTCTGGTCTCGTACTGCCCGGTCTGCTCTGGTCTGGCCTGTTTTTGGCCAGCCTGCTGTTGGCCACGTACGTAGGTGTCGTAAACGGACATTTATTTATTTAGATTTGAGTTGAAGTTGAGGCAACAGACTGCTTGTGGAGTGGGAAAGCGAAGGAATGTTGTTGGCCTGCGTCTTATTAGAATTATTAAATCAAGTTGGGGTTTAGTCTTTGATAAGAGCTGCCATTCGACTTATATGCCCTGGCTGGCCAACGAGGTGAAAAGCAGAAGATTGACTCCAATAAAGTGCGGTTAAGTATATGAGTAGGCTTAGTAAAAATATGTGTGGCACATGATACAGGAATTGGTTACGAATAAATATTTATATACCATATGACAGACTTTCTAATGTAAAGCAAACCAAATATAATTTATTTAATAATATAATTTTATTTAAATAAATTTCTATTCTTTTTCAATCTGTGTTGTTGTAAAGTTTTATTCTTTCAAGAGCAAAACCAAATGTATTAATTTTAAGCACCATTTAAATGTACTAAATTGTTAAAATAACAAACAAATGGAACACTAAGTAAGTTTTTTATAAATTAACAATAATTTATACATTCTATCAAAATTTCTAATTTAAATATTTTATATTATTGTTATGCCACAAAGCATATTATATTGTACTTAAATAATTATATACATTTCGCTTCAAAGAATTTTCTTATGAGTATTCCAATATTATTTTTATGCCTCAAAGTTTATTATAATAAACTTAAATGTTATATAAATTGGGCTTTAAAGAAAAATAAATATGCTGTAAAAAATATTCGGTTTAAATTTTATATTATTATTTTATTATCATTATTATATTCTCTTTATGCCACCAAGAACATTATTAAATTCTCATTTATAATTATAAAAGCATTTTATAATATAGCTTCATGCTTATGAGCCATGAAGTATTGCATAATAAATTCACTTATATCTCATAAACTATTACATCATTTGGTCGGCACTATTCCTGTTTATTCTCTACTCAAAATATTGTTCATAAAGTATTTAACTGTAAGCAAAATTCCATGCAAGCCATTGACCAAATGTAGTTGCATCATTAAACGCAAATTTTGTGGCATTAACATTAAATTATGCACACTTCGAATGTGGCTCAAATTATAAGATTTTAATGTACCGTTCTCTGCCCCTCTCTCTCTCTCCCTCTCTCGTTCTCTCTCTCGTTCTCTCTGTTTACTCGTACGCAACTGCTGCAGTGCGTCGCATTAACAACGGCCCATTTAAAGGGCCAGGGCCAAACAATAGGCATAAAAATCAATTATGAGCCATTAGCCAAGGCACAAAAAGCGGTCCAGACTGTAAAGCCAGCAGCTCCAAGGAGCTCCAACAGGACTCCCGACGCTCTCCCTACTGCCCCAAGCACAAGTGTAGCTCATAAATCATCTGGCAGGCTGTTGCGCCGACTTCAGGGTCTGCCAATCCACATATATATAAGTATATATATATATATACATATATATAAATATACTTTGTGTTGGAGCTCCTCGATTTCCCAGTTGTTCACGCATTAAATATTTATTTAGCAAGATTTTAATGGAGCCAAAGAAGTTAAGTGTGCAAATGCCGAGCAGCACGCGGCAGGTGAATCATCCAGACAGCCAGCCTAACGTGTCCTTTGTGGGTGTGTATAGGTATGTGTGTGTGTGTGGGTGTGTGTGTGTGGGTGTGTGTGCTTTTATGTAGCTGACAGCTGTAGGCAGGCGAGCAGACAAATTCATTTCATTCGTGCGGAAATTAAATGCATGTTTGACCTATTTAAATTTTCAGGCAACGATTCAAGAGCCTATGAAAATTCATTTATTGTGAAATATATTTCAATGGTTCCCTGAATGTGTGTGTGAGTGTGATATCTGAGTTTTGAGAGCTGGAATTTGAATTGGGACAGCAGTTGATTAAACTAAATGGCATTAAATGTCATTTATGTGAGACAAGATAAATTATAAAATATTTCGAATTAAATGTTTTCGAGCCAATTAAATACAAATGCTTATCAATTGAGACATTATATGGCTTAAGAATTTTGCATAAATAAATATTATTTTAATAACTTAACAATAAAGTCACAATTGATGTAAATATTTAATGTGCCAAAAAAAGTTATTGATAACTTGAATTATTTAACATTAGCTTGCTTTATTGCCTATTTTGAAGAGCTTGTTGTTGCTTTTATTGACCACACAACAATTGTCAAATTTACTACTAATTGGAATGTATTTTGGGATATGCGGCAATTCGGTTTATTAAAGCCGAAATAGGTTGAGAAAAAGTGTTGCCTACATTTGGGCGCCTTTGTTAGAGTGTTCGTTCATTAGAGGCTCGAAGCGCATTTGTGGCTTAATTAGCGACATAAAAGCTGCTTACACCCACAGACCCAGTTAACTGTTTGGTCCCCAGCCTCAGCTGCCCAGCTGGTCATGTGACACTTCCGTTAAGTCCTGCCGCCTATCGCACTGCTATTTAGCTTGCCGCTCACGTTGCTTTTTTGGAGCTGAGGGAGGGGGGTTGGGCTTTACTTTTATGACTGATTATGTTGTTTTTCGGCATTTAATTGCCACTTGGCCTGCGTGTGGATGTGACTATTTTTATGGCTAATGAGCAGCTTGAGGTGAATTCTTGGCCCATTCATGCAGCATCAGGTGTATCTGGCAATATAATTATGGGTGTGGGTAAATGGCATGGAGAAAGGCCTAAAGCGAGTGCCCAATAAAATGCATGAAGTTATGTGCGGGTTGTTAAAAGTGCGATAAATTAAAATAAATGGTTGCTGGGAATGACCAAGTCGGGTGTGCTTAGAGTTTATGCTTGTTGGCAAGCAAAACGAGTTTATACGGAGTATTTCTGACAATAGGAGTGTTGATGTGTACATATATTTGTATATATACAAGCAGATAGTCTCTCCAAAAGCATATTCTCTTCACTCGGTGAATACACTTACATAAAATAATAACTGCTTTTAATTTTGAAGTATCGATTAATATTGGTTTGAAGCAAACTTGTTAAAATCGGTTTGAGGCCAACTTGTTTACATTGTCACTCAATAATGTGCTCCAATCTACGTCGCTCTCGCTCTATCATAAGTGATCGTTCGATTATCGAAGCATTTGAGTGCCGTGTACTACTTTGCACAGAGTGCAAGCAGTTCAGCTACACTCTTCTACATAAAGAGCATCGAGCCTCCATATTGTTAGAGCTTCTCACTCAAACGCCTTGCTTTTACTCATACTCATACCTACTCGCACTGCATGATCACAGTATTCAAGCAGTTCAACTATACCTTTATACTTTCAGCATAATTGAGGAATGCTTTCTCAGTCTGGCGCTCACTTTTTGCATTTCTTGAGTGCTTTTTGGAGTTTTTAAGCGCCTAATCTACAAATTGCATGTCAAACATTGTCTTGAAGGCAGCATCGAATGCAGTCGAAACTCAGCTGAAGCTACCAAATTACCCGAGCTGTTTGACTTAATGGCCGCTCAGATTGGCAGCAAACAGACGTCTACACAAAGAGACAGCAATAAATACAGACAGTGAAGTATAAAAGAAAGGAGAGAGATATGGGCGATACGCAGACATTCGACGTCAAAAGAAAACGCATTACTTGCAACTCGACGGGGCAAAAGAAATTTCAACTGAAATTATGCGTTTGCACAGAGCATAAAGAGAATGGGCAACTAAAGAGAGAATGAGCCGATGTGAAAATGCCCTGTAAAGTAGAAAAAATATCTAAATAATAGTAATATATCGGAACATCATCTCTTGAACTCAACGTTATAATTCGTTTTTGTAAAACAAGTCATATATTGCATCTTCTTCCTCATTTTGAGCGTCTGCATTCTCGACATGGCAGGTGTTCATGCATTCCTGCCTTGTGGAAAAACGATTCGGATTGCCTCCACAGCCGCCATAGAGGAAGTGCACACATTGATTGGTTACAAAATCATAGCCAAAGACTCTAATTGCATCGTCGCAAGGTCCCCTGTCTGCCAAGAAGAGGCACTGAGCTAAGGGAAGGTATAAGCGATGAGATCTGGAGATCGTAATAGCTGACAAAATGGAATACTAACGTGCTCGAATTACTTTGTTGAAGGCAGCTGAAGCACCTGTAAGCAGGATGAGGAAGCAAAAGAATCGCGTGTACTGCATGATTATAAAATATGGTTATATAGAAAATTCAGTTTTTATAAATATTAAAATTAGTTGCTTTGCTTGACTGCTTAAACGGGGATAACTTGACTTGCTAAGATTGAACTAAAATACCCTGTCTGTCAGTGTAGATTGTACGCACACAAACTGCAGGCAATACTCACACATACATGTATATATATATATATACATATATATATATATTAGAGCTCAGTCTGCAAGTATGCAAGTCGGGTCGCACTTTGAAGTACTCGCCGAGCACTTCATCATTTTTATTACCAAAAGAAACATTCGTCTCAACTATCCTCTCTCTCTCTCTCTCTCTCTCACTCCCTGCCCCTCTCTCGCTCATCTAAGCCGAATAAAAAGTTTTTGTGTATTTGACTAACGATTTGATGACGTTGATGGGGCTTTGAAATGCATAAAATAAAATGAAGAGACAAAGTAAGATGAAGAAGAAGAAGAAGTATAAGTTGTCGCCGCATATTTCACGCAAAAGTGCAGCGGACTTAAAGTTTGTGCTGCGGAAGTGGCAGCGGAAGCGGATATGAGAAGCCATAATGTAAACGCCAAGCGCCAAACGCCAAACGTTATACGCGGCGTATGCGCAACTTCGGCCAAGGATTCGCATCTTTCGCTTTAAGTGTCTGACTTAAGAAATCGATTTAATTTCATTTGTAAAACGATTTTCACTTAAAATGTGATTACGCAAATTTTCAATTTGAAAACGATAACGAAAATTGGCAGCATAGCCAAAAGCAGGGGCGTATTCTCAACCCCCACCCCCATTCGTGCTCCTTTAGAAAGCTAAACCAATTGGCATGCGTTGTCCCAAAGGCTTTCTCATTTTTTAAATTCTTGCACTTAAGTTGGGGAGATTTTGTGTCTCGCGGGTATTTTGGCAGCGAATTCCCAACAAGCATAATTATACCCTGTATGGGGGAAAGCGAGGGTGTAATCGATTTCGGTAGAAGGAAGTGAATTTTGTTCCTTGCTGTTGCAAAAATTAATAAGAACTGTCTTTAGGAAAGTCTTTATTGTTGTCTTTATCCTATTATTATTATTATTATTATTATAATTATTGTTATTGTTATTATTATTATTATTAGTATTGTTATTGTTATTGTTATTATTTTTATTATTATTATTAAATAAAAATATTATTTAGATAACATTTAGAGCTATCTTTAGGTTAATATTATTAACTTTATCTTAACTTAGGTTTGTTGTCATTATTTTTATTATCATTAATAATAAATTTAATAAAATTATGTTTACTTTTTATTATTTACAGACTTTTAATATCTTGGATAATGCTTATATAAATATTTTATGAATTTCTCGCCTCATCCGTTAAGCTCCATATAAAAATATTTTATTTAGTTTTTTTTTATTATATTTTTGATTACTTTTAAAGTATGTTTCAAGATATTTAAGACAGAAAGAAATTTATTAAATTGGTACATTTTTAAATTTGTGCCAACTTTAAATGCTTATGTATAAATAAAATCTTATCTTTTATTTAAAACTATACATAAAATTTTTTTTAAAGTATAAAATATAAATGAAACAAATTACTTATTAAAGTTATGTTTATATTATATGCTAGCTCTATATTATACATATAAAATAAAACTGACAAATAAATCCAAGTTTTTAATTGTTTCATTTTAATAAAAATATTATAACTTTTATGGCAATACAATTTGTTTTAAGATAAATAGATATTTGCTAATTCATTATTTTATTTTTTACTCCTGTACAAAATAAAACATTGTGTCTTCTTTTTTATATAATAAAATATATTTATTTTATTTTACTTATTTATTAATTTTTGTTATAGATGTTAAATGCATATCCTATAATAATATCTTATGAAAACGAGTAAAAGAAATTATTATTTGCAATTACTTAACTTCTTCACCTGCTCAGCTGCTGTTTGCAGTTCCGTTCAAATGCCAATAAAAATCAACGGCAAATCCGCAAAAACCAGCTAACAGAAACCAGCAACCAGCAACCAGAAACCAGTTAACATTTATCGACAACCGCTGAGCAATATTTGGCACGTTGTTGGCCCAAAGGGCTTTCGGCCAGCACTTAATTAAGTTGCAGCAGTGGCTGCGCCGTTGGCAGTTACTAAAAACTGACTGGCTTTCCCCCGACCCCAGTTGGAATGTGCCGTTAGTTGCCACAGCAAAGCTCAGCGGCGACCGCTAATGCGGTTCGCTAGCCCCACCCCCTCTCACACACACACACACACACACCCCCCCCCCCACTCCACCCACCCCTCCGGTCAAACCAATCGAAACTAAAGCAATTGCAGTTGGCACCGCACACAAAATCTAACTGTAAATTCTGACAGTCGCTGATTTCAGCACGTTGATTATCGCTTACCATTGCACCTGACCAGGTGCCAAACAGCCAGAGGCAACAACAGCAACAACAACAACAAATGCAAATTGTTACAAATTTCGGGCAGTTGGCACCTTTTTTTTTTTAAATTTAAATAAATTTGCAAAAGCTAAACTTAGTTAATGTTGTTGTTGTTGTTGTTGTTGCTGCTGCTGCTGCTGCTGCTGCTGTTATTTGTTGGCTATAGCGGAAATGAACCCTCATCAAGTTCCATTAGATTGTCAAAGTTCGGCGCTCAGCCGTGCGCAAAAGTGTCAAAATGTTTAACATATGCCCACATGAGACGTGGCCAGGCCTCTATTTGTTATTGTTGCTATTGTTGTTGTTATTGTTGTTGTTATTGTTGCTGCTGTTGCTGCTGCTGTTTGCACTGACATGGCCGATAACAATGACAATAACAAGCAGCCGACGCCCTGTGGGGCTATTGGAGCAGGGATTGGAGTTGAGCATTGGGGCTGGGCGTCGAGCACTGATTGGGCCACCAATGCGTTGGCGACCTGTAGGCCGAAAATGCCACCCACAGCCCACCCCCTAACCCGTTCTTGAGCTGCGTTTTGTGAGTAATGTGTAACTATATTGTAGTGTTGGATAACGTCACAAACTGCGTCGAGACTCAAACTGAATCTTATTGTTTCTTTTTGATTGCCAAAGAAAACTTAAAATTCAGTTGCCTACAGTGAAGCTTGCTTAAACGTGTTAAGCTATGTATAACCTATGGCAAGATAGATTGTTTTCATTCAATTATTGTTATTATTAAACATAAACTATGCCATTATTCATTTTTTTGTAAATTATATTAAACATAAACTTTATAAAGATACATTATTTATATTAAAATATATTGCTATATTAGATATATTGCTTTAATAATTATTTACTAAATTAAATTAAATTAAACTATGCCACTTTAAATTGTTTTTTAAAATTATATTAAATATTTTTTCTACCAAGTTATTTTATATATTTTATTATTTACTAAATTATATTAAATAAATAAAAGCGTCCATATATTGTTTTGAATAAATTATATTAAATAAGTATAAGAAATGTCAATATATATTAGTATATTAAATTTAACCTATGCCTACATATATTGCTTTAATTATTATTTATTTAATTATATTGAAGCAATATTAAATTATTTTTTTCACAAAAATTATTAATAATTTTAAGATATTTAAAGGCTTAAAATCCCTTTCCATTCCGTGCCAGTGTTCTACATTGCTTTGAGCCATTCCATAAATTTTCTTTTAAAAAAAGTTTATAATGTCTGCAATTGTTTACAACTATAATAATCGATAAAATGAAAAAAAAAATGAAATTGTGATATTTATTTTTAAATTTTAACATATTTTTTTCAGCATCAGTCAGCAGATTGACTATAAAAATATAATTAAGTTAAGTGAATGTGATAAGTTTATTCCTGCATTAAAATTATTATCATCATCGTCATCTTCAATGTGGCTTAGTTTGAGCTTCAGTTGTAGCTGGATATAATATAAAGATTGAATTAACTGAATAATATATTTGGTTATAATGATGTACAATATATATATAAAATATAATATATGTGTAAAATATATATAATGATGTATAATATAAAAATATAAATAATATCTACACCTAATCATCAGCTCTATATAGCACATTCATTAGTTCTTTTAATTATCTAATTTTTCGCTCTATATCACACAATGTTTTATTACAAACGATAGACCAAACTATAATTATTTAAATTAATTTAAGTTGTTGCTCTTTGAGTTTCTCGACTGCCGTCTTGATTTATTCCATTCATAAATAAAATGCCTAATGAAGGCATTTTTCACCTTCAAAAAATAAATATGACTGCATTCCGCTGCAAGTGAAACAAATCTCATTTCCTCAACTTTTTCTTATGCAACTCAAGCGATTTTCCTTGCCAATTTCTTTTGGTGTGGCCCAAAGTAAACAGCGCGCTAATTACCAACTCGACTCACTCAAGGCTCGGAGCCTTGAGGCTCGTTTGAGCCAAGTTGCCAAATATTTTCATTAGCTGGCGCCGCATTTGCAGCACTGTTTTTGTTTTGGCCAGTAAATGCTTTAAACTTGGCTCAGCCAACGTTCAACTTAATTTAAACGAGCGAGTTAACAAGCTAAAATTTGATTTATCGCTGTGGGAAAACTTTGCGCCTCGACTTGGCGCAAGTTTTCGCCTGTTTTTTGTGGGCGTGGTGCAAAACGTCTATCAGCTGGCAGTTAGCCGGCTGCACTTGTCTGGGCCATATGCAAAAGAGACGCCCACTAAACTTTAATGAGCTGACATTGAGGCGCCTTCGTGTGCGCCATTTGGGCGCCAAAAGTTTCCTTGCTGTAGCTTTAATTGCTTTGCGTGCCAAGCGAAAATTTTCCCCCTCTGGGAGTTGAACTTTGAGTGTCTATAATTTTGTTTTTTTCTCTCTATTTTTTTGTTGTTGACTTTTTATGCGCATTTTTACGGCCCACGGGCAAACAATTTCGCTACGAAATTCTATAAAAAATTGAATTTTTGTTGGGGTAGGTCAGTTTTAACGACCTTTAAATGCAGTTGTTGCGGCAATTAAATTTCATGTTGCCTACTTTCGGGCAGCGCTTTTAATCGCTAACTTTGTCAGTCAGGCAAGCAGTGCAGACGTGTACTTGAACACGCTCGAAACTAGAAGCAAGCAGTGCAATGCAACTTGAACAATTATAACTTCTAAATTACACTGTTTGCATGCTAAAAACTGACATATTGATGGTTATTTGTTTTTTTTTTTAAGTAAATTAGTTACTGAAATGTTTTGTGCTCGGTTTTTGCATGCACTTAATTTATGTCCTGCGTATTATTAGCTTATATATTCGTTCCTAAATTGTGGAGCCCAACATAAACTGTTGTTAATTTCCATTACAAAGTGAATGGCGCCTCCAATCGGGGGCTGGCAAGTGGATTTCATATGTAAGCGTATCAATATGCAAAAGAGGTTCGGCCCAGGACTTGCCACTAAGTGAATGTGAAGACACGGCAGCCAAAGCAGCCCACAGGACACAAGTGGCTAAACGTGACGAGCATACATTAGCCTGTATACATGTGTGTGTGTGGGTGTGTGTGTGAGCCGCAATAAATGCAAAAAATATGCATAAAGTGCAAAAAACATGGCATAGCAAAAGGCGTTCAAGTGCTGGTTGGGAGAAAAAAAAATAAAACAGGGGAAGCAGAAAAGTGCGAGCGACAGCAAAAAGTGCGCCAAAAAATGAACACGAAAAAATATTCAATCAGACAGTCAGACAGAAGGTGGAGAGGGGGGATAAGCTCAAAAATATGCGTGCGAAAAATGTGCAAAATGTGAAAATGTGAAAATAGGAAAATGTGAAAATGTGTCGGCCCCAGTTAAAGCCAATTTCCAAGCAGATGTACGAAAAATCAGAGATGCTAAGAAAGTCGGCCTAAACGGCTCACTTTTAAGTGAACCATTTGCGAACTAGTTCATATAAACAACAAACTGAACGCTAATTGTGAACAGCCTTTATCTTGGCTTTGCAAATATATGCTGATAGCTTATTAAATAATTTTTTATTTTATATACATTTAAATTAAATGTCTGATAATTAAAAATATTTGAAAATGAACATTATTATTATATTTTATATTTAAGTATTAGTAATTTAAAGCTATATAAAAAATGTATGTAAATATTATAGTAGTATTAATAAAATCTATGGATCTATAGAAAATGGGAAAAGGAAATCGCCGAATTTTATTGTTATGATCCTTATGTTTTAGTTTAAAATTAGACGGTGCAAGATTATCATTTTTGTTTAACATCTATTTATGTAAGAGATCAATTTTAGACCTTTCACTAAAGCAGTTTTTACAAATTCCAAGAATTAAATGGATTATATTGGTACCAGATATATATATTTTCAGCTTTGCACACCTCCAGCTTATTTTCTTTAGTATACAGTCTTGGCTCTTGGTGAATAAATGCAGTTAGAAGGCATGCATATACCCTGTAAATTAACTTTCTTGTCCATATCTTATTTTTTTTATTGTTACACCCTACAAAGAAGAAGCACAGCAGCGACAGCTGTGGGCAAAAAGAGAGTTTAGGTATACATATGTATAAATTTTTATAATTTACTTTTAATTTATATTAAATATTTCATTTATTATTTAAATATACGTTATTTTACTATTTATATATAATATATGTATATATTAAGTATTAAATTACTTTTGTTAATTATCTTAAGTATGTTTTTTTGTATTCTTAATATAAATATATACTGAGTATTTAGTTATTTTCTTAATTATTTTCTTCTTCTTAAATACTATTTGAAGACTTGTAGAAAGCCTTTTTAGCCAAGTTGTTAGCCAATGATATCGTGACTGATTAATGTGCGTCCCTGAAAATGTTTTAGCCATGAATTATGGCCACATTTTGCCGCTTAGCAGTTATTGGCAGACACGCAAATGGAGGCAAGCCAATCCAATATTTAATTAGTAAGAAAACATAAAAGGGGGCGTGGCCGAGGGCAAGATAAACAAATGAAATATATAAATATGAGGACGCGACTTTCTTGAATGGGCTGCCAAAAACATTTTCGATTAAGGCTTAAGGCGAGACGCTTGGCCAAGTCATCAAACGGGCCAAGAAAAGAAGAAAATGGCTTTGCATAGACGTGGCTAAAAAAGGGAGTCTAACATATTCTTTGCTTATATTTTTTAATGCATATATTAATCCGACGCTTATTTCGTTCGAGTGAAGTTGAGAGCCTGCAGAAAGAGAGAGAGAGAGAGAGAAGGAGAGAGGGAGAGTGTGGGAGAGAGAAGGCAAAAACCTTTGGCAAAATCCATTTGTTGTTAAAAATTCAATTTATATTCGATTACGCGACGATGTCTAAGTAGAAATCGCAAAAATCTGAAGCACTTTTCTTCTTCAATCTATTTTTTATTTTCCAATTTTTGTTATTCTTTTTATTTTATTTTTTTTTTTGCTTGCCTCGGGAGCGCATTGAAAATGCGCCGTCATGCGTTAAAATTGCAATTTTTTCTGGCTGTGGCTCAAAGCAAATGCGAGGCAGTCTACAAGATGGCTAAAATGTTAAGCAAATTGATAAATGAAAGGGCGAAGCACGCCCTGTACTCCTCTAATTGTGAAACGACGAGCAGGAGGAGCAGCAGAAGGAGGAGGAGGAGGAGGAGTGGGAGGAGCTGGGCAACAAACATAACAATCATCGTCAATTGCAGCTAGTTAAATATTCATGCTGGCCTGCTCCAAGGCGAGAAATAAAACAGAGAACAGAACCCTACACACACACACACACACACACACACACACACACACACTTACACACACACTTGTGTAGTATGAAAATGACACCCAAACACAAACACGGAAGAAAGTCCGCCGATTGTCGACTGTCGATTGTCGATGGGCTTCACATGCGGTGTAAATATAGAGAGGCGAACCCTCAATATTGGAAAACGATTTTGGGACTCACAGAGAGAGAGAGAGAGAGACAAAGAGTGAGAGAGTGAGAGATAGAGAGTGAGTGTAGAGAGTAGAAATAGCAAAACAAAGACGGCAATTGCGAATTTCATTGCAAATGAAACGAAAAACGTTTTATTTTGATTTTCTGCACGCGTTCGAAACATTTCGCAATGAATCCGAAACCCAGGAGGAGGAGCAATGGAGGCCACTTCAAAGCCAAATATTTGCCTGCTCTTAACCATCTATGCGCATACCCTGTACGGTGTGCCCAATGAGTTGCTTCGCTTTGTCAGTCATTTTGGCAATACAAGATATTCATTTAGCAGAAGGCTTTAGTTGTTAAAAAGTGAAAGAAATTGCTTAAAGTTGTATACCCTGTACGGTGTGCCCAATGAGTTGCTTCGCTTTGTCAGTCATTTTGGCAATACAAGATATTCATTTAGCAGAAGGCTTCAGTTGTTAAAAAGTGAAAGAAATTGCTTAAAGTTGTATATCCTACAGCTAGATACCCTGTACGGCAGAGCAACAAAATTAGGGCATGCTTTAGTTAGTAAATCGCATTTCAAAAGGGAATCCAAACGTATATAAATTCTTTTCACTTGCATTGCTTGTTGTATACCCTGTAATTTAATCAATAGAAGAGAGTGACAAATAGAAAAGTGTGATAAATACTTTTTACTTGCATTTCTTAATGTATAATATATAATATATAATTGTATAGAAAATAGTAGCTTGTGTTGTCAATTATTACAGGGTATTTCCAATACATAAGTCATTGTATTATAATTTATTAAAAGTTGGTTTTAAGAAATATTTTACGCTCAAATAAATAACATTTTTAATGGGCATCTCTTAGTCGCGCATTCCCTTTCAAGGTAAACAAGAAATATATATTCTATTTTTCATTTTGCCATGCAGTACGGATTTTGTTGTCTTTATTTTACTTTTTACGTGGCCAATTTGCCGGAGTTGAGGCAAAAAGTGAGCGACACACACGAATGGAGCCGCAAGTGGGTAGGGGGAGGGGAAGGGGGTGGAAAATGGGGCAGAGTCTATGAGCTGAGGAGTTGGAGGTGCCACATGTTGAGAGCCAGCCAGACACATGCCACATGCCACATGGCAGCCGCCGCTCATTATGTAAGCCAAAAAAAATAACAAAACAAAAAAGGAAAAGAAAAAAACAGTTGCCGAAGTATTGAAAAAGGTTCCACAAAAACAACTTCAAATTTAATTAAGCGCTTTATTTGTTAAATATTTAATGATGATCTTTAAACAAACTCAAAACATTTTTACAATTTTTAACAGCAAGATGTGCATTAATATATATTCTATTTGTATGTATATTTTTAGTTTTTATATAATGCACTAAATATTTAATTGCCTACAAAATATATTAATTTAAATTTAATTTATAATAATTTAATTAACTAAGCTATAAGTTTTATTTGCTTAGCAGAGAAATTTTAATTACTAAACTAGTCGAAAAGTCAATTTTTTTTTATAACTTAAAGAGTTAAATTATATTATAAACTATTCTTATGCTAAAATCTTTTACCATATTAAAAGCTAGATTGTAAAACAATATTATTGTATTAAAATCTTTTATTATATTAAGCTCAAATTTTATTTTTTTATCTATAATAAAGAAATTATAAATTTCTTGTAAATCAAAATGTGTTTTTCTATACAATATAAGACTATTCCACCTAGAGTCTATATAGAACATAGAATATTGCCTTAATATACATTTTCATACATTTATTTTTACATTTTCCAACACTGAACCCCATTAAAAGTAGCTAGTATAAGAAAATATAATTTTTAATTGCAAATATAAATATATTAATTCAAAATTTGCGTAATCAAGTTTCTAGATTGCTGGTAAATATATTTTCAAATTTTCCAACACTGAACCGCACAATAAAAATTATAGTTTTTATCTTTATATATAAATATATTAATTTGCCTTATTATTATATATTACAAACTCGACTACTAATGTTTTTAAAGCATCAAGATAATACATATTTTCAAATTTTCCAACACTGAAAAATGGAGAAGAGTCTGTTACATAAATGTTTTTGATATAAATGTAATGATTTCCCTTAAGGCAAGGCAATTTTTTTAGCAATACAGAGTGTAAAGCTTCTTCTTCTTCTTCCATTCAGTTTCTTCTTCCTGGTAGATACTTCGATGCAGTCTAATCTTCTACAGAAAAATGTTATATCACTAGAAGGTAATATATATTTCCTATTCGAAAACGAAACGAAACGAAAGCCAAACAAAAATATTTACTCTTTTGTCTGCTGCAGCTGCTTAAATCAAGATCTTCGGCTGGATAACAAATGGAAAGCAAAGACAATTGGCAGCAGGTTCTTGCATTTCCCTACCGCAAAGGAGGAGGGTTAGAGTAGTGGTGGGTGGGTTGGGGGAGGGGCAGACAAGGGGAAGATGTTGCCAATGTCGATTTATGTCGTTCGCCTCGTTGCAGTTAAAATGCTTTTCATGTAAACTGCTCAAGAACTTTGCTCGAGCGGACAAATAACTCAGCAGCGAATCAGCGGAAGGGGTAAAGGGGGTAGGGATAGGGGTAGGGGTAGGGGTAGGGGTAGTTGTAGGTGTAGTTGTAGCTATAGTTGTAGAGCTAGGCGGAAGGTTCTTAGGAAACAAGTCGAAAAATATCAACTTATGTAAATTGTAATGTGAGGGACAGCTGTAAGAACTTTCTAGCTGCCACTCACTCACACACCCGCTCCCTCTCCCTCTCTCTCTCTCTCTCTCCCTTTCTCTCTCTCTCGCTCTCTCTCTCTCTCTGGCATAGTTGGCACTATGTGGCAGGCGCGTCTGGTCCTTTAGTTGTCCTTAAGGAAATGTTTGCTTCTGCTGAAATGAGCAAAAATAATTGCAAATCGTAAAAGCAAAAAAAAAAATTTTTGCTGAGGCTGTCGTCGCTATTCACAGTTATTCCCCATTCGCAGCGCTCATGTGTGCTGCCAGACAGAGAGGGAGAGCGGAAGAGCGGGCGAGCGGGCGAGCGAGTGAGACAGCAGGCTGAGAGACTGTCAGACAGACGGACAAACATGGACGGAAACGGAAATATGCAATGAAGCAGAAGTTGGCAGGAAATTGTTAAGACGCCGCGCCTCTCCCTCTCTCCCTCTCCATCACTCTCTCTCTCTCTCTCTCTCTCTCTCTCTCTCCCTGTTGTCCTGTTGCTGTGTTCTATTTTTACAGCTTTATTTTATTTTGCATCATCGAAAGGGTTTCCCCCCGCCCCCCGCTACCGAAAAAGGCGCTCCTTTTGGCCCGTTTTATGTTCTTAGACGAATTGAAAAGCCGCATGCAAATAAAATTTGCCTGTCTCTCAGTCTGTTGTCCTTTGAACCCAGGACCCTTTGTCTGCTTTTGCTTTTTTGTGGTTTTTATATTTCAATCGTGCACAAACTTCCCTCTCTCTCTCTCTCTCTCTCTCTCTCTCTCTCTCTCTCTCTCTCTCTCTTTATTTTCTCTCAATTTTAAAGTATTTGCCGCAGAACTTTTTTTCGCTTTTGCACATTCATAGAAAATTTATAAGCCAAATAAATGATGATGTATTGTTACAGTTAGACCCAGGGGGAGGTTGGGGGTGGGGGAGGTTCTGTCTAATGGACTGAAGTGCGGCGAAGGGAAAGTAAAATAGTGCTAGAATATTTAAGACTTGATATGGAAGCAGTACGAAGAACAAAGAAGTAAAAACTTAAATGCATTTATTTAAATGGAGAAGCTTTTGTTTCTATTTTGGCAACAAAATATATTAAATAATATTTTTTTATATTAAATTATAATTAATGCACTGCTAGTCTGATTTGTCTATTGGTTAACTTAAATTTGTTTATTAAATTGTAAACGCTGCTAAAGCCCAAAATTCCATTCGAAAAGTTTCTCTCATTGGCTGTCATTTGTATCTAAAAGTAAGATTTAATAGAACTTACTTCTAGTTTAACTAATAAAAATGTTTTTGTTTATTTTTAATGTATATAATTATTTTATTTATAGTTACATCGAAATACCCGTTAGTAAAAAATAAGTAAAAAAATTAATTATAACTGCAGCTAAACTATTGCAACAAGTTCAACATTTTAAGTCTCATATAAGACTCCATTTTGTTGCGAATGAAGCAAATAATATTTTTTTTCAATTTATCGAAATTAGTTTATGTGTGTATATTTATGTATGTACATGCATATGTCATATGTATATAAATGTATGTGTATTTGTATGTCACATGTATATGCATATGTATATGTATGTATGTATATGTAGATTGGGTTATAGCTTAAAAACTTTCCTACTTTCATATAAAAAGAAGCCTCCATGTAGTCTAAACATTATACCCAATTTTAGGCAATTTCAATGGGTATAATGTTATGGCGAAAATGCTTGCAACTGGCAGAAGAAGGCGTGGGCGGCCCTCTGATCAGCATCAGCAGTTGGGTCTATTAACTCTATCCGTCTGTTTGTCCGTCTAATATTATTATATTAAATAGAGGCGATGACTAGAGGATTAAACTAGTGATTGAGCCATTGAGCTCTTTCTTCACACTTAACAGAATCATTTAGACAATTTGGCCAGCAAGTAGTTAATATACCCGTTAGGGTAAGTTAAGAGCTAGCACATAAGAGCTTAAGCAGATAGACATATAAACCAAGATATCATTCATATTTTATGTATTATATTCGAGCTATAAACGATCTATAATCATCTGTCCACAAATATACTCCAGTTAATGTTCATTTAGTAATGAGAATTAACGAAATAAAATATTTAAATATTTATTAATATATGTATTATATTAAATGTTTATATAGCTTAAGGATTCCCGAACCCAAAATTAATTTCTTACATGCATAAGCAAATAATATTCATACTCATATACCCCTTAAATAACGCCTTAATCTAAGAGATATTTCTGTATAGATATTTACCCAATATATACTTAAAAATAAATATATTTAAATTAATTTTATTATTCATAACTACTAAAATATTTTTCTGTTAGTTAAAACCCTATAAAGGCAGCCAAGGAGTCGCCCCATAATTTCCGCAGCTGTCATCATAAAAATTTGCTAGGCACACAAAATAAACTTCAGATCAAATTGTCGTACGAGATGTGAAAAGTTTTTTCGCTGTTGTGCCAAAAAAAAAAAAGAGGAGAAGAAAAAAAAGCAACGAAGGAGCGAAAAAACTTCTCACATAAAGTAAATAATAAAATGGGTTAATTGTAATTATGTGCCGGTGCAATAGACGTAATTGGGTACATTAGGTACAGTGTTGCCTGCTCGGAACGCACGCATAAAATCGACAATTAATGCCAGTGGCTGGCAATTAGTTATCGATTTAATTGTCAGCGAGAGATTTTAATTTGCCTAAAAGGTAGCCAAAGGTGGGCAGCTGGCTGTTTCACTTAGTCACGCTTCACTGTGGCTGAACTGCTGATTGAATAATAACCCTTCTAATAGCAGAGGAGGAGCAAAGGAGGGAGGGGGAAAACATTTTGTGCAATATTATAAAAAATTATTTGCAATTTTAAAATGCACTTGAATATGTTGACAAAGGCGAGGAGGGAGAGGGGCGTGGCGCATGCACATGCACATGCACACACGTGCGCCCTTTTAAGGGGTTTCGTCTGCACGCGATTTGCGGCAAGTTCGTCGCTCTGTCGCCCAAAAAGTGGCCAAAAACGTGACGCGCATCCCCAACAAGCGGCAACTGGCGACAGTCCGCCCGACTGCACCCATACCCTGTAGCTGCGCCCGCGCACCTGCTGGCGAAGTCCTTTGAAACGCTTGCACTTTTGTTTATGTCCTTCGGCGAGCCGCGTGAAATTGAAAAAGCGGCTGCTCTTAAAGCGAAGCTTGCCGCAGATGCTTGCCCCAAGCAGCTGCAACTGTTGCAAGAGCGAGACAGAGAGGGAGAGAGGGAGAGAGGGAGAGCGTGAGACAGCATTAGCATCGGCTTACGAGCAGCATTTCACACGTCATTTGCTGCAAGTTGAAGGCGGCTGAGCTGGGCGTGCTTCAACATGTGGCAGTTGCAACCAGCCCGAAGGCTGCAATAAGAAAAGTGATTTATGGCCCATGCTGTCAGTTAAATTGAGCAAAACGGCGTTACTAATTGGATGGCAGAGAAATCGCTCGACTAAGTTGTATGATAAACATAAATATTTGCAAAATTATTATATTATTATTTATGACATAATTTATATAATTTATATTGTTATTATTTCTCTTATTCATTAGCTGTCTAGTTTTCAATAAAATATATTCAGGCAATCAATGAATAGAGCATTATTGAATTACTACTTTATTATTATTGATTACAATTTAAGTGTATGTATTTTATTATTACTGATTATTATTTTCTTTTCTTTTAACTCAAAATTAACGCAATTCATTGCACTGCTTTATGAATGAATGCTTAGCGCAAAGCTTTATTTAAGATCTTTCTTTACACGCCGGTCTCTTAGCCTTTCTTCTACTTTCAGCTATGTGCACTTTTTTAATACTTAAAAAATACTGGAAATATTACTTGAACTTCTGCAAGCAGTTCACTGTGCATACCTTTGCAAACACTCTTTTTTTATGCACTGCTTTATTCTTATTTCAAGCACTGCTTACCGCATTTTACCTGCTTAGCACTGCGCTGAATGTGAGTGTATCAACTTATCTAATTCACAAACCAAGCTTGTATGCTCTGCTTGCACAGTTTAAATAATAGCTAGTAACAGAGTACACAGAGTGAGTCACAGTGCAGTAGCGGACACTGCTTGCTGCACCAATTAAGTGCTTGAGTAATTTAAAAGCTTGAGAGCAATGGTATATTCGCTGCACAAACCTGCTGCACTGCTTGCCTTGCAATGACGCAAGTGTTATGCATTTCCTTACAACTTTCAGGGCTGCATAACAGCGAGCTACTGCTCTAGTTTTTTATCATTTAGAGTTTGACTGTTGCATATTTTAAGGCTTACTTTAAAATGTAATTTCAATAAAATAAAGCTAATTATGATTTTTTGAATATTTTATTGTGGTATTTGTGACTGCATTGCAGGATAAATCAATGTAAATTTATTAATTGTAAATATTAACATATAGCTAAACAATAGCTAAAAGTAAAATGTAAAATAAAATATATAGAAAATTTTGAATATTGTTATGCTTATACAAAATAAAGTAAAAAAGTTGCTTCTAATTAATGATATTTTTAATTTATAAATGAACCCAAACAAAAGTGTTGCATGGGCATAAATTAGAGTTTTGAATTTGGAAATAAAAGTAGCTTAAATATTATTTTTGCATATTTATTGAATTGTATTTATTGCATGTGTATTTGTATTGCAATAAGACACTACGAAAGCCTGTTTCCACTTGAGTCCTTTGGCTCCTTTTGCCACTTTTGGCTGGCACTTCGCTTTGGTCCTTTTTGGTCCTTTTGGTCCTTTTGCTGGCCGCACGCTGCGCCAATTGATGTCAAATTTATAACGACAAATACTGCGAAACTTGTGAAGCAGCTGAACAAGAAGAAGAAGAAGAAGAAGAAGAAGAAGTAGTCGCTGGCCGGAGCCACAAGCACACGTTAACTACACGTACGCGCCCACACACACACACACACACACATATAGAGAGAGAGAGAGAGAGAGAGAGAGAGAGAGAGGCATGCATGTGTGTATTGTATGCGGAATGTTCTGCTTGTTCACTTTTCGAGCATCATTATTGCTTTTTGATTTTGGTGTGAATGTGCCTTGTGTGTGTATGTTTGTGTGTGTGTGTATATGTGTGTGTGTGTATGTATGTGTGTGTGTGTTTGTTTGTGGCCGCGATGAGTTATGGCCAACAAGCAGGCGAAGTCTCTGCGCTGTCTGCAACTGTGCGACTCTTGTTTGCCTGTCTGTGTGTGTGCATGTGTGTCTGTGTGTGTGTGTGTGTGTATCAGTGTGTGTGTGTGTGCCTTTCAAGAACATATTAATGCAATTTTATTTAAATTATGCTACATTTATGCCTGCTTCGCTTTCTGATATATTTGTTTTATGCGCAGATCGAAGCAAAGGCTGTCCTTTTCGTCCTTTTCGTCCCTTTTGTCCTTTTTGTCCTTTTTGTGCCTTCTGTATTTATTGCGGACAAACAATTTATGTTGTCTTGATAATGTTGAATGGTAAATGTTAAATGTTAATTACCGTTATTGTTGCCAATTAAAATATTAAAGAGAACATAACAAAAAAAAATAAAAAAAATGAAGACTTCTTAATAAAAGAAAAAAGCGAAAAATGCACTTAAAAAATTCATAAATTACAAATGAAAATTTGCACTTAATTAAGTGCTAAATATAGCTAATAATTAATTAAATAGTTAATTAACGTTATTGTTGCCAGTTAAAATATTAAAAAGAAAAGCAAAGACATAAAATAAGGAATAAAGTCTTATTAATAAAAATTAATAAATTACATATGGAATAACATTTATTAAATATAGCTAATACTTAAATAAATAAAATTAAAAATAAATTATAATTAAACATATTTATCAACCTTAAAAGTTTAAAAAAAAAGAATCGTCTTATAAATAAAATAAAAAAGCAAAAAAACATATGAAGAAATTAATAAATTTTAGATAGAATAGCATTAATTATTTAAGAGCAAAACAAAGAAAATACAAAATTTATTTAAATAAAATACCTTTTAAAAAATAATACAATAATTATTTAAATTAATTTAAATTAAATAAATTATTGTTTCCAATTGAAATATGAAACAGAAAACCAAAGAATATAAAAACTTTTTTAAGGCTAAAGAGTAAAAAACTTCTTAACGAAATAAACAAATTATAATTAGAAAAATGCACCTAAATAAATGTTAATCACAGTCAATAAATTTAATAATATTTATTGCTGCTATGACGCAGCTTTAAGCTAATTAAAGTTAAATAAAGTGAATAAAAGCGAATCCTTTAAAGTGTAAATTAAATAAGTTACAAATTGCTTTTTAACTTTTGTTATTGTTGTAATTGTTGTTGTTGTTGGCAAATGAAATTCATGGATTGGCAATCGGCAATCGGCAATCGGAAAATTTGTGTGCGTGACATATGGAAAATGCTTTCGGCTATGGAAATCGCTTAAATTGTTTGACATGAATTGAAAATCAAGGCAAGTCAAGGAAAATCATGGAAAATCGCATTAGGCCGCATATGGGAAACACAAATCGGGAATTCAGGAGCTCAGGAATTCAGGAATTCGGATATTCGGGAATTGGAGAAGTCGCAATTATGGAAAAGTCAGAACCGGAAATGGTGAAGTGCCAAAGCGGAAATGGCGGGCAGCAGAAAAATGCAAATTTTCTATGCGAAAGGAAATTATACAAATATTTGCCGCCCAGCAGAATTGAAAAGCGAAAAAGGAAAAGCAAAAATCAAAATATAAATAAATATAAAAATAAAAATAAAAATAAAAATGTTGCTCGAAATATTTTCTTTAACTGTGGCCAACAAAAATCGCACGTGAATCCACTTGAGAGGACAACCAGGTGAGGCAGGTGAAGCAGTTGGGCAGGTGAAGCAGTTGGGCAGGTGAGCGCACTTCAGCTTCCTTTTTTTACTTGCCACAAATAAGAAGCAGCTGCATATATATGCAAAAAGTGCGGCTTGTTGGCGACAGTAAGTGAAAGCCCAGTTTATAGAGTGCATAGAAAGGAGAGAAAGAGAGAGGGAGAGAAGGAGAGTAGAAGAGCAGCAGAGTAAGCGAGCAGGCAACAAATTTCATTTTATTTTATTTCATTTTATTTTATTTTATTTCATTTCATTTTATTTTATTTTAGTTTATTTTAATTATTTGCAATTGCATTTTATTTGCTCAAATTTCAGCGCAAGTTATTTGTGTTAAATATCTACATAAATAAAACTGTCTCCCACTCCCACTCCCTCTCTCTCCCCCTCTCCCCCTCACCCCATCTCGCTCTCTCTTCGACGCTGGGCCTTTTGGCCGGCTTTCAGGCCGTGCTGAATATTTAATGCACACGAGGAGGCGCTCAAATGTCAAAAACAGCGAAACCAAAAACGCATTACACAAAGGCTCTGCCAGTCCTTTTGCTCCATTCATAGATGTGTTTGTGCGTGTGTGGCTGCGGTTGCACAGGTGAAAAGTCAGACGTAGCCGCATTAATTCCACTTAATTTGTTTTAACCACAAAGCCAAACGCACAAACAATAAGCAGAAGATATGTTTTATGTTGTATGGCCCGAATGTTGAATGTTGAATGCCTTTAAGGCTTAAATTTTAATTTTTACTCTTTGGTTTAATTAATTAACTACTCATTTATTATTTTTTATTTTATTTATTTTTCATATTGCTAACAGTCTTAATTAACATTTAACTATTTGAAACATGCTAACAGCATGTTTAACATTCATATGTTACGCTTAACTTTTACATCCAATAACATTTACAATCTCTTTGGCTGCGCTGTTAGTTTAGCTTAAGCTGCTCTTTAACTTATAACATTTACACACTTCCCCAGCACGCTGTTAAAACATTCTCTCTCAGGTTGCCATGTTAATGCTAACATAGCTGTTAAGTGCCTTTGCACTTTTACCAATTACTCTCTTAAGCTCTGCTGTTACACATTTACCCCGCCTGCACTACTAACTAACAGTTCAAGCTTCATCCTGAATTTCCCTTCAAATACTGGTAAATTTCTCCTTTCATTAAGCTCCAGCTATGTAAAGCTTGCAAGCTCTGTTACTGAGCTTTCGTTATGTTGCACTCAGCTTTCGCTCTCAACCACCACCAAACGACGCCCACGCCAATCCCGTTTAGTTTAGAAATTAAACCCGCTTTTCTTATTGGTTGTGCGCGCGACTTATGCGACTTATAAAAGTCCGAGCAGCGCCCAATTAAAGTTCAGTTGGACGCCACACTTGGCCGCTGAATGATGCCAATTTGATGGATTTTCGGGGTTGCGCCGCTCAAACTTTAGACTAGGACTTTGATAAATGACAATTTGCATATTTGTAAATGTTGAATAAATGTTAAACAGATTGTGCTAAAAGACTTTTATTTGAATGGGAACTGTTAAATATAATTTTGTTTGATATTTTAATATTCTTATAATTATGATATTATTGTATTGGTTAAATGGAAATCAGACAGAAATCTATTTTCTATTTTGGCAATGTGCTGAACTTTATTTATTATGATTATGGCATATTATTTTTAATAGTTATTATTATTATTATTTTTATTTTTATTAGTTTTATTATTATTATTGTTAAGGATATTTTCAACATCATTATCATTATTAAAAGTAATATTTTATGAACATAGATTTTAATTTTATTTTTTTTTTTTTAATTACTCACTTATAATTTGTATTTTTTTCTTTCATTTATTATTCATTATTTTAATTCAGTATTTTATAAATTTTTATGAAATTATGTCAATTTTTTTTATTAATTTCTTCATCGGATTTTTTTCTTGATAATAATGTTACTCAAACTATTAAACTATTGAAATAGTTTATACACAACGGCCGAATATTGTAGTTTATACAAAATATTACTTAATTATACTATATATGTATGAATATTTTATATGTATTAAATACTTTAGCAGACAAAACTAAATCACTTTTTATTTTCTAACATAACTAATAATATTAATAAATATTTTTTTAAAAATATTTTAATTTCTGTTTACATTCTTTGGTATATTTTTCTTATATTTAAATTTCTTTTTATATTTTTGTATATATTGTTTAATATTTCGATTAAAGTTCATATTATTAGGTATATTTTTTTTTATGTTCCAATTTCAGTTTATATTGTATTTTATATATTTTTTAATTTCAATATTTAATAAATCAATTTAATTGATAAACGATTGATGATCACATTCACACTTATCGATAACAAATACGATTAGCTAGCAAATTAAAATTGTTGGGAATTATTTCTGGTAATTGGAGCTTTACTTGCAGCTCCATTAGGAGGCACTTTGCTCCACTTTGGATGATTTGCAGCCTTCATTAGGCAGCTGGCAAGGTTTTCACCTTTCGCCTTTCACCTTTCGCAGTTGCCCAAATTGCAGACAATTAACCAGGCCTAATTAGCCACCATTCCTCCTCCCCCTCCCCCTCCCCCCACACATTCAAACTCTCCGTTAAGTCTAAAATATGAAGCAAAAGTTCAGAAAAGTCATGTGAAAATTAAATGCGAGAGCTTTTCACAGAATTGGAAAAGCGCACAAAATATTCATTAAATGCAATTGAAAATGCGGCAATTGGCTAAAAGAAGAAGAGGGCCAAATATAAAACGGTACAAAAATAACGCTACTTCACAAAATGCTTTGAACTGCGGGCAATAAATTCTATTTTATCGCTGCCCAAAAAAAAAGGAAAACTAGGAGGAGAAGAAAAGAGAAATAAAATTTGTAATGAAGAGCGCAGAGCCTACAAATTGCATTTTTTCATTTTTATCCATTTTTTAACGCTCGCTCAAAAACTATCGAGCGAGTGTTTGTCTACCCTGTAAGGGGCGTAACGCAGGGTATATTGAGTGAGCAACCAACAAAAAAATATATATGAAAACTATTTAAATATTAAATAAATGAGGAATACTTAATGACTAATTTCGATTGTTTTGAATATATTAAATAAAAATCTCAAAATTGAAATTGTAATGAAATTTTTTTGAAATTAAAAAAGTTTCTTTTGAAACAAAAAATATATAACTAAATTATACAAAAAATAACTTTTTTATTTTAATATACTTAATTTTAAGCTCCAGAAATTTATAAATATGTATATATTTTGTTCGGATCACAAAATTAATAGGGTATAACTATATTTAATTACTGTTATCAATGTATTATTATTATTTTTGTTGCTATTGTTTTTGTTATTGTTATTATCATTATTATTTTTTTAATTTAATTTGATCATTTTCAACATTATAATATTTCTATTCTATTATGATTATAAGTATTTATATTATTCTCACTATTATTATTATTATAATTCATATATTTATTGTTTTCATTATTACTTTTAGTATTATTATTATTAATATATTCCTGTTATGAAATAATTAGCATGCAGCACTTTTACAGGTCATCTGCTAGTCGCACATGCCGACATGCTCACAATATATTTGATATTTATTCCTGTTGCCTTTTGACTTCATAACGATTGGCAGGCAACTATATCTGTGGACTCAATGATTGTGTCCGTGTGTGTGACTGTGTGTGTGTGTGCCTGGCTGTGTGTGTGTGTGCCTGGCTGTGTGTGTGTAGTAGTGAACGCTTTGAAAAATTACGCACGTAACAGGGAATGCGGCGAGCCTTTTGCTAATCCCCGCAAGCGTGAGAGTCGAATGTGGCCAAAACAAAAAGCCAAAGCAGCAAAAAAGAAAGAAGAAGAAGAGAAATCCCGTTAGCTTTAACCAATAAGAGGAAGCATTTATAGTTGGTCAAGCTGCGAGTTGGGCAAATGCAGATATCAATGGCAATTGGGCTAATAAACTGTGCTTTAATTTAGTTAACTCCGATCGACAACTTTTGGCCAAAACGTCCGTCTGTTTGACAGTCTGTCCGTCTGTCTGTCCGTCCGTCTGTCTGTCTGCTAAACATATGCCACAAATAATTTGTTATTCAATGCGAAACACACACAAAAAGCAAACACAAAGCGGCAAACGAGCTCCGCAAACATTTCGACATTTACTAAATTGGCCAACAACTTTTTGTCAGCCTCCTCTGCTTGATTGTTATCCCTGCTCCGTGTACCCCCCTCCTCTTGTTGTTGTTGTTGTTAACTGCTGTCAGCCAGCCTGTCGTCCTGTTCCGTTGTCCAGTGTTGTGTTGTCCAGTGTGCCAGCTGCTTGACCGCAGCCCAAAGTCGAAAATATCCCGACTAAAAGGATTCGCTGGCATTGCAAAATCTTATTTTAAGTTAATCCGACTTGAAGGTAAGTATTTAGCTACTGCTTACAGTTATGTTAATTTAATTTAAATCTGTTTAAATGGCAATTAAATTACATCATTCATCATTATATTAAATTTATTTAGAATCCCATAAAATTGAATGTCTAACTGAAATATTTGTATAATATAGTGAAATGTTTTATAAATGTATCTATAATTAATAAAATCATTTTGTGCTTGTAATTTATCTATAAACTGTTTAATTATTTTTGTATTCATTTATATATAAATGAAAGATATATATATTTGATTAAAGTTTGTAACATTTATGCATAAATAACAAACTATTTTATTTTGTATATATTTTTTATATTATATACAAGAAAAAAAAAAAAACATATATGTATATTTTGATTCTACTTTCGACTTATTAAACCTTTGCATAAAATCCTTTTTCTAATTTTATAGTTTTATATCCCCTAGTTTTAATATTTAATTTATTTTATATATTATTAATTTTTTTGTATATTGCTTTATCCTTTATCCATGCAATATATTTTACATATATGTATGTACATATAGATACATAAACATATTTATATCTATACATACATTTACATACACATATACATACATAAACATGTACACATAAATATTCCTTTATTTTAATATATTATTTATTTGCACTCTTTGTAGCATTATTATTGGATTTTATGTGAGCAATTATGATCGATTCTCTGCATATATGACAATATTAATGAAATACATTACAGTTAATCAATAAAAGAATCTATTAAGATTATAATTAATTATAACAAATTCTGATGTGATTTGCTTAATCAATGAAGATTTATAGATTAAAGCAGATTCTTTAGTCTAAAAGAATTCAAACTATTTGTATGAGCTGGAAGAAAGATGCAATATAGTAGATGAAAATATAATATATATATATGTATATACTAAATTCTTATACAATATATTAAATAAAAGCTCTGAGTTTTGGGCATACACTTAAAAAAATATATGTCAAGCTGTACCAAAAAGCTCCGCCAGTTGGCTTTCAAATGCAGCCAATAAATTGAAATCCACATTCAATATTAAAAGTTCAGCTTAGCTTTTAGCCATAAATTGCTGACGTAATGCCAACAGTTAAGTTTATTAATTCCTTCGGCATTGCCAATGTAACTTACTAGGGGCTGCTTGTCAGCACTCAAGCCGCACCCCTTGCACCTCCCCTTGCACACCCCTTTGCATCCCTCTTGCACCCTTAACTTAAGTCCTAGCTCTGACGCCCTCTCAACACATGTTGGCACATTTTTAAATGTATTTGTGTCAGGACGGAGTCGTGACTGCAGTAAATTCCAGCTAACAAAACACACACACACAGAGAAAGAGAGAGAGAGAGAGAGAGGGGGAGAGAAAGGGGAGTAGCAAATGCAGCAGCAACTGAAATGCGCATTTCAACATTTTCAAGCCAATGCATGTCTGCAATTTTTTAAGTAAACATTTTGTTTGCTTCGAGTTACCCAAAAGGCAAGCAAAAAGAGAGAAAAGAGAGAGGGAGAGAGGGAGAGAGAGAAGCGAGCAAGAAGCGGCAGCTGGAAATCTTGAGACAACTGCAACAATCCACATCAAAGGAGCAACTCCTGTTTTTATTTCCGCTTCTCCTCCACTTCCTCTTGTTGACATTCGTAGCTGTTGACATTTTGATACAAATCTTCAATAAAATAAAAGCAGCTCAAGTGGCCACAACAACAGCAACAGCAACAACGAATGAAACAAATAGCTAACAATAAGCTAAACAATGAGAAGTGGATTGGTTGAGAGAATGAGCTGGATGCTGAAGCCTCACCATATGGCGCATTATCCTAAGTAGTTGCGACTTATTGTCGGATCTTCGACATGATGACTCAGCAATATATTCTAGTCTAAGCCACTGTTGTTTATATTGGATGATTTCACTCAAGTCTGAGAAATATGCATATATAGAGAATAAAGTATCTTGCTACCAACTTAAATAAGAAGTAAATAATAAATGTACACATATACATACAGGTGCTTAAATTCATTTGTGAGCAGTTGCCGTTATTTAAAGTATTCTGTAAAATAAACGGACGTTAAAGTGTTGTTTTCTCTGAGTGCGATCCACAACTGAGCGCATACAGCTCTCAGAGCGTAGGTTGGATTGAAACTGTGAGCGCTTCTGCCTCAGCTGGATTAGGAACTTTTATCAAAGTTAACCCGAGCTGAGCGTCTAGTGGATGCTAAGCTGAGCGCTTTCTCTTTTGTAGTGCAATAGATCCGCTCTAAGAGGTGAGCTGAGCCTTCGTTGAACTGTAGACAGCACTAACAGATAAGCTGGGAACGCCTTAGTGGAAGCTAAAGTGAGAGCTTTGCCCTTAGTTGAACTCTAGATCCCACTAACCGATGAGCTGAGAGTGCCTTTGTGGAAGCTAATATGAGTGCTCTTCCTTGAGTTGATCTGAAGATCTTATGTACATACACTCATACACATAGTATAAAAATGTTGTATTGAAATTCAGTTATTTAATGGTATGAGTTTGTGGATAACAATAGTGTGGAATTTATCTTAGTTGAGTGTTTTAGTTTAGTCAGGCAGGCTTGCGCGTAGTTCTGTGAGTGTATTGTGTGCTGATTGTTTGTTTGTGTCTATGCTTTAATTGATTTACTTATATCAATTTATTATTTATATAATCTCGTATTTATTTTATTTAATCTTATTGTGAAAATATTCTTGCATTTAATTACCAATATTATAAGATATTCGCTTGTAATTTTTAATCGTTAATTCGGAGCTTACATAACATTTTATATAAATTTTAACTAAATACTTGAGCAGTTCTTAACTCTCCATTCGCAATGTTTCACTCAATCTATTTCAAGCATTAGCATACTTAAATTAAATTGCCTTTGATGTAATTATGCATATCTCTTTTCATCCATACACACACACACACACACACACACATAAATATGTGTACATCACACACACACACGCATCCACTAAACTCAGTCTAACATTTCAGAGCAAATAACTCTTCTCGAAAGTTGATTTTTATTCGCACATCAGAAGCGACAAAAACACACACACACACACAGTTAAAAATAGTGTGCGAAAGGGAAAACTCGAGCTAGAATTATTTTACATAAAGCATACGCCATGTTGCACACAAGATGAGGTGCGAGAAAGAGAGAGAGAGAGAGGGAGAGAGAAGAAGCTGTACATGCAGTTCGCAGTTAATCAAATTCCCAGTAAAAGACAAACAATGAAATAAATGTCTTAAGACAAAAAACACACCCACTGTCTGACGGAATGCCAAGCTACCCGCTCTGAAGCAACCCGACACGATTCTCTAGGGGGTGGGGGTGGGGGTGAAAATAGTATTTGTTGCTTGTGCATGCTGATATATTGAATGTACTGTTTCCACTCCGACTTTGAGCAGGTTACATCAAATCAACACAAACACAAATTCAATTACTCAACAGCAACAGCAACAGCGAGAGCAACTGTAAAAGGCAACTGGCACACATGGCGTATGAGTGACATTAATGCAATTTAGCCCACTGTCAATCATTTTTCTTTCCCCAAAAAGTGTGGCACTGTGCATTGGCATTGTGTTTCTTGCCTCGTAAGTGGGTCGCTTTTTGATGTCCGATCTGGCACGATTTGCAATTAAATCGATTGCACTTAAATCCACAAATAAATGCGAACTTGTTTTCTTAACCCACAGCGCGAACGGTTCCCAAAAACATTTCAGCCCTTGGGAGAGTTGAGAGAAAGTCGGGTTTATAACTTAAATGCTGTAAAAAATTATGTTTTTGCGTTCTCTAATTTAAAGTATAGTTAGAGAAGTTTATTTTTGGTCAAGATCCTAAATCATATAATAAGCTAATAATTTACTATCAGAAATAAGTAAAATAAAAAGAATTCAATTTTATTAATTAGGTGGTAAAATAGAATAACATTTTTCATCGATTGTTTTTGATATAAAATAAAAATTATAATATAATAAGAAAATAAGTATACATAAAATATATATATATTATAAGTAAAGATTAGATTTAAAAATGCAAAACAAACTACATAGATTGTTATTAATACAAAATAAAATATATAATATAATAAGAAAAAAGTATGTCATGTATATACATTAATTATAAATACAGCTTACATTAAAAAATAAAATAAAATATTTCGTAGATTGAAATGAAATATATAATATAATAAGAAAAAAATATATCATGTATATACATTTATTATAAATAAAGCTTACATTAAAAAATAAAATAAAATATTTCGTAGATTGCTTCTGCAATAAATATATTTAATATATTTATTATTATCCGAGTACTGTTTTTCTGAGTACTTTCTTTTCTCGAAATTGTTGGAAATTACTGAGAAATTGTTTTCTGGATTGAGTCACAAATTCGTTTGCTTTGTGCAGTGCGTGAGCTAATAAATAAATAAAACATTGGCACACTCATTAAGACCAGAGAGAGAGACAGCAAGAGAGTGGAAAAAAGTGAAAACCTAAAGAAAATAGTGAAAAGAATCACAAGAGAATTGAAGGGGAAAAAAGTGTTTGGCAGATTAAAAATACAATTTACGGCAAATCAATTGCGGCTAACATCCCGACGACAGCAAACGAAAATTAAAATGGCCAAGAGAGCAAAGGTAGACAGAGAAAGAGAGAGGGAGGGGTAGAGTGAGAAAACAACAGCAGTTGGAGCAAAAAATTAAAAGCAAACAAAGTTGGTAAACGAAACAAAACCAAAAAAAAAAAAAGAATAAGTGAAGCCTTCGACCATCGTCCCGCCCCCTTTCCAGTGAATGTTAAAAGAAAGACTGTGAAATGTGAGAGGCCAGGATAACAACAACAGATGTTGGCATAAATTTGTGTGCATAATAAACAATTTACGATTCCGATACTGATTCCGTATTCGACTCCAACTCCGACTCCAATTCCAATTCCAATTCCAATTGCGACTGCGACAGCGATTCAAATTTTTAGATGTTGTTTTTTTTTTTTTTGTTGGTTTGTTTTTTTCGTTGGCTTTCATTGCTGCAGCTCCTCGCGCCGCGTCGTGCGCTGCGCCTGCAGCTGAAAGAGGCGAATGGCACGCAGCCGATCCTCGCGCCTCAGCTGGAAGAAGCAGACCAGTCCCCGGACATAGTTGGGCAGCTCGGAGGCGAACGCCAGCAGGCAGTCATCGGCCTCAGGCCGGGGCAGCTGCCACAATAGCTGCACCACAAATTCGCGCCACTGCTGCGGCGCCAATGCGAGGAGGAGCACCATGGAGGGCAGGAGGGTGAGCATGCCGAGCGTAAAGTGTCCGCACCAGCGGCAGTTCGGGCAGAGCAGCTGGCTGAGCTGGTGGACGAGACGCTCGTAGCTGCACCAGCCAATCAATATGGCCAGCTCCGATATGAAGACGGTGCCCAGCAGCTCGATTAGGATGTGGATGCGCGGATAGAGGCTGATGAGGCGCTTCGGCAGCATCTCGCATCTCCACAGCGCCAGCAGCAGGCTCAGCCCGAACAGCCACTTGGCCAGCAGCGGCGCTGGCGAGCATTGATCCTGCTCCTGGCGTATGAACAGCGAGACGCCGCACATCTGCAGCACCGTTGCCGCCACAATTGAGGGCGGGGAAACCATATCCGAGGAATCTATCGTAAAATTTGCCTATATTCTCACTTTACCGGTGTTGCGCTCTTTGAATTTTGAAAATTTTCCTATGCTTTTGAATTCATTTCGAATGTGTCGAGTCGATTTCATCTCCACCGCCTGCCACGCCCCATTCATTTTTTTGAAGTGCAAATGCGAAATAAATAAATGCAAAGTGTTTGGAAAATCGAATTAACTTTATTTTCGTTCTCTCTTTTTTTTTTGTCCGTTTCGGTATTATTATTGCGGCAAATCTAATCAAGTGTTGGCCTGCACACCCATACACTCACACACATCCACTAACACACTCATATATGTAAGTACAAGCTCAGACATTACTTCAACGTGCAGTCATGCACATATTTTTATTTTTATTTTTCATTTTTGTTTTTTTGTTGGGCTCAGTTTCATGCTTCACTGACACGCCGACACGTTCACACACACACACACACACACACACACGCATATATACTTTTATGTTTGCTACCTTTGGCCACATCTCGAGTTTTATGTCGCTCTACTTGGCTTTTAAACACGTCATAAGGCTTTTGCGGCACACCAATTGCTTGGCCTTAACATTTATAGCATACTTTTGAGGGCGGCCACAAGTACGAGTAGTTTGTGTTCGTGTAGGGAAAAATGAGGCACATGCAATTTGTAAAGCACTATGTGACAGGCTTCAATGAAGAACAGCTCAAGAGATTTATTGGCTCGTTGACTATTATTATATAATACGTATAAATCATATATCAATATTAATTGCTTCAATATTATCGTCTATCTATCTTCTGTTGAATCCTATAAATTTTACCATAAAAGACTATGTATAGTATTACGAATCCTTGCTGTTAAATAATATACTAAATATAAAATATGTTAAATAATACAATTACATAAAAAATTATAACAAATACTTCTACATATATTTTAAAGCAAATTATTAAAATTCTCTGTTCGGGTAATTTATTCCACATTATCTGACAATTTAGATATTCATTAAATTCCACACATTAAATGAATCTATAAAAAATGCAAAACTTGATTTAAGATTTAGGGATTAAATAAAAGTTTATTAAATACAAATAATTTTAAAAAGTATTATGATTCAAATTCGTATAACTTTTTAAAGCTAAATCCTCAGCTACCAAAATTTAATTGAATTTAACTTGGATTAAGTATTATTTAGCTTGCGGTTAGGGATTATTTTTCCAGAAAATGAAGCTGTATTAAAATATTTTTAATACGCCTTAAATACCTTTTATTTTTTAGACATGTTTAATGACTCGCTTATTAACTGAAGATTTACACAATTTTCCAAAGCTGGCTAAAAATGTAAATGCAAACAAAATCTTTTTGATATTCTTGCATTTAATTAGTAGTTATAATGCTGTTATTAATAAATTACTGAAAATTGTTTATTGTATTTATTTTATTAATGACAATAAAACTATTATTATATTTTGTACAATTATGTAAATAACAAACTCTTTAATAAAAAGAAAGAAATCTAATCAAGTGAGGAAAACAGCAAAGTTCCATTCAAAAGCAGAGTATGTAAATGTCGTATATACCTTCTAGACTGTCAATTCGCTTCGCCTGCTGCTCTGTGTGTTTCTTTGGTATTTGAGGTTGCCAAAAGTGTGTCTGTGCTGCTGGTTTTTGATTTTCATTGGCTCCATAAATAATTTGCAGTGCACAAATTTCGTGCTTGTCGAAATTTTAGTGCATACTTTGAGGCGCTTAGTAAGCAATCAAACAATTTTATAGCCAGGCAGAGTCACAGAAAATTTAAGCAGGCAGCACTTTAAACGGTATTGAGGCGTCGGTTCGGGCCTCGCCCCTAATTAGAGATTGACCAAGTCAATGACAAAACTTTTTGGCAAGCAATAAAAATCAACATCATTATGTTAATTTGGCTGGGGTCGGGTTCGAAGGTGGGCTAAGGGTAGGCATAGGCACAGGCATAGGTAAAGGTGGCGCCCTCTGGCGTTGAAGGTGCGCAGCAGTAGCAGCTGCTTCACAGATTTTAATCACTAAATTAGTTTACAAAAACAAGAAATGTGCTCGGCAAAGCGCCTAAAAGCATGTGGCCTTTATTTGTCTAACGGTTTCGGTTTTTCCGGCGCCCACAACAAAAATGTAAAATGAAAAAAAAAAATAAGCAAAAAACAAAAAGGTGCACAAAGCTTTTGTTAACTGCGTAAACTTTGCGCCTCCCGCTCTGAGAACAAAAAAATAATAAGTAAACATTATTTATTTTAAAAGAAGAAAAGCCGTTGCATAGCTTCCGGCATGCCACAGCGCGCTGTAACAATGGACAGGGGGAGGAGGAGGGGGAGGGGGCGGTGTCTGTGTGGGGCCGAAACGTCAAAGTAATTAAACAAAAGTAATTAAGATTAGCGCGCTTGGAGTAGCTGCAAGTCATCAAGAAGGCAGCTTCAGCCACCGACTGGTCCGCGCTCGTCCATTATCATCATTATCATTTTCATAGTAACGGTAGCGGCGAGGCAACAGTTAGGTAACGGCAACAATATGAGTAAAAGTGCTGCCAAGTTTGACGTCATTATAGCTGGCATACCTGCAAGTCAAATACACTTAGCCCCTCGTTATGGTCGCTACTTAAGTTTTTGTTTTTTGTTGCTGCTCGAATATTTCGCATACCCTGTAATCGTGCGAAAATATGAAGAAACTCTTCAATTTGGCCATGCCTACATCAAAGTCGAATGAATGTCATACTTTAAACTGTATGACTTCAGATCGATAAAAATCGATTACTACTATATTCTGATGTTCCTGTAATTGTGGAAAAGTACCTACAAAAGGTGGAAATTAGCTTGTGCCAATAAAGCGCTTATAATAAACGCTTTTATGAGTATAATAATCACATTTAAAATAATAGGAATTACAATCGATAAATATCGATTACTACCGTATTCTGATAACCTTTGAATCTTAAGATATTATATAAAAGCATGTAAAATTAGATTGTGCATACAAAATAAGGGCATTATATTATAAATTTGTAATTTTTCAATGAACATTTCAAAGATCGATAAAAGTCGAGTATTGTAGTCATAGCAAAGCAAATAAGAAAAAAACTAATTAAAATTTTAGTTTAAATCGATAAATAACGATTAATGCTGTTTTCTGACAGCCCCGCAATGATAGGAAGTTACGTACAAACGGTTCAAATAATGTTATGTATATAATATCATATTTAATAAAATCAATATATATCGATTACTTATGTATTTTACTGTTTGAAACAATTGGTAGTTAATTAATTAGTTAATTAACAATTCTTACCGTATTATATTCTCCGAGATAAAAAAACAATACATAAAAATCAGAGGCAATTGTTGTACAGGGTATCATCTAGTCAACCACTTTCCCATCATGCACACTCTACTTGTACAAATTGTTGTTGTTGTGTGTGCAACTCCTTTGGGCTATTTTCTGAATTATTATTGTTCGACAGCAAAGTTTTTCGCGTAGCTGAAAGTTTAGAGAAAGGCAACGAATGCCTTTCGGCTCTCCATTTATTTTCGTATACCTTGCATTTTCTTAGAGTATTTGTCAAAATCAACTTTAATTCCGCACGCGCTGATAAACATGAATACAATAACGAATTTCTCGCTCGGCCAATCAACAAGAGATCATAACCTCGCCTCGTCCAATCCAACGGTTAACTTTAACACCTTGGCAATGCTTCATTAAGCCACACACACACACACACACACACTCATCGAGTTGGCTTATGTTCGGCTATCAAGTGGCAGTAAAAGAAATCCCCAACATTCGAGTGGGGCATTAACACTAACACTAACTAAACGAAATCCCCACACGGAAACTTGTCGACAACTTTTCGACACACACACACACACGCACAGATTGAGCCTTAAATTATATTTGGCAGTGGCAAAGGTTGAGTTTAAGCCTCCAAATGAGATTTATTAGCATTCAAAGCGGCATTTTAGCCGCTTTCGTTCGGGCCGATTGCCCATTTGGCCGTTTGGCTATTTTTCATGAGGCCAAAAGTTTTGTTTTGATTAAATGAAGCTTAACGAGCCCAAAACAGGTAACGGGCCTAACTGCCAACTTAACTAATGAGCTGATTTACTGCCCAACAACAGCCGCAAGGCCAAGACTGCAGCACTAGCGTATTGGCCATGGCCAATGGCAGCTCGAGAGGCGGCGGGCCGTATGACAAATGCGCCTCGCCATTATTTATGGCGACCGCAGGACGAGATGTCCTTACGTGCGCTCATTAGGCCCGCCAGGTGTGTCACCTGCATTAAAATGTTCCGCCTTATTGCATAGCTTGGAACCCAGAGAAATGGAAAATACGAAAAAGGCAAGATTATTAAGAATGTGCTCAAAATCTCCATTGGGGTCAGTTATGAGAAGAGTTTATGTACAGAGACCGGCTCTAAGTAGATCATATTTTATAATGAAGTCAGGGATTGGAGTGTTAAGAATAAAATGTAAGGCTCTGCTCTAAAGATTAGAGGAAGCAAGCACTTTAATCCAGTTAAATAAAATAAATCTGTTCTATTAGCAGCATCACTTTTTATATAAACCAGTTCTATAAAGAGCACTCACTTTTAGATAAATCAGAATAACTTAAAAGAATATTAGAATTTAATATGAAATATAATTAAAAGAATTGTTTTTTATGTAAATATATAATGGGAAGCTTCTTCTCACTTATATAAGGAATTTTTTATTAAAGGCTCCTCAGATTCTCAATATAAATATGAATTTGTTATTAAAAGCTTTTTATTTGCAGCGTTATTAACGGTTAATGGTATATATTACACATATAAATAATTCTAGTTTGAGGCTTAAACTCCAGCTTTGTGTAGCTTTTATTCACCTACGATATCAGCTATATAACAAAACTTTAGATATAATAAAATATAATTAAAAATATATAATAAGTAATTCTTATTTATATTTATAGTTCACAAGATAAAACTGATAAAGATCGATTATATATTATTATTATTATAGGCCCTAAAATAAGACTAATATGGTTCGAATTAAATATGTAAAGCCATGGCAAAAGCAATTCAAATACAAAGCGAACACGCTTTCGAAACCAGAATGCAAAATGAGGTCCTGCGACCAATTTTGTGCTGTCAATACAAAATCATAGAAATTTTATAGCCTTGGTTTGGCAATTGGCTGAGTGAAGTTTCGAAGCCTGACATCCAAAGTGTCAAAGTGGATGCTTGGAGACTGGCGGAGCGCCAGCCCATTGCTCCTTTGCTCCTTTGCTTCGTTTGTCCTTTCGTCCTGTTGTCTGCTGTTGTGCTATCCGCTATAATCCATAATTAGGCTTTTGATATATGTATATGCGATACAGTTGCTCGCAGTCGACGAGTCGGAGATGAAAACTGACAAAATGATATACCTACTCAGAATCCGACTTTATTTGACGGAGTTGTAAGTAATCGGGGTGTGACCAAAGAAAAAATACCGAAAAAATACTGCATACTTGTTGGCTGGGACAT
>JBAMCK010000307.1:0-19802 GCA_037075185.1 Drosophila pseudotalamancana | reverse complement strand
TGCGCCTAGTTTTGCGGCGAATTGATCAGTGTTGATGTAACGAAAATTATGACTGGTGTTGTATAATGCTAGGAAATGCGACGACAGGATATGTTGTCGTCGAGTGTGGCCTAGAGGTTGGAGAGGGACAACGATAAAGATCCCTGTGTTGGTGGTGAGTGTGAGCTTAAGTACAGCACTTCTCTTGAAGAAATCGAATAGCACGCTGAGACTCACTCGCACAATTTGCGAAAAATGGAAACCAATGCAAATAACGATTCAGGTCCTTTACAATTCCAACTGCCGATATCAGAAGTGGGATCTAACTCAAGACCAACAATGAATGGAGAGCAGTTTTGTGTTTTGCTAGAGCAGCAAAATCAGCCTTGGAGCTAGCAAAATCTTTTCATGGGGCCAATAGTGAGTCTCGACAATGGCGGAATCGTTCTACCGAAATTTAACTGATGTTGTTGAAAGCAACGCCACGCAGTGGTGTATACGGTGGACATCATTTGGCCCGAAAACCCTACAAGGCGGTGCGTTTGATTATGGCATTACCAAAATCTCGAAGAAGCTCGTCGCAGTGGCTATCGGAAATTTGCTATCCAGGCGCATCGACTTGGGAACAATTTAGACAGTTTTTCAAGCAAAGATATGCAGTTCCAGGAGACACCGGCGGCAACCATTTTGAATTTATTGAAAAGTCGCCCAAATTCCGGCGAATGTCCTGCTGTGTGCGCGAGCCGGCTTATGACGTCACTACTTTACAAAATGGCGGGGCATGGACCACGAGGAAATTGCCGCATCTGTGGTGCTTGGTTGACTGGCAAACCCATGACCGCACATTGCAACGCCTTGCATACACAGGGACGATTCGGCAGACGAGACTACAGTCCGAACTTGCCTCGTTTCACAATAAGCGACCAAGCTCTTCAGAGGACAACTCAAATGCAAAGCGTGCTCAAAACTCTGGCGATCAAGTGTTATCATTGTGGAAGGCTTGGACAGCAGGAAGTCGGAATGCAGAGTGCAGGAAACCATCTACGTCTGGATAAGCATCATCGAGCTTCGGCAGAAAAAGCCAAGACGTGACATGTTATCGATGTCACGAGCCGGGACACATCTCTAAGAATGTCTTAAACGTTCGAGTGGTGACGAAGTGCATAAAGAGGCTGAGCTATGCGAGGCGTTGAGCGAACCAAAAGCAATTATGTTGCATCGAGGTGAGAATTTTCCGATTACTTTTTGATTCTGGAGCAGAATGCTCGTTGATAAAAGAGAGCATAGCCCACAAGCTGTCTGGAAAAAGAGGAAATAATGTCGGCGTTGGCGGAATTGGTAATGTCAGTGTGGTTTTGGCTCATTCAAATCACAAGTAATGTAAATCATAAATGGAAATTGTATAGAAGTAGTATTTTAAAAAGTCCAAGAAGATTATAATGAAAAAGACTATTGTAATTGGCCGCGAAATTTCGTCATCTAGATACCTCCGCTATGGTATTTCAACAAAATGTTGTTGAAATAATTGAAGACAAAACAGTTAACGTTTGTTCTCTAACAAGTTACGAATATGATTGAAGTACAAGGGGAAGAGAAAAATCAATTGTTAAGGTTGTTGCAAAAGCATCTGAAATCATTCATTCGTGGAACTTCTTTATCTCGTGCAACTTCTGGTGAAATGTCTATTCGTTTAGTGTAACCCACCAGTCCCAGCGAAAGAACATTACTCCGGTCAAAAGTTCAAGAGCTAATAGATTATAAGGTAATAAGGCAGAGCAGTTCACCTTATGCTAGTCCAGCACTATTAGTGAAGAAGAAAAACGGATCAGTAAGACTCTGTGTCGACTATAGGGAATTAAACAGAAATACCACTGAAGATAAGTTTCCTCTACCGTTAATTTCAGACCAGATAGCTAGATTGAGTGGAGCAAGATATTTCACTTGTTTAGATATGGCTTGCGAGTATTATCAGGTCCCATTACACGAGAACTCTATTGAGTACACTGCATTCGTCACTCCTGACGGACAATTTGAGTTTTTAGCGATGCCGTTTGGTTTAAAGAACGCACCGTCGGTTTTTGAAAGAGACGTAATGAAAGCTAGGGGCGATTTGGAATTCTCGTACGTTATTGTCAATATGGACGATATAATGATCGTGGCCTCAACTAAGGAAGAAGCACTGGAAAGATTAGAAATCGTCTTGAATATTCTGACTAAGGCAGGCTTTTCGTTTAATGGAGAAAATGTTCATTTTTTTGACTCTGTTCAGCCCCCCCCCCCCCAATTTGTACCTGATTCTCAGTAATGCGTGAAACCTCTTTATTTACTAAAATTATTAAAATTAAGTTTGATTGGACACAGGAACATGACAAGGTTCGCAAACAGATTATCGATATCCTTACGTAAGCCAGTTTTAGTGATATTCGATCCAAAGTACCACATAGAACTACATACAGATGCAAGTGTCCTTGGGTATGGAACCATACTCTTACACCGAATTGAAAATAAGTCGTATGTGGTTGAATATTTCAGTAAGACTACTAGTATGTGTGAATCGAAATACACATCTTATGAGTTAGAAACACTCGCGGTTGTTAATGCAGTAAAACACTTCAGACATTATCTACATGGTAGTAGGTTTATCGTCTTTACTGATTGCAATTCGTTGAAGGGTTCTAGAACAAAAATTGAGCTATCACCTAAAGTGTATCGCTTGTGGGCATTCCTTCAAGCATTCGATTTTGATATTCAATACCGTGAGGGCAAACATATGGCACATGTGGATTTTCTTTCGAGGAATCCATTGCCTGAGAAGAAAAAAACGAATCATAACAAAGTTGTAGAAAAGCATATAGAGTTGATGGCAATTTCTGAAAATTGGATTCAAGCTGAGCAACAACGTGACCAGGATATTTTGCAAATAATTAATAAGTTGAAAGAGGGTGAACTTTCTAATGATTTAGCTGCTACTTATGAAATGCGAGCTAATGTGCTATACAGAAAAATTCAAAGAAAAAGTAGAACTCGTTGTTTGCCAGTCATTCCTAGAACCTTTAGGCGGTCAATAATAAATCAGGTACACGAATCGATCTTACATTTAGGTTGGGAAAAGACCCTAGATAAAATGTACGAGCATTACTGGTTTATGGGAATGGCGAAGTACGTTCGGAAGTTTGTTGAGAATTGTATCACTTGTAGGGTGACAAAATCAGCGTCTGGAAGAGTCCAAGTGGAATTGAATTCGATTCCGAAGATTAGCATACCTTGGCACATGTTGCTTATAGATCTCTCTGGAAAACTAAGTGGCAAGAACGACCGTAAGGAATATATCATTGTACAAATCGATGGTGTCACAAAATATGTTCATTTGTACCACACTTATAAACCTGATGCAAATAGTTGCATAGACGCATTAAAATCGTCGATTGCGCTATTTGGAGTACCTGCTCGATTAGTGGCTGATCAAGGTAGAAGTTTCACGGGAGCGAAATTTGTCGAATTCTGTGCTTCTCAGAAAAATCAGCTCCATCTGATAGCGACAGGTAGCTAAAGCCGCGCAAATGGACAGGTCGAAAGAGTGATGAGCACTTTGAAAAATTTATTAACTATCGTTGAGTCTAGTGAACGTTCATGGCAAGATGCTTTAGGAGATATTCAATTATCATTGAACTGCACTGTTAATCGAGTTACAAAATCGAGTCCGTTAGAGTTATTAATCGGTAAGAGTGCTCGACCATTGGGATTAGTTCCTATAGACGACGATGAAACAGTAATAGACTTAAGCGAACAAAGATCTCAGGCTATAAAAAACATTGAAAATGCAGCAAGTTATGACAAAAATAGATTTGACAAAGGCAAAGCACAAGTAGTTAGGTTCCGTAAGGGAGACTATGTTCTACTTAAAAATAGTGAGCGCCAACAGACTAAGTTGGATCCTAAGTTTCGGGGACCTTTTATAGTCACAGACGTTATAGAAGGCGATTGGTATATGTTGAAGTCTATGTCAAGTAAAAGAGAGTATAAGTACTCACATGAAAGTTTACGAAGAATGCCAGATGGGCAGGTACCAAGCGAGCTGGATATCGACGGACATGAGTTTGATTCATTTGATGAAACGGGTGAAACAGACCGTAGTTACACAGTTGGAATAGACTGTGGTGAAACGGGTGAAACAGACCGTAGTTACACAGTTGGAATAGACTGTGGTGAAACGGATGAAACAGACCGTAGTTACACAGTTGGAGTTGACTGTGGTGAAACGGGTGAAACAGACCGTAGTTACACAGTTGAAATTGACTGTGGTGAAACGGGTGAAACAGACCGTGTGGACTAGTGGAGGAGACACTAGGGGAATGATGAAAAGAATGTTGTTGTCGATGCTACGTGGTGGTACCTAGCCTAGGATTCTTGAAACGTAAATGAAAAGGGAAAATGTTGAATGATAAGAAAGAAGATGTTAAGAGCACAATGTAAGAAAATATTGAAACATTGAAATGAAATGTAAAAGAAATGTAAAGAAACTAATGTTGAAATATGCGCTAGCAAGTAAGAAATATGTGAAAATGAGAATTTTAAGTTACGGAATATGTTATAGAAATTAAGAGATTTTGGATTAACATTAAAGTGGATTTGTCAAGTTGTTTAAATCGGACTGTTTTTGGTTCAGTTAATTAGAGCAATATTCCTGTTAATATTCCTGTTACACGAGGACGTGTAATTTGTCAGGATGACCGTGTCGGAGATTAGATTAGTTATTCCTACCACTCGAATTGTGCGCCTAGTTTTGCGGCGAATTGATCAGTGTTGAGTAATGAAAATTATGACTGGTGTTGTATAATGCTAGAATGTGCGACGACAGGATATGTTGTCGTCGAGTGTGGCTCAGTGTGAGGTTGAGAGAGAGGGACAACGATAAAGATCCCTGTGTTGGTAGATGAGTGTGAGCTTAAGTACAGTCACTTCTCTGAAGAAATTCAACCGAATAGCACACTGAGACTCACTGCACAATTTTAGTGAAAAAAATGGAAACTAATGCAAATAACGATTCAGAAATCCCTGACAATTCTAACTCGCCGAAACATACATATATATATGTAAACACAAACACACATATAAACATATAAACATATGAACATATACAAACCATGTACAATGAACCCACTTCAAGTGGCGTACATTGTACCACTTTGCAACATTATACATCGTCAGCACTTTGACAGGATGTACAATGTTGACATCGCTGGACACCAGACACCAAATATAGGCCACTTCAGACATACACACATACATAGCTTCTCTTATATACTTTGTTAATATTAAGACCCAACATATATATACCACAATCCAGAAATAGAGATCAGATTGAATTTAGTCTTCAGAAGAACAAGACGTCTTTATTTCGAGAAAATAATATAAAACTAACTTAAACCACTCAACTCATTCGACCACCGACTTGTAACTCACCCACTGCGTGGCTGTGTATGTGTGTATGGATATTCTGTTTTACACCAGATTCCTACATATGCCAAAACGAATTGTATGCAGGTATTCTGGTTCTCACCAGATTAGTAATATTGCATCACCCGCTAATTGTGCTCTGATTGGTGCTTTGCATTTTTGCCGTTTTGAGAATTACCGTTTTAGCGTGACGACAGCGCTACAACGAGTGTGGTTTGGGGCTATGCTGAAGAGTAACGCTGGCGTTGTCAGGCAGTTAAGAAAGAATTATGGAAGCATAAGCCCCGAAACTCGCTTCGCTAAGTACGTGACTATGGACAACATCGATGAAGTTCCACTTCCCTACCCCTATATTTTACTGAAGAGCAGTGGCGCGTAATTTTGCAAATGCAAAATCAAAATATGTTGGAGTTTGCAAAGACAATGCAAGCTTCAACATCAGCACAACAACAAAAGCGTGAGGTCACATTGCCGAAATTTTTTTTTGCCGACGCCGCAGCCGTAGACGCTTCAAAGTGGTGTGCGACTGCAGATATCATTTCAACCGAACAGCCGCTAGAGGGAAGCAAGCTTACTATGGCATTGAGCAATGCGATGGAGGGCAGTGCATCCCAATGGCTTACAGAAATCTCCTACCCTTGCATGAAGTGGAGCGAGCTTAAAGAATTGTTCCTTCATCGATACGAAAGCAAAGAAACACCAGCAGCGATGTTTTTGAATTTGTTAAGCAGTCGTCCGGCAAATGAAGAATGCTTGGCAGTATATGCTAGCCGCTTCATCTCATCGCTAACTACGACCTGGAAGGACAAAAACATAGAGGAGATCGCCGTTTCTGTTGTGCTTGCACATATGGCTAATATGGACCGCCGTTTACAAGGAATTGTATTCACTTCAAGGGTGCAAACAAGAAGTGCTCTGCAATCGGAGCTGAAGGCTTACAACTTTCAAAAGCATCGCGATACCGGCCGTGATATCAACCCTGGACCTGACAATAAAAGTCAAAAAATGTGAACCATGCTGTGCCATTTCTGTGGACAAGTCGGACACAAAATAGCAGACTGCAGAAAAAAAGCGCGACGAGAGGCCGAGGCGAAACCCCAACGTTACCTGCTTCAAGTGTGGCCAACCCGGGCATTTTGCGAACCGATGTTCTGGAAGTGACGTCCCAACAAAACAAAAGAATGTAAACCAGTGCTTTGTGTCTGAGCCAACAGGAGTCATGTTACATCGAGGTGAGATCTACCCAATTTGGCAGATTGTCCGGAAAACGCACGAGTAATATAGTAATGCTAAAAGGTATCGGCGATGCCGGTATTTATAGTACAATGCAAATTCTCAGTCAGGTTACCATTAATGAAAACATAATAGAAATATTATTTCACGTTGTTCAAGATGAAGACTTGAAGAACGATGTCATCATTGGACATGAAGTCCTTAATCAAGGTTTCAATGTTGTGCTTTCACCAAATCTGTTTAAATTTGTATAATCAAAATTTGTAAATATTTCTGCCGCTACTGATTCTCCAATTAATCTTGATGAAATTGATACTGAATTGGCTGATGCTGATAAAAACAAATTAATAAATGTAATCAAAAATTATACCTCAGCATTTGCTAAAGGGATCCCAAACACTCGAGTTAATACAGGTGAAATAAAAATTCGACTAATTGACCCCAACAAAACTGTGCAACGTCGGCCGTATAGGCTCAGTTCCGAAGAGAGAGAGATAGTGCGTGAGGGGTTAAGAGAGTTACTTAGATGTAACATTATCCGCCCAAGTTGTTCTCCGTATGCAAGTCCTTTGTTGCTTGTAAGAAAGAAAAATGGGTCCGACCGTTTATGTATTGACTACAGAGAATTAAACTCAAATACCGTTGCTGACAAATACCCCTTGCCGCTCATTAGTGATCAGATTGATAGGAATGGCTAGTGGTTTTCATCGAATTCCGATTCACCCCGATTCCGTTGAATACACTGCATTTGTGACTCCGGATGGCCAATACGAATTTCTTACAATGCCCTTCGGACTCAAAATGCGCCTTCCGTTTTTCAAAGGTTAGTTATGCAAGCTTTAGGCAATCTTGCATATTCATATGTGATTGTCTATATGGACGACATTATGATCGTGTCACCAACAATTGAGTTAGGGTTGGAAAGATTGAGAACAGTATTGAACGTTCTGACAAGGGCTGGATTCATCTTCAATATTTCGAAATGTTCTATTCTGGAAACAATGGTACAGTATTTGGGATTTGAAGTGAAGGCAGGCGAAATTAGGCCAAACTCACATTAAGCATATTACCACCTCCTCAGACTGTTTCCAGTTTGCGACAGTTTATTGGTCTGGCTTCCTACTTTCGCAAGTTTGTACCCGATTTCGCGAAAATAATGAAGCCACTCTATTCTCTTACTTCAGGAAAGGGAAGTATTGTCTGGGATGTTGAACTCGAGAAGATTCGAAAAAAAAATAGTAACTGTCCTTACAAACGAATCTGTTTTGGTAATTTTTGACCCACAATACCCCATTGAGTTACACATTGACGCCAGTTCCTGTGGATATGGTGCAATACTCCTACACTGTATTAATGGTAGTCCTCATGTGGTGGAATATTTTAGCAAAACAACTTCGTCCTCTGAGGCTAGATATCACTCATACGAGTTGGAAACTTTGGCTGTGGTTGCTGCTGTAAAACATTTTCGTCATTATCTGCTTGGGCGAAAGTTTGTGGTATAAACCGATTGTAATTTGCTTAAGGCTTCACGGACAAAGATAGACTTAACACCAAGAGTTCATCGCTGGTGGGCCTATCTGCAATCATTCAATTTTGATATCCAATATAGAGAGGGAAAACGCATGGCATATGCAGACTTCTTTTCCAGGAATCTAGTTCCTTCAAAGCCACAACTCGTGTTAGAAAAAATCACAGAGAAGCAAGTAAACTTAGCTGAAATTTCAAGTGAGTGGCTTCTAACGGAACAGAAACTAGATCCAGAGATTGTAGAAATAGTTCGTAAGATCAATTCCAACGAGCAACAAGAAGATTTAATTAAATCCTATGATTTAAGGAAAGGTATCTTACATCGCAAGATTCAAAGAAACAGTAGAACACGTTGTCTGCCGGTGGTGCCACGAACATTTAGATGGTCCGTGGTAAATCTGGTACACAAGTCAGCTATGCACCTTGGTTGGCAGAAGATTCTTGACATGGTTTACCAATATTGTTGGGTTCATAACATGAATAAATATGTTCGCAAGTTTGTAAACAATTGCATAACTTGTAGGACTTCCAAGTCGTCTTCTGGGAAAATACAAGCTGAGCTCCATCCAATCGCGAAGGTGAACATCCCTTGGCTCACTGTTCACATAGAGATTTCCGGAAAGTTGAGCGGTAAAAGCGATCTAAAAGAATATGTTATCGTTCAGATTGATGCCTTAACGAAAGTTGTACACCTTTATCACACCCTTAAAATAGACACGGAAAGCTACGTTAAGGCCTTAAAAGCCTCAATTGCCTTATTCGGGATACCAAATCGAGTCGTAGCTGACCAGGGAAGGTGTTTTTAAAGTTCTCGATTCTCTGAATTTTGTTCCTCACAAAATATAAAACTTCATCTAAATTACAACTGGGGCAAGTCGTGCGAACGGTCAAGTTGAGCGTGTCATGAGTACGCTCAGAAATTTGATAATTGTTGTCGAATCGAGCCAAAGATCCTGGCAAGATGCACTTGGCGAGGTTCAGCTTGCATTAAATTGCACAGTTAGTCGTGCAACTGAAGCGAGCCCGTTGGAAATGTTGATATGAAAAGAGGCTCGACCGATAGGGTCAATTCCACCTGTGGACACAGAAGTCGAAATTGATTTGAACAGTGTTCGGACTCGTTCCAGTGATAAGATGAAGAGTTTGGGTGGTTATGATAAACAACGCTTTGACAAAACCAAGGCCATGGTTGTAAGGCACAATGTTGGTGACTATGTTCTGCTAAGAAACGAGGAGAGACACCAAACGAAATTAGACCCGAAATTTAAGGGCCCATTTTTGGTTACTGAAGTCCTGGAAGGGGACAGGTATATGTTAAAGTCGTTAACAAATAAACGACTTTACAAATATTGTCACGAAGATATTAGAGGAATTCCAGATGGTAAAATTCCTGATGAATTGGATATTGATTACTAAAATCGATGACGATGGTTATCCGTCTAAGACAGACGATGAATTAAGCTTAGAATCTTTTCTTATGTAGGAAATTTGAATATAAAATTGCGAGTACTACACGAGGACGTGTCAAGGTCAGGATGGCCGTGTCGGAGCGTACTGTATGTACGCACTGTATGCGATTGTTGCTGCGTACTGCACGCACGCGCTGTATGTGCCTGTGTGGCTGTGTATGTGTGTATGGATATTCTCGTTTACACCAGATTCCTACATATGTCAAAACGAACTGTATGCACGAGTTACGTTATCACCAACGCCACCTACTAAACCACCAAGAATCGCCAAATGAGCATAACATACAAACATACATATATACATATAAACATATAAACATATGAACATATAAGTTAACACAAAACATTGTTGCAAATAAAATACAAAGAACTGTTTGAGTCGGCAAAAGCCTAATCAGCTGCTTTGACATAAACAATTCCACGCACGAGTAATATAGTAATGCTAAAGGTATCGGCGATGCCGGTATTTATAGTACAATGCAAATTCTCAGTCAGGTTACCATTAATGAAAACATGATAGAAATATTATTTCACGTTGTTCGAGATGAAGACTTGAAGAACGATGTCATCGTTGGACATGAAGTCCTTAATCAAAGTTTCAATGTTGTGCTTACACCAAATCTGTTTAAATTTGTATAATCAAAATTTGTAAATATTTCTGCCGCTACTGATTCTCCAATTAATCTTGATGAAATTGATACTGAATTGGCTGATGCTGATAAAAACAAATTAATAAATGTAATCAAAAATTATACCTCAGCATATGCTAAAGGGATCCAAAACACTCGAGTTAATACAGGTGAAATAAAAATTCGACTAATTGACCCCAACAAAACTGTGCAACGTCGGCCGTATAGGCTCAGTTCCGAAGAGAGAGAGTAGTGCGTGAGGGGTTAAGAGAGTTACTTAGATGTAACATTATCCGCCCAAGTTGTTCTCCGTATGCAAGTCCTTATGTTGCTTGTAAGAAAGAAAAATGGGTCCGACCGTTTATGTATTGACTACAGAAAATTAAACTCAAATACAGTTGCTGACAAATATCTCTTAACGCTTATTAGTGATCAGATTGATAGGTGTGTGGCTCGTATTACTTTACTTGTTTAGATATGGGTAGTGGTTTTCACCAAATTCCGATTCACCCCGATTCCGTTTAATATACTGCATTTGTGACTACGGATGGCCAATAAGAATTTCTTAAAATGCCGTTCGGACTTAAAAATGCTCCTTCCGTTTTTCAAAGGACAGTTATGCAAGCAATCTTGCATATTCATATGTAATTGTCTATATGTACGACATTATGATCGTGTCACCAACAATTGAGTTAGGGTTGAAAAGATTGAGAACAGTATTGAACGTTCTGTCATGGGCTGAATTCATCTTCAATATCTCGAAATGTTCTTTTCTGAAAACAATGGTACAATATTTGGGGTTCGAAGTGAAAGCAGGCTAAATTAGGCCAAACTCAAAAGACTACTGCATTAAGTTTATTACCACCTCCGCAGACTGTTTCCAGTTTGCAACAATTTATTGGTTTGGCTTCCTACTTTCGCAAGTTTGTACCCGATTTCGCCAAAATAATGAAGCCAGTCTATTCTCGATCTCGAGAATATTCGAAAAAAAATAGTAACTGTCCTTCCAAACGAACCTGTTTTGGTAATTTTTAACCCACAATATCCCATTGAGTTACACACTGACGTCCGTTCCTGTGGATATGGTGCAATACTCCTACACCGTATTAATGGTATATTTGGAATTAATGGAAGATTTTAGCAAAACAACTTCGTCCTCTAAGACTAGATATCACTCATACGAGTTGAAAACATTGGCCGTGGTTGCTTCTGTAAAACACTATCGTCATTATCTGCTTGGGCGAAAGTTTGTGGTATACACCGATTGTAATTCACTGAAGGGTTCACTACCAAAAATAGACCTAACACCAAGAGTTCATTGTTGGTGGACTTATTTGCAATCATTTAACTTTTATATTCAGTATAGATAGGGAAAACGCAAGGCTCATGCAGATTTCTTTGCCAGGAATCCAGTTTCTTCACAGCCACAACTCGTGTTAGAATAAATCACCGAGAAGCGAGTTAATTTAGCTGACATTTCAAGTGACCTTGGATGGCAGAAGACCATTGACAAGGATTATTAATATTATTAATTTGATAAAATGAACAAGTAATGAGAAAGTAAATATTCCTTGGCACACTGTCCTCGTAGATCGTTCAGATTAACGTCTTTACCAAATGTGTTCACCTTTATCACACACTTTAAATATATACGAAAAGCTGTTTAAGGCCTTAAAAGCATCAATTGCCCTATTCGGGATACTAAATCGTGTCATAGCTGACAAGGGAAGGTGTTTTTCAAGTTCTCGATTCTCTGAATTTTGTTCCTCATTAAATATATAACATCATCTAATTACAACTGGGGCAAGTCGTGCAAGCGGTCAAGTTTAGCGTGTTATGAGTACGCTCAAAAATTTGCTAACTGCTGTCGAATCGAGCGAAAGATCCTGGCAAGATGCACTTGGCGAGGTTTAGCTTGCAACTGAAGCGAGCGCGTTGGAAATGTTGATAGAAAAAGAGGCTCGACCGATAGAGTTAATTCCACCTGTGGACACAGAAGTCGAAATTGATTTGAACAGTGTCCGGACTCGAGCCAGTGTAAAAATGAAGAGTTTGGCTGTTAATGATAAGCAATGCTTTGATAAAACTAAAGGTTGCAAGGCATTGTGTTGGTGTGTACAAGGAGAGAAACAAATGCTAGCATTACACAAGCATTTCAACACTGTGTCAATGTGTCGAACGTGATCGGCCTCGCTTGCAGAAAAGATTATCACGTCGTCGACATACACGTAGCAGATCTTTCCAATATGTTCTCTTAGAACATCATCTATGGCTCTTTGAAAAATGCTTCCAGCATTTTTCAGTCCGAACGGCAGTCGGCAGAACTCGTATTTCCCCCAGTTGACTGAAAACGAGGTTTTTTCACGATCCTGTTCTGCTAAATATATTTGATGGTAACCCGATTTTAAATCTAGGGTTGTGAAGAATTTTGCCTGTCCTAGATTCGCTAGAATCATCGGAATGCTAGGCATTGGGTATCGATCGGCTATAGTGCGCTCATTGAGTTTCCTGAAGTCAATTACCAACCACTTGTTTCTGTTGCCGTTACTATCGAGCCCTTTTTTGTCGACGACCCATGAGGGGCTGTTGTACGGGGATTTAGATGGTCTAATAATGCCATCTTTTAGCAGTTGCCTGATTTCTTTGTTTACAAAATCTGAGACTCCTACGAGGTGGGGGTATAATTTTGAATATACCGGTTCATTGTCTATGGTCCGAATAGTGGCAATGACAGATGTATTAAAGGGTAGTGCCTCGTGAGAGGTCGAAAATGCCTTTATTCTCTTTAAAATCATAGCCTTAAACTCATTTACGTCTGTGAAGTTTACACTTTCACAGTTATGGTACTGCAATTGCTCAGATCTATTTTGATAGTTGAGCGTCCTCTCTTGCAAGTTCAATGCCACTCCTGCTTGCGTTAGCAAGTCGAAGCCTACAATGGCATGCAATGAGGTAAAAGTGTCAAGCAGAAAAAATGGGGAGATTTTGCCAAATATTTTCAAGGCAGCCGGGAGCGTTCCCTAAAAAATTGAGTGGGTCATTGCTATAACTTGCCTCACTGTCAGCCTCAATGTCGGCTACAGCGGCTTCCGCTTTGGTTGCATAATTGAGGCTTTCCTAAACGACGTTGTTTAAACGTTGGCGTCATTGACCCGTCGTCCTATCAGAAGTATTTGCTCTTTTTCGAGCCTGTTCCATTGGAGCCTGTGGTTTCCCATAGTTGGTGTGCTGTCTAAATTTGGACGATGAATCAACATTCATGGTTTTGATTTGATTCGATTCTTTCCTTTTGCTTTCTTCTTGACCTTTGCTGGTCTGCTGCGGTTTTATGTAATGTGGATTTTGTCCCTGTCCATGTTCATCCCTATAATTTTTCCCCTGCATTGCGCCTTGAGGGTGCCTTTTACTTTCTTCTCTAGCATGTTTTCTTTCGGCCATAGACATAGAGGCCGAGAGCATGCTTCTTTCAATACTTGCCTCAGCCTCTCTGGCAAGCGCCAAGGCTGCGGGCAAGTCTTTCGGCTGTGCCGGGAAAACTACTGCTCTAAGAGATTTCTTCATACCAGAAATGAACCCGTGAAGCGCATCGGACCTCACCTCTTCTTTGCTCCTATCGAGCAAAGGGACGCACCAACGGTGGAAGAAGCGTTAGAATTGCATCCCACCGATGGGCCGCGCCCACTCACAGTTAATGAGTATAGGGCATATCAACAACAGAAGCGACAGAAGAAGAAGACAAAGTGCGGTGGCAGAGTAAAGCGACTACTACAACAAAGACATCTGGAAACGGACCTTTTGAAGACGTTATCTAAGAAAGATGACCAAGAACGTGCACAGGATCGCAGCAAGTACATCAACAATCTACTTCGCTTTAAAAAAGCAAAGTAACGCAAACGCGCTGCAGAAATGCATATGCCTGATTTTGCTAATAATATAATAAAAAGCTTCTACCTCAAGTTGATGGACTTCATTGAGCAACTTGAAAACTATTAACCACTGTTAGGCTATGACTAATAACACATGATTAGACAATTAATTGTTTAAATAAAAAATGACTATGGCGCTATGCATATAAGGTGAAATTTTATTTTTTTTTAAATAAAAGAGTAGTCAAGCGACTATCTCTAAAAACATCAAAATACTCATAACGAATATAAGGAATTGGAGGACAACCAAAAACCAGCAGTCGTAGAGTGAACCTAATCATGAAATCAAGGAACAATGATTTTTCGACAAGATTAGAAGCTTTCGTACTTCTTCACATTGTTGCTGATCAGCCAACTCAACGACTAAAAAGGTAACAATGGAAAATGCCAAGTAATATATGCCTAGCTGATCCAAATTTCGATAAGCCAGGCAAGGTCGACATCCTCTTAGGCGCAGAGCACTACTTCTCACTTAAAGAATCAAAAGTTATTCATTTGGATACAAATTTACCAAGGGTGCTCAACACAAAGCTTGGATGGGTTGTAGCTGGAAAAATAAAAACACCATCCCACGTCGTATCTATATGTGGAGTTGCAAAAGCAGAAGAAATATTAGATAAGGCCATTGAACGACTTTGGCAACTCGATTAAGTTCAGCTTACATGAGCTGTACAATCCCCTGGCCAAGAAAGATGTGAGAAACACTTTCTACAACAAATTCAAAAGGCGGAAGACAAATAATTCATAGTTATCTTTCACTGAAAACCCTTCAGAGTTGGGGGTGTCTTATGAGATCGTTTTCGGGCTCTGGAAAAGAGATTGAATCGTGAGCCAGAAGCACAGAAAGGTTACAGGGAGTTCATGGCAGAGTATGAATCCCTAGGCGACATGAAGGAGGTAAAAAAGGCTCAAATTCCGAAGTCTACTTCTACTACTTCAATCCTCACCATTGCGTATTGAAGCCAGAAATACGACTACCAAACTACGAGTAATTTTTGATGCATCGGCTAAGACTTCAACATGAAAATCGTTAAATAGCATATTGAACGCAGGCCCAACAGTCTTATTAGCTATTTTGCTACGATTCCGGACACATAAATATGTCTTTACAGCCGATATAGAAAAGATGTATCGGCAAATATGGATGAATCCCAAGGATCAATTTCATCAAATGATTGTTTGGAGACAACATAAAGATGAACCACTAAAACACTGAAACCTATGGAACGACTGCTTGACCGGCGCAGATTCGGTGACAGAGCTAATTCAAATGCAAACAGAATTTAATGCATTACTTAGTTCGGCAGGCTTCAAGCTTCGAAAGTGGTGTGCGAACAATGTACAAATAATGGAAGCCATACCACAAGAAGATATAATATATATATAATTATATATTTTACGACCGATCCGTAATAAAAAAAAACTATTTATTTAAATTGGTCGGAGTATAAATCTTTTATTCACTGAGATAACGTTCTTCGGCTTCAGGATCAAAACTTAAACTGAGAGTTTGAGTACATTTGTATTCTTATTTATATCAGAATATTTCTATATGTTAGTACTGTGGTCCCGAATTGCGTTCTTAGGTTTTTAAGTGTTAAGTCGCGCTTCTTGGGCTTAAGTGGCTAGTTCGATTTATTTATAGTTGAGTCGCGCTCTTTGGTTCTTTGAGCTTAAGTGGTTAGTATGTTTTGTTTATTGGATGTGACAAAGATTAGGATTTTGACATTGTTTAATTAAGAATTGTTTATATCATAAATCAGTGGTGTAAAAGATGTGGGTGAGTTTATGGATATATAACTTCCCCATCCTTTAGAGATGTGCCTGTCCTCAGGCATGTGTAAGGTACAGCTTGGGTGTATGGTATAATTGTGAATCATCGTTGGTGTTTTTGTATTTCACAATTAATCTTTTTGGTAGTGTTTTAAACTTATAAATTAGATACAGAATTAGACTTAAAATAGTCAATATAAATGTAATTAGAGTAAGAGTGTGTAATACATTGTTTCGTTTTACATGTTTATATTTTATTTCTTTTGTCTGTATATAAGAAATGGGTTCTAATCTGGTAATATTGTTTGTTACATAAATATTTTTAATATAATCTGCATTTGAATTGCTGATGAATATATCATCTAATTGTAAAGAACAGTTAAATATTTTTATTATGTTATTGCCTTCTATAATCATATCATTTGTTGCATATAATATTTATTGAATATATTTTCTGTTAAAATATTTTGGTTGTCATCTGGGTAAGCAATAATCTCAAAAATTGGGGTTTTTGTTATTTCTTGTGGAATATGAAAAATAATCATGATTTCATTTGAACCTTCATTAATCCAAGTGGAAGTTTTTGTATTCAAAAGTTTCTCGGAATTAATATTTTTTAAGTGGTCATATATTAGAAATTTGGGATTAAAAATTCCTAATCTAGTTAGTTGCATTCCCATTTCTATGTCTTCTATATATTCTGTGAAGTGTTCAATATTGAATATTAGGAAATCTAGTTTATGTTCTCTTTCTTCTTCAAGAATGAGGATATTCATGATTTCTATGTCGTGGCTTACTGTTTCTATTATACGATTGATATCATGAGCTTGCATAGTGTTTTTTTGAATAGTATTAATTTTTTCTTCTAATTCTTCTTTATCTTCTTGATCTAAAGTACCGAAAAGATATTGGTACATTGATCTCATTATATTAAGTAATCCTCGTTTATGACGATTTATTATTTTGATTCCATTCATTTCTCTATCGAGTTTTTCCAATAGGTATTGTATATGTAGAGTGTTTTGGAATTCTTTTGTTTGTTTTATAAGGTTTATATATGTTAAGTCTATTTGGGTTAAGTTTACTTTAAGGTAGTGATGTTCGTAATTTATTGGTAAGATTCATAGTTTCCTGTCTTAAATATTAGGTAACCGTTTCTTGCTTTAATGGGGTTAATTTCAATATTTTGTCCTTTTACCAAGTAAGTGTTGCATATTAGTAGATTAATGAAGTACAAGGTCGTTTTATAAGTCTCGTTCGTTGTTGATCTGTAATTATTGTTGTACTTACTTTTATTAGTTTTCTTTTTCTTTTTAAATTTTGATTTATAGTGGGTCACTTTTCTGCCTCTATTTGTTTCAATGAAATGTTTTTCATTTATTTGGGTTATTTCGCCCGTTTTCTTAAATGGTGTAGTTGGTTTTGTTTTAACTAAAGGGGCTTTTTTGTAATTTGTGTCTATTTTGAAACTGATTCTGTCCTTGTTAAGGTTTTTGATTTTGTCTGCTTTATTCGCTTGCGTGTCATATAAGGGTGTACCTGCGTAAATGAAAATGTCCGCTGGAGTTCTATTTGTTGTTAAATGCTTTGTTTTATGGTTGTAAATGTAAAGAATAGTTTCAAATTTAGTTTGTTTGTCTTCTATATTTGATTCAGTATTTATTATTCTTAATTTTTCGTTGATAGTTCTATGAAATCTTTCTATGTCGGATATGCCATTCTTACTTGAAGTTATGCTGATGTCAACGTTTTCGGATTTTAACCAATTTTGGAGGGCTACGCATATGAATGCTGAATCTTTATCTGCTTTGATTATAAGGGGTTTTCCCATATCATTGAAGATTTTCATGATTGCTCTTTTGGTTTCGAGCCAATCTCGGCTTTGAACTTCTACAAGATTGCCGTATTTTGAATATAAATCTATACAAGATAGGAATTGTTTGTTATCAATAAGATAAAAGTCCATTACATATTTGTCTCTTGGGTTGAATATTTCAGGTGTTGTTTCAAACACGAGTTTAGTGTTTCTATTTTCTGGTTTGCATAAGTTACAAATTTCACATTCGTTAATTAAGTTTTGGATCAATTTTTGATGATCCGGGAAGTAATATTTTTCTCTAAACCATTTTAGAGTTTTGGTTATACCTGGGTGAAGTATTTTTTTGTGATTTAAAAGAATTATTTCTTTAAATTCTGCGTAAGTTTGGATGTCTATCAATTTGGATAAAATTCTCAAAGTATTTGTTTTACTTTCAGGACTTATTATTTCTACGTAAGCAGTTTGGAATATTAAAAAATCTGAAGGATTGTGAAGATATAAAGCATTGTTTTTGGAACATAAATACTATTTAATTATGTCTTTAGTAAATGTGTCCGTCATTTCAGTATATGTTATTTTTGATGAGTTCGATTCGTCGGTTATATAAATTAAGAGGTCTTTCTGAAATTTGATTATCTTCTTCTTCTCCATGTAGTTTTCTTCTATATTTGTTCTAGAAAGGGCGTCAGCTACATAATTTTCCTTTCCTGGTAGATATTTTATGTTGTAATCAAATTCGGTAAGTTTGATCTTCCACCTTTGCAATTTCATATTGCGCTCTTTTATGTTATGAAGCCATGCTAATAGTTTATGATCACTAAGAATTTGAACTTTTCTACCGAAAGAAATATTTAGTTGCCCAAACGATTGCTAATAATTCTTTTTCTATTACTGAATAATTAAGTTCGTGGTCATGTAAAGTCCTGCTAGCAAAACAGATTGGTTTGTGATTTTGAGACAAAACTGCTCCTAAAGCCATATTGCTTCCATCTGTGGTTAAAGAAAATGTTTTATTGAAGTCATGGTAGGCTAGTACAGGGTCATTGGTAATAAGGATTTTGAGTTTTTCAAAAGCTTATTTGTAGTCTGGTTTGTTTACATCGATTTTTGCACCCTTTTTAAGGTATACAGTTATTGGTTTTGCAATTTTTTGCAAAATTGGGTATGAATTTTCTGTAAAATCCTGTTAGTCCAAGGAATGATTTTATTTCCTTAGGTGTTTTAGGGATTGGGAACTTTATGATTACGTTGATTTTATTAGGGTTTGGTTTAATGCCTTCGGTCGTAATTATATGACCTAAGAACTCCGTTTCCTTTTTTTAAGAACTCGCATTTATCTAATTGGAGTTTTAAATTAGCATTTCTAAGTTTGCTAAATACTCTAGTCAATGATAACAAGTGTTCTTCCAATGAAGTGGAATACACTATAATGTCATCTAAATAGACCAAACAATCTTTATAGATTAAATCTTCTAAAAAAGATTGTTCATGCAACGTTGAAACGTAGCTGGTGCATTTTTCAGTCCAAATGGCATACGTGTGTATTCGTAATGACCATATTTGGTGGAAAATGCGGTCTTTGGAATTGACTTAGGATCCATCTGTATTTGGTGGAATCCTTTTGCAAGATCTAAGGTTGTGAAGTAATGGCACTTCCCTAGCTTATCAAGGATTTCATCTTTTTTTGGGATTGGGAACTTGTCATCTATTGTGACTTCGTTCCAATGTCGGTAGTCTGTGACTATTCTAAATTTTTGCCTTATTAGAAGCATCGCCCTTTTTTGGCTTAACAAATGGATGAACATTAAGGGAGAATTCGATTTTTGAATTGTTCCTGTTTTATAAATTTCCTTCTAATTAATTTATTGACTTCATTGTCATATATTTGTGCATACTTATAAGGTCTTTTATATATTGGGTCTTCATGTTTAGTAAGAATTGTATGTTTTATAGTACTAGTGAAAGTCAAATTGTCACCTTCGTGGTACTG
>JBAMCK010000303.1:0-235942 GCA_037075185.1 Drosophila pseudotalamancana | reverse complement strand
CGTATTGCTTCCTTTTATCCAGCTCAGTGTATTACATGTGTATATTGTTTTTTTGTCTCTAGACTCCGACATGAATAGCAGCCAAAAACAATTTGTGCCTATACGGGACAGCTGGCCGGACGGACAGCAAGAAAGACGATGCACATAATCAATATACTCTTATCACATTGTGATCAAGTATTGAAAGTTAAGACATATTGCTGTGAATGGTGTTCAGCTAAGTTGTTGCTCTTCTCTCTTCTCTAATACTCTTCATATATGAAATTTGTGTTGAACAGACTGTTGCAAACATTTACAGCCACATTCCGGCGGGCTATACTTTTTGGAACGTCCGGTGGCAGTGAACTCCTGATTGTCGACAATGATTCTAAGCGCTGCATTACATTTGGCTTATCACCAATCGAGCCAGGATTCACATACGTAAGTCCTGGACGCATCTGTGTTATTAATTAAGAATATATAAATATCCATCTTTAGTTAATTGAAATTAAACACTTACAACGCATAACAATGTTGCTGGATGCATGATCTCCCAGTTGATTGGCAGCTCGCTGCGTACTGGCGGCTTCTTTGGCTCCTTTGGTATGACGACAACTGCCGAAGATGGAGAATTTGGATCGCAGTTCATGGCACAAGCGTTAACTGCCGATGGATGCATTTCGGGGACAATATAACCCTCTCGCTCCCATTCGGCAAACAGTTTGTAAATGGCAAACGAGGCCAAGTTCAGCATAGGCACCTCATCCTCCGGCGGATGTTCAGTATTGTCAACCGCCATTGGCTCCACCTCGCTATCATTGGCCCCCTTACTCATTTTCTTGGGCCTAGGCGTCATTTTGGCTATGATGTAATCCCGCAAAGCCTTCTCACAAGCTAAATTCTTGGCGGCCATCTTCGACGGTCCCTTTCCTTCGTACTGCCGGGTGTTAACCGTGACAATGGCCGTGAAACCCCCATCCGGATTGCTATTGATGGTAAAGTCACTTATGTTAATGCCCTTCACCTCATTAAGGGCCATCAAAGCATTTTTAGGTAGCATTGATTTTCGTAGCTGCCGATTTTGACGCAATTTCTTATCCCGAGTGCGTTCTAAAAAATAAATTAATATTAAGAAATTATTATACAAATTGTGTCTATTATAAAATATATTTTTATCAAACTTCCTCGATAAAACATTTGACTTATTATAGCTCATGGATACCTTAAAACCAGAAACAGATATTTAACTATTTTTTTTTTGTTTTTTTATTTGTTTTGTTTTAAATGTAGAAGAATGGCGAACATAAACGACTAACAATAATTTATAATTTACATTATTTCTCTATGGGAAAAGACTGACCACTGTTGTGCAGTCTGTGGTATATATATATATATATATATATATATATATATATATATATGTATATGACCAGAATCTATAATCTCCATATAATTCAGAGTTGTTTAACTATTAAGATAGATTAAATTTAAGACAATGAACTGTTACTGTTCTTCGACTAGGATTACTTATGGGTTGGTTGGAAGAAGTTCGTCTGGCGTTATAACTGATATTCGACTAGGTTTACAGATTGGTAAAGGTTCTCTGGCTCCTAGTTTCTACATACCTGATGACTTCTTGCGCTTTTGAAATATCTTCTTGAATGGTATTTTGCCACCAATATCAGATTCCACGGCTTTATTAAATTCATTGGCCTCATTGGGTATGGAGCTGCTTTCAATGATTTCCACGCTGTCTGTTTGAATGGCCATGGGCTCATCCTTGACGACTATTGGCATGGGCAAAGCTTCAGGTATTTCCATTGGCTGAACCTTGGGCGACTGAAGAGTTGACGCAGCCGGCGGCTGAGATGGCATAGTAGCAGATCCATTTGGATTCTAGACAAGAAATTCAAGTATTATTAACGTATTGCAATCCACGGCAAATATATTTCTTTTTTGTTTTTCTTTTTTTTTTTATTTCTCATTTTTAACAAAAGAAAAAAATATTTGCAAAAATCCCTAAAGTATTAGATAAATATAAAATTTGAGCTCCCAAAAAATATTAAAAAAATTAAACATATATATTAAATATAAATCGCGATTGTTTCAATTGAATTTGTGTGTTAATTTGAAAAAAATGTTTCTCAAAAGTTTAAGTCTTTTTTATTTCAGCATGTCTCAAAATGTTATTATATTATAGAAAAGGTAATTAATTAATAAAGGAAAACGATAAAGTTAAGCTATCTTTTGCCATTACTTTCAATTTATTTATTTCCGATTAATTGAGTTAGTTACAACTTAATTTTTATTTTCTTTAAATCTTTTTTAATATGGAACATATATCAAATATTTAGTGGTAGCTACAAATGAAAATCGATCAGATATATAAAATAAAATAATAATTATAATAAAAAGGATTACGGTTATGGAGTCCCACGCTCTTGGTCAGCTTAAGGGCAAAGGCTAAAGGAATTGTTTTGCCCGTTTGCATATACCAATGTCTCGAAATGTCTTACATGCCATTCAAAGGATCTACTAACTGCGTGGGCGTTGGCTTTAATCGCAGCACGTGTGCCGGCGGTTCTACTAAAAACCATAGTTCAGGAATAGCCATGACCACTCCTACAACCTAAAGTGCCCAAACGAATCATGCGGACGCACTGCACCAACGAAACCATGAGCCAACCCATTGATGGTTTACGTTAATATCATATCACATTTAATCAAATGCTTGCCACCTCTCCCTCCATCGCATTCCTGACCATCCCAACCTGGACGAGCCAGGACGAACGAGGACGAAAGGCAGCAAACATCTGATCATCTCGAATTGGCGTTTTGGTGTCTCGTTTGGGTACTCAAGTGAAGTAAATGAGCATTGCTATCTAACACAAAACTAATAATTTTAGTTACAATTTTGGATGAATTGATTTTCAGCAGCCCCAAAAGTAACTAAAAACGCAAGTCCAGGTGCTTTAATTCATTGTCCAAAGCAAATGCAGTCAAGTTATGTGTCTGTATGTGTGTGTGTCTGTCTCTGTATGTATGTATTTGTTTGTGCCTGTGTATGTATCCATGAGTATGTGTGTCTGTGGGTGTTTGTTGAGGATAAAAATAATTGCAGGGCTGGACAGAACTCTTGGCACTTGCGATTAAAGGAACTTTTATTGGCTATTGCAAATAAATTCACAATTGGTTTGAGACACACATTTTCAATTTGTGCGCTGTAAATTATATAAATAAAAATAGAATTACTATTATATTGCAGAAATCGTATTTCAATATGACAACGAAAAGGAAAGTAAACAAAACAAAAAACTCAAAATGAAATGCATATGTAGTACATTCATGTACCACCGTACACGCATGTATATACATATGTATATGTATGTGCACACACACACGCACACACCAGTGCGTGTGTGCATATCTTTAGGATGCGTAAATTGTTACTGTGCAAATGTTTGTATGTATGTATGCATGTATAACAGTATCGATTAAAACTACAAACGTATTCATTTGGGTATGTATGTATGTAAGTACATTAGAATCAACATATATATGTACATATGTAAGAATGCAGAATGAGAACAAAACCTTTAGTCGGTACACTCTGATTTACATATACAATCCTGTATGTATGCATATCCATGTATGTATATATACATACGCCGCTCATATATATCTTACAAGTGTATTTATATATTTATGTAAAATTATATATACAACCCACTTGCCAGTGGAAACGGCACGAAATTGAATAAACGTCGGTTAATGAGTAATCGATCATGAAATACATTTTATTACATATATATATTTTTTTATGAGTATATGGATTTAAAAAAAAAAACAAATTAGAAATATTTTAACTTACATAAACGCCTCCTGAAACAAATTGTTTGTTGCCCACAGTCCTGCGAGTGCGATTCATTTTAGCGAATTTTATGTATAAATTTGCACTTTTGCTGATTACTTCTACGGCCGACGACGTTTGTATTGCAATTAAGAATTAGTCACTTATCGATTTATCATTGGCTTCCACACATGGCATCTTTTTCTTTGTTATCGATGTGCAAAAGAATACCCTTAAGAAAAAAATACCTAAATAAATTTCAAATACTCAGTAGGTGACTTAAGATCGGTTTTAATATAGGAGTTTTAGTTTATATTTATTTTGGATAATTAAAATACCCTTAAGTAGAAGCTAAATATCAGCAGAGATTAATATAAAAAACGAACTAATTAAAAAAAAAAAAACAATTTGATTCAATTTGAAATTCAAATGTGTAATGGCGCCAACGATAGTTATATTTCTGTAAATACATTTAAATACAAAAAATACGAATCTTAAAAAATGTTATAAGAACAGATTAAATATTAAACAAATGTTAAATTATTCTATTTAAAAATATTACAAAATAAGTTCGTCGGTTCGTAGGTTTGGTTCATGAACCAAGACTTAAGGAACCAAAATACAATTTTTGGTATTTCTTAGGCTGTCTTGAAACAATCACATTGCATCTTTCTTATCTTACTCGGCTAAAGAAAGCATTTCAAAGGCGCTCTATGAAATATGGAAGATGCAATTCGTATTCATAACAAAATAGACCAAGCGTACACCAAGGTCAAAAGCGAAGAATCTCCGTGCAAAGATGACGAGGACGAGTGCACTCCACTGCGTGAGGATGGAAACCTCTCGCCCGATCACGCCGCAGTCAACTATGCCGGCGGTTGGGAAAGTGATAATGAGGATCAGGCCGAGGTGCCAAAAACGCCTCCGCCGCCATCACTGGAGCTTGAAGTATGCATAAAACGGAGCCCAAGAAATGAGTCTGATCAAACACCGTTAAGAGTGTCAAACACAGATTTGCATCAGCCTACAGAGTCTCGTGGTGAATCTCAACAAAATGGTAATTTTTTGGATGTGTCGGACAGCTACTTAGATGATTTATTAGAGGAGCCACTGGCGCTAACCTATCCGCCTGTTAAGAAGGAAGAACGCCGTGAACTACAGTTGGGTTTCCTTGACGTACTTTCCGAGGCGGATTTTGAGGGCGTCCCAAACACATATAGCCAAATGGATCAATTGGACAAAATGGATCTCGAGCCGCCGATGCAAGAAGAACCAAAAATTGCGGACAGTGATGATGAGAGGGAGCTACAAGCTCGTATCGAGCAAGGACGCAAGGAGCTGGAAGAGTTGGAACGCACAACTGCAGGGAAAAAAAGGAAAAAACATAAAAAGGAAAAAAAACATGATGGCCATAAAAAAAGACGTCGCAGTCGCTCGCCCTCGCCCATCCCACACAAAAGCCGTAAGGAGCGACCAACTCAGGACACTGATGATCCCAGTGAGTCAAGTCAGCAGACTGGATCCGTCCTTAAAACGGAACAGGAGGAACTTGACTATGTGCCGGTGCGCGCGGAAGAGAAAAGCATTAAGGTAATTAATATAAATAAACTTATGAAGGGAGCCGCAGGATCGCCCCGTCCACTAAGTTTACAAGAGAAGCGTCAGCAGGGTCTAGAGCGTGCGATGAGTGTACTCAATCGAATCCGATTAAAGGGATCAAAGGCACCGGAGTCCGAGTTCCTTGTGGTCGACACCATTAAAAAGCTGCCTAGCAGTGGTTCGTTTATGAAAAGCAATATATTCGAGAATCCCTCGCCGCTGTGCAACAATTTTAATGTTAAGTACACGTTTAACTCGACATCCACCTCGAACATAAATATGAACAAATGGGGATTGGAACGCTTGCCGAGTACGACAACTGCGTTGTTGCAGCTCACCGGGATCGATGTGAACCGCTTGATGGAGCTTCAACAGAATACAAAGTTGTCGCTGCAGAAGCTTCGATCCGCGCAACAGAGAGATAAGACGTCTAGCAAGGCGGACGACGAGTGCGTGTCCACAGGTCTTTACAAGAGTGTCTCAACTCAGACGGACACACGAATCACCAGCCAGAGCCGAGATGTTGGCGTTCAGGCAAGGCCAAGCTCGTATCAGGGAGTTTATTGGCTGCATCCCGCCTTCAATGATACGGACTTATCGCAGCAGCACACAAATGTGATGCTGGCCTTAAAGGAGCTCTGCGCATCAAATCCCAGCTCAACATCCTGGGCCGATAGGATATTTCGTGAACTGCGTCAAGCTTTGGCAATTAAGCGAGCAGAAGTTAAAGAGAAAGGACAATAACATAAACATTTCGCACAAGCATTAATGACCAAACAAAAAACCAAAAAGCATTCTGTTGGAATTCAAAAATCGAATTTTAAGCTAATAAATAATAATGTTAACATATATATGTGTTCGGCCTTATAAGACTTACTTACCTGATTTTCACCTGTACCACTATAAAATGCTGCTTACAATAGAATGGAAATGTTCGAAAAATGTTTAATTCAGATTGAAAGATATAAAACGGAATATTAGTTCAAATATAATATTCCGATAACATTGACATCGATAACACAATGTGGCAGCATTTATCAACACTTGCGGCACATCCGACGATGTCTGGCCACACCGTTGCGTCCACGTAGAAAACAAACGGACGACATTGTCGACGTGCTTACATATATTTTAAATTTAAGCATACAGCGAGATGCAATAAGGAAAGACCAAGGAAGGACCAGCGGACTGGCAGGCGCAGAGGACTTGACACTGTGGCGCTGACACTGACTACAGCGTCTTTATTGAACAACTAATATATTTAAATATGTTGGGTGGCAAACGCACAAGTTCCCGTCATGTTGCAGTCGTGTTATTGATGTGCCTTTTCTGGTACGTGATCTCGTCCAGCAACAATGTCATTGGCAAAATGGTGCTCAATGAGTTCCCATTCCCAATGACTGTCACCCTCATCCAGTTATGCAGCATAACACTGTACAGCGGACCATTCTTTAATTTATGGCGAATACGCAAATATCAGGATATACCGCGCTCATATTATATGCGGCTTATTGTGCCTCTGGCCATTGGCAAGCTCCTTGCCTCGGTCACATCACACATATCGTTGTGGAAAGTGCCCGTCTCCTATGCACACACAGGTAAGGACACGAACACGGACACAAAAACAACATAAACATTTATCACACTTACACGTCATCAATCCTTGCCTAATTTAAAATTTATAGTTAAGGCGACAATGCCGCTTTTTACCGTTGTTCTGACGCGCGTCTTCTTTGGCGAAAAGCAACCCACACTAGTGTACCTGAGCCTGTTGCCCATCATAACTGGCGTAGCGATTGCGACCGTAACAGAAATCTCATTCGATATGCTTGGCCTGATAAGCGCACTCATCTCGACAATGGGTTTCTCCATGCAAAACATATTCTCCAAAAAGGTAAAGCAGTCCATTAATGACGTGCCATATTAGCTAATTTTATTTAAATTATCCCGCAACATAGGTGCTTAAGGATACGGGCATACATCACTTGCGTCTGCTGCATCTACTGGGCAAACTGTCGCTATTCATTTTCCTGCCCCTCTGGCTCTACATGGACAGCTTAGCTGTTTTCCGGCATTCAGCCATTGTATGTAAATTAATTGTACACAATTGTCAGTCTATTTTCAATACAACATTTGAATGGCTTACAGAAAAATCTGGATTATCGAGTAATTGCGCTGCTCTTCACCGATGGTGTCCTTAATTGGATGCAAAATATAATTGCATTCAGCGTGCTGTCGCTAGTAACGCCTCTCACTTATGCAGTAGCCAGTGCCTCGAAGCGCATATTTGTGATTGCCGTTTCGCTGATAATATTGGGCAATCCGGTTACATGGGTCAACTGTCTTGGCATGACGTTGGCAATTATCGGTGTGCTGTGCTACAATCGTGCCAAGCAGATCACAAAGGCCAGGGAACTGCCAACACAAACCAAAAGCAATCATATTAAGTATACGCCGCTCAGTGATAACTACTATCGCAGCACAACCAACGGTAATGTGACAAATGGGTTACACAAGTTGCAGAGTACGGGAAGTGCGACCGTACAAATGCCAATGACAATGCCCACATATAGCAACAGTTTGCTTGCCAATGGCAGCGTCACGCCCAGCGGGAGCACAACCCGTCTTCTGTTTGTTTAGTTTAATAATTAGTGAAATTGTATTACAATCAAACAACACCATTCGTTCAACCCGTCAGTCTCGTCAGTCCCAAGCACAGACACGCATTCGCCGATAAAGATAACCCAGCTCTTATCAGAGTCTGATATCTACGGTCAGCGCGAATTGAATATTAGTATTCGCATAAAGAAAAAACAATCAATATTTGTGCTCTCTGCTTGTATGTCACATTATGTTTCAATCTATCTGTCCTGTATTTTTTCTTTTTTTTTCACCCATCCGGAGCTTTCCTAATTGTATTGTAAAATAATGTATGATAAATGTATGTATGTGCGCATGTGAAGCGGTATGTAAATAAGTATAAGATCGAGACCGAATCCAGAACGGATTTGCCTCAATTGCCGCAAGATGATTAATATTGTGTTTCAGTTCGAATTTGATTATGCCTTAAAAATGTTTGTATTTACAAAATCGCCACGCATCGAAATGCGTAATAAAAATTGTTGACCGTGTACATAGGCAATAAACAAACTTACGTACTACGTTCTACGTACTACTGTATACAATTTGCCTTTTACTTGGAGCCTGCCCCACTTGTTTTATCCATCCCCTTACCCAACCCAAATTAATCAGCAATATCAAAGGCTGCGCGCATTTTATGCAGGCAGCAATTTAATCCATTCGTTCATGACCGCATTTCGATAACCAATGCGGGTGAGAAGCGCCTCCGAACGCCAGTTGGTGGACACAATCCAGGCGGTGAGCGTTACCTCTTCCTTTTTGGCAATCAGTTTGGACATTGCAGCCGCCAAAAGGCCGCCCAGGCCACGCCGTTCCGCCTTGGGAAGCACCTGTAGCATGCTTCGATAAGAGGAGTTTTGCGATTAAAATGAATCCAATTTGGTTGACTTGCAACATACCCTAGGCCGGAGAAGTCGTTCTGAAATATCCAGGCGATGAGTTCGCCGGTGTCACTGCGGCAGGCACCCAATGTCCGATTAAACTTAATTAAGGCACGTATGTATGACAACGATCCTTCACCCTTATTCGGCCAAATGCCATGCACAATGGCGGCATCCTCATCTGTCAGCCGACGCAATTCAAAGTCCGACTGCAATTCAGGAACGTTCACCACTAGTGCTTCGGCATGTGGCAATACCATTCCATAGCATTGACGTGCTTGAATTCCGGACGCACCTTTCTTTACGGCAATCTCTTTGACGCGTGCGCAAAAGTCCGGATCAACGTTTGTAAGCAACGCACCGTTTGACCACTGAATGTGCCGCGTCTGCTCCAGGCAGGCGTACATCTCGATTAAGTCTCCGGGCTGCCAGCTGTAGAAGGACACGCTCTGCACCACATCCTGGTGCAGGCTCACGTACGTCCCATGTTGTCGAAAATCTCCACTTCGATGCGTATAAAATTGCTTACGCAGCGAAATGTACGCGTCATCAGTCCGGGAAACGCCGGCTCCGTCCAGCTGTCGATCCCACTTACGCTGGTTGTACATCAAGATGTAATGGAAGTTGAGTGGCCCGTATTTGTCCAGGTACAACATCATCAGCTCATCCACTTCGCCATCGCTAAGAGGACGCAATATATCAACATCCTTATCGCCCATTTTCGTACCAGCAACTGATTACGCTTAAAGCTTCTAAATTTGTCTGGCTTCGTCTGCTGTTGGCGGGGATCGATACGGCGTGCAACCGTAAAGCCATTGCCCACAGGAGCGGATTTAATGGAGATTACAAATAACAAATGTCCAAAATATGACAAATTTGGAATTACAAATTAAAGATATTATGCGTTATTCAACTGTACATTAAAAAATGTAGAACATATTTAAAGTATTTGTACGTATTTTAATTAAGGATTTTTATAAAGTAAGGCTTTCAAAATATAGGCGAAAAAATATAGTTAAAATCCTGTTCACAAACCAAACCCCAGGCTTGGTTCGAAACTAAGCTTGACTGGATTTTGTTTCTTATTTATTTTTCAAATAAGATGCATAACATTTGAGACTTATTTTTTGTTCGAATAAGAAGCAAACTATTTGTGTTACTGAAACTTATGATAGAAATGAAGCATGGCAGTTAAGCTAGTAAACAAATTAAGTAAATATGAAAACATATGTACTCCAATTTTCACGTCGAGTGATAAAAAGCTGAATAAATAATCATACAATACGATCAAATACAAATCAAATAAGATTTGCCTTAAGCATTCCGGCCCTGTAATTGAGCACTTCAGACACTAAACTAACTAATTCAACTGATTAGATTTCCCGCAATTTAAGCAAAAGCAAGAGCGTTTAAGTAGGGAGTACCCGACTACGAGATACCCTGAACGTAATGCAAAAGTTAATGTTTCCAACTTCATACGCTGCAGTCGTGCTGCTTCTTTTCATGCATGTGCAACAGTTGGTGACTCTATCTGCTAAAAGTTGCATAATCGACTCGGCTGAACAAGAATACCTCACTTCCATCAATATCCCCTTCTTTCCACTAAATCTTATGCGCATCATTTACATTGCAAAGAAGCTGAAAAAAAAACATCGGTGTAGTCGATGATGTTCCCGATATGCAAATCGATATGTTTATTTCGATAGGCTCAATTGCGCGCGTCGCTAACGACACAAAAATTAAATCGTTTTCGAAGAGACAGAAACAACAACAGCAACAAGAAATGGGGTAAACCTAGCAACGGAGTCACCTTGCTTGTTTATTCTTTCGAGCATAATTTGAATTTGTTATAGCTTGTTCCTGACATAGATTCCATATATAGCTTAATGCTCTGATCAATAATGGTGCTCAGTAAGTACAATATATGCAAACAACAATTTGTATGTGTAATAAACTTTGTCCCGTGCAGTCACCGAGGAGCTGGTGCGCAAAAAGTCGGAGCATAATGAGCGACTGATTAGCACGCTGGAGGAGCTGTCGCTGCACCAGGAGGACATCGAGCGGATCGAGCACATACAGAATTGGTGTCGGGATCTAAAGATACTGCTGCTGCAGTCCAATCTCATAGGTCGGCTGGAGAATCTGCACAAGCTGAAGCGTTTGGAGTATCTCAATGTGGCGGTGAATAACATTGAACAAATTGAAAACTTAGAGAGTCTCGAGTCACTCAATAAGCTGGATCTGACGCTTAACTTTATCGGCAATCTGACCAGCGTGGAGTCTTTAATCGGCAATTACAATCTGCGGGAGCTGATCCTTATCGGTAATCCTTGTGTCGATTATCCGCATTATCGTGAGTTTGTGGTAGGCACCTTGTTGCAGTTGAACAGCCTCGATTGCAAAGAAATATTACCCACTGAGCGCCTGCAGGCGCAACGCCTCCTGCAACAGCATCGAGCTGTAATCGTTCAGTGTCAGGCGGCACAGGCCATTGAACGGGATGAGCAGCGAATACGGGTTGCCGAGCAGCAGGCACAATTGGCTTTGCAATGTGCCGACATTGAGGATGAGGATCAGCGTTCACGCGCCTTTTGGAATGCCAAAAGTGAGCATTGCCCGGAAATACGCACAGAGATTGCGCGACAGCATAAACTCGGCCGGGAGAAACACGAGTCACAGCCGAATCCATTAACGGTGAAGCCTAAACGAACGCCGCATTTGTTTGGGCCTTGTGGGCGACCTTACAATATTAACCAGGCCAAGTTGCCGTTTAATTTCCAGGACGAGGCGGATCACTATAGTTTGGTATTGGAAGTATACAAGTTCGTATTAATACTCGACTCCTTAATAAGATTCACTGCAATTACATTTATCATTACGTTAAAACAGGCACCTGGACACATCGCTTATCGATGTGGACATTCAGACAAACTACGTCCGCGTCTCGGTTAAGGGGAAGATCTTTCAAATGGCCTACAGCGAAGAGGTCAAGCCGGACGAGTCGATTGTGCAACGTTCCCAGATTACTGGCCATCTGCAAATCGTGCTCAAGAAGCTCAAGGCCAACGAGCTGCTCGTCCCTAAGTCCGTGCAAAAGAAGGGGTTAGCCGCTTAATTAATAACTTATACCAGATAAAGCTAACACAATCTTCCCTCGATTTCAGTGGCAATGATTGCAGTTTACCCTTAAAGGATTCCAGCGGAGTGGTCAATATTCACAATATTTGTGTGCCGCCCGATTTACCGGATTTGTGTTAAGTGAAGAGACACACTCAAATGTTTATTTAAAAATTGTTTATTTAAATATTTTTTTTTTTTCTGTTTGGGATTTTCTCTTTTGTTGCTGCGCCTCTCACATTCCTGCTGCCTCCTAGTTTTATAACTCCGCGCTGACCCAGCATGATACCAGATGTCTTTATATATATATAAGATATATATATACATGCTTATATTTGTATATGTAGTTACAATTTATGATTTAAGTCTGTACGTGTGTGTGTGGGGGATTGAAATATTGCAAACGCATAATAAAAATCAAATTGTTTTACATTCTGTTTTTGTAGGCTTAAAGAATTTCTTGTTCTTGAATGATCTAACCAGATAATGAATGCTAAAAGTTACAGAAACCGTTTGCCAAATAATGCAGTACGTACATATATATATATATATATATATATATGATAATTGTATGTATATCTACATATGTATAAATGTGTGCGTACATTTGTGTACATATAAAACGAATTTATTAATTTTTTTATATATATATATATATATTTTGTTTGTTGTAAATTAAAATTTTTCGAAATTCTTGTCAAATGGTTCAAACGCAAAATCGAAAATATATTAAAAAAATAAATTAGGAAATAGGATGGTACGCTTTTCTGTATTTACACGCATAATCAAAAGCAATATAAATTTTAATTTATATTATCTTTGCATATTGAAGTTTGAACAGAAATATTCTGAGCCAACGGAAAGGCGTCTCTTCTAGGGGATTCTCATTTATTTCAGTCTCAGAGCGGCGCACTATAGTTTCGACCATAGAAAATGTGTGTTTGTATTTATTTTGAGGGCTAGTATTGTATTTTTGTTTTGCTTTCAGTGCTTACAATTTTATACTGCGGGAGTATGGATCGTACGATCTATCGGCCTGGCTGTGTTTTGTGAAGTTAATGGTAATCATATGCAGTCAATATTTTATGTGTTCCTTTTGTTTTGTTTTGGTTTTTTTTCTTTTGTTTTTTTTTTAATATTTTTTTTTTTTTTTTTTGGATAGCAACAATCTTGTATTCTCTCTCGCTCAATATATTATTTCGGTTTTTTTTTTTTTTAGTTGTATTTTAAATAGTAAGTATTGTATTTAGCTGTGGTTGTGCAGTTGTTTTTTTTTGTTTTTGTTTTTTTTTTTTGTTTTTAGTTCATTTCTGTTCTCTAAATACAAGTATTTTTGTTTATTAATTTTACTTTGCGTTTGCGTTTTCGTTTGCTTAAGTCCTTTTGTTGTTTGTTTTGGTTTATGGTTCCCATAGAAAACGTATAATAAAAATTTGAACATAAAAATAAAAGACATTTAAAAAAACAAAAAAAAAAATAATAATAATAATAAAAGCGTTTTGCGTCTTTTTGGTTATTTGTCATCTGGTTTTTCTATCTTTTGTTTGTTGTTCTTGTATGTGTGTAGTTGTTGTTGTTGTTGTTGTTGCTGTTACTGCGGTTAGACACAAATATTAACAACATTTAACATGTTGGAAAACGAGGTAGGACATTGTTTTTGTTTCGATCATCTTTTGTTATTATTTTCGTTTTTTTTCTTTTTCTTTCTTTTATATGATTTTCTGTGTATATGATTTTGTCATATTAAAACACACAACGTTATTAAAAAGCAGACAATTCAATAAATAAAACTAAGTGTCCAGATCAAGCGGCGTTCATCATTTCAGCACAACGTACGTTTGCGAAACGAGTCAAATAAATTACAAATAGCAATACATATTTTGGTTATACCTTGAGACTTATATATCATAACTTTATGGTCCAACTAAGCTAAAATGCTAAATGTGCCTGGCCCGGCCACAGAGAGCATTAAAAAAAACTAAACTCTAATAGAATTGCCCTGCTATTCCGCCCTATGCGTCACACTTGTTTGTTCAGACCCACAGTCACAGACGACCAAACAGTTGCGATAGGTTGCAAATGCGTTTTGTGGGATTGTGGGATAAAAATCGACGTCCGAATACAAAACTATATATATATCATATTATATAATTAAAACGCGTTTCTTCCGCTTCGCCTACAAAACCTACAACTACCTTGCGTTTGTATCCGCGTGTGTGTATACGTGAGTGTTTGTGTGTGTGTGTTGTGGTGTGCTTCTGCTGCTGCTGCTGATGATGTTCTTGTTGCTGTTGGAGGTGTATTGACGTGTTGACGACTGTGACAGCAATCGTATCCTGACATTTCAAAAGCAGAGCAGTAAGGGTCGGAATGGGGCAGGTGGCATGGGTGGTAAGAAAAAATTGACTCTTAGACCCGCAGGATCTCGCACGCTTTGTTATAGCAAATGGCTATCCAATCGGGTTGCGTGGCACCCCATTGTATTTGATTGACTTCGCCTTCAGCAGCTGTATAGGCTAAAATTGGATCCTCGATTGCGCGTGGCATTTGTTGTATATCCCAGATCAGTGCTTGGTGATCATCACCGGCAGTGCAAATGTGACAGGAACTGCAAAACGGAACAAAACTGTTAATGTATTTGTTCGGTTATTTAAAGTCAGTTTCATTTCTTACCTATGCGGCGCCCACGCAATACCGTTGACGCACGCTCTGTGATTGCTCAGTCTTGCAACAGGTGTACAAGGAACACGAACATCTAAAATAATAACTTCACATGAATCCATGGCAACTGTGGCTAAGTAATTTGGATCCTGTTGTTAATTTGGCCGCAACAATGCGGTATGCGCAGGATCCTAATGAAAAGCAATTTATTACATTATATATATATTTAATTTAAAGTTATTAAGCTATTCTAAATTACCTCATAGATAATCGTCGAGTGCTCTAGATGACGCAAATCAAACATGCGCACGGAGCCATCAGCACCAACAGAAGCAAACATATCTCGTCCTCCGCCGGCACGTGAAAATGCAATGATACACTTCCTTGTCATGTGCTATCAGCTGCGTCTTAACATGCCCAGCCACATAAACGCGCGCATGCGGCTGCCCTGTCTCTAAGCCCCATATTGTGCATGTGGTGTCAATGGATGATGTGCCAACCAGATTGGGATCTACCTCATTCCAGTCAAACGATGTCAGCGGCGCACAGAAATCACTGTTTTTGTTATTATTTAAAACGCACTCCAAATGTGTGTCCGGTTCACCAGCGCGCCAAACGCGCAAGTAATCACCGCTCGTGGCCAACAGATCGGGATAGATTCCTTTTGAGTCTGGTATCCACATGATTTTTGTTGTAGGATATGGATGGTCAAAGGTGCTGCATGAAACAATTTTAATATATAATAATAATAATTATCCCAACTTTTAAAAATGATCAATATAATCAACAAATGCAATGGATATCGGACCTTAGAACGCATAACTATATTTATATCTCTTACCTTTTAGCACTAAATTCGCTGGTATCTTCGTCCAGGCTTATGATTTGCACTTTGTTGTTGTACTCCTCGATAAAGCTTCCCAAGGCAAGGCGGAAACGTTTGTCCGGACGCACACTCCAGTTCATGGAGTACAATGGCCATGGTGCCAGGTATTTGTATATTTCTTTGCGTTTGCCCGCGGTCGATGACATAACTGTAAGGCAGATCATTTAAATTACAATAGAAATGGAAATTAAATAAAAAGCAAATTGCTTTAGATACCAGACCAAAGGTTGGACGGACATCAAATAAATACTTTCGTCCACAACACTTACCTAAATATGTATGTGTGTGTTCGTTGGGAAAATTAAGAACAGTAAAAGACGAAGTTCCCGGGCGCAATAAAACTGATTCAATAACCAAACTTGTTTACGAGGTTTCCAACAAAGCTAGCTGGGTGGGCGGGCGATGGGTGGTAAAAAGACAGACCTGCTATAAATTACGATGGCAATGCGGATGATGATAATGACGAGACAAATTGAAATTTCAGAAAATTAACAAAAAACCGCTGTTGCTTTTGGTTTACTATACACACAAGGGGGAACCGAGAATGAAATATTATTGTATTAACTATTTAGTTTACTTAGTTCAGTGTATTTTATTTGTTTTATAGCTTACTTCATTTTGTGTGACTACTTGGCGGCGGCGCAGGCTAAAGTGTTGCCCACTCAGCCTTTTCCGGTTAGATTTAGCTGTTTAATATCCAGATCCCAAAAATGTTTGTAAGGTATTGGTACGGCGGTGATACGCAGTCTGGCTGAAAAAAAAAGAGTCGATTATGAATTTGGAATTAAAATGTTTACTTTTAAATACGTCATATCGCCAACTTAAGTGTCTTTGCAGACTACTATCTAAATTTGTATGCACACAAGTGTAAATATTCACGAATTTTGACGGGATAGTTTTTTGCTAATGCAAAAGTTGGCAACACTGTATGTAATGCGACGCGACGATTTGCGGCCGCAGTATTGTTCATAAGTAAGTAAATACGACTTAACGTGCAGCATACGCAAAAACAATAAGTACAGCATCTACTTGTTTAATAAAGTATCAACTTGCTCTTAAATTTCATTTATTTCTAAACGAAATTTAAATGCAAGAACTTTTCATACCTGAACAAAATTTTCTCTCAAAATGTATATACACGGCGGTGTTGCCACTTTTTCTGTTCCTTGTGATGGCCACTAAAGTCGATCATTTATGATTTAATTTGAGGTGCGATACAAAATCATTCAAAAAATATTCACTTATCGATACTCGCATGGCTGCAACTCTGAGTTTCGGTAGTTCGTTTGCAAAACTGACTCGCTCTTAAGTAAGTTCTGCGTGCTGTGGGCTGAAAATTGCATATAAAAGCCAATAATATAAGTTATTACCATGTAAAAAAATTTAGTTTGTGCAACTTATATGTGTGCGTGCCAATTAGTTGCGCTGGTACAATTAAATGTATCCAAAATTTTTTTCAAGCGTCGTGAGTGGATTGGCCCTGAATGATGAATTTTATAAATAAATATGCTGCCTGCCAAGGTGCTGCATTCCCATAATCAAACATCTATATTAAAGTGTTTGCGTTCTGAAGCGAAACTTGCAATCATAGTCGTCACTTTTCCACTTTCCATTTTTGAGAAAGATATTTTACTTTGCGTAATTCGTACGTTGCTTGCTTAGCCGCGTATATGTATGTACATACATTTGTATGTATGTGATTGTGTTCGTTGTCTTTTGAATGTGTGTGTGTATGTTTAGTGTGTCGCTGTCGCCAATATCAATATTGCTATCTCATTTACACATATGGCGCTTATTGGCCAGGCACAGCAGCGCAGTTTTACTACAGCCGCCCCCGCCGCACCACCCAACCAACGGGAACGTGGCGACCGCCAGCGCCAGCCAGCTGTGTGTATGTGTGTGTGTGTGTGCTTTTAAGCGCTTTTATAAATAGATTCGCCTTTTTCTATTTCTTTTGTTGCTTTAATTATAATAATTTCGATTTTTGACGTGATTTTCGGCATCGCTGCTACACATAGGCGCATTGGAATGTGTGAATTTAAAACGGTTGTGATGTTTATCGATGTGGTTGTAGTTGTAACTGTAGTTGAATTTATGAACGAGAGATCGATATGATAGTGACCATGTGTCCCTCTGTTTGTTTACGTGTGTGTGTTTGTCTGTATGTGTGTAAGGTTGTGGCGCCCTACCCCACATACACTCGTACACGCATGCACGCACACTTCGACACCCGAGCAACCGTTTCCTCGGTTACAGTGACATTGCGCGCCGTATAGGGCCGTAGACAGCCTGGCGGCATCTTATACACACATGCAAGCACACATACAAACAAACATATACAACTTCACTATTACCGCATAGCTACCCCACTCACTCATTCACATTAAATACACACACACACACACACAGACCGGCAGTTGCATTGAGTTGTTGTTATAACTGCAACGCCGTGAATTTTTAAGTATTGTGATTTTTGCTGTTTTGTTATTTTGTAAACAAGTGTGACACAGCGGAGTGGGCGACGTCGCCGACGCTGTTAAGTTTGTGATAAATTTATGAAATTACTAATCAACTCTAACAATTAGTCAGTCTATATATTATTATTAAAATAGATAGCAGTTGACGGCATATTTATGTCTATATGTACATATATATGAATTTATGTATGTATGTAAGTTTGTAGCGTATCGAAGGTCATTTATGATTTTTTCTTCTTCATTTACAGTTTGCCTATTCTCCACTGCAACAATAACGGGTATTTAATGTAGCATAAGCAACAACATTAAATAATTAACAATTATAAACTATGTAAATAATCAGAGAAGGAAAAGATAAGGGGGAAAAAGCAACTACAAGCCAAGGTGAGTGAAGTGCATCTCGCGCGCTGCCATTTTGAAAGCCACTCTCACTCACGCATTTACTTTCACTCTCTTGCAGCAATAACACCCGAGCACCAATTACAACAATAATAATAGAAGAGCAAAAAAGCGCCAATAACATACTAACAGTGAGAGAGGAGAGCGAGGAATAGGACGCTCTGCCAAATCAGTAACAGTAACCGCAGCGTCCGCAGTAGAAGAAGCAGCAGAAAAACAACAATAACAATACGAGTCAATTCACAACGGCAAATCAAAACGGCAAACTGGTCCGATTGAAGCGGTAGAACGCTGCTGCCACTAATATGCGTGTGATTTCGCCGCGTAGATCGTCAACGTCAGCAGCGGGCAGTGGCAGTCTCTACGGCACAACGTCAACCAGCGGGGCTGGGAGCTCGACCAGCACCAGCGGTACAAGCAGCACCGGAGGCGGCGCAAGCAACGGCTACTCGCGCTACAGCAGCACCTACTACGATCATCGCGGCAGCAGTCTATCTAAATTACTGCCCTCATCAGGTGGCTCGGGCACATCATCAGCCACCTCATCATCCACATCCGCCTACAATCAACACAGCGGCAGCAGCGCGAGCAGCTATTATCCCAGCTCCCATTCAGCATATTCGTATACGCCGCGCGTCAGCACACAGCGGAATAGTATTGGATCCCCATTATATCTGAGCGGCGGTTCTGGCTCTGTCCTTAATTCTGGATATCGGAATAGTTCATCGTATTTGAGCGGCTCCAGCTATGATCCAGTTTCGTATGGCCGATGCGGAGTGAGTTTTAACGATGATTATCGCTTTAGCCACAACTTTCCCTCCACCCCCAACCCCATTTTATTTCCCCCGGATTAATTTTTAATGTACATGCATACATATTTATACATTCCTATGTGAAGCTCAATTGGTAGCTGAACAGATGAGCTCTCTATATAGTTTTCTGTATTTGTATTATGCTTGGCATATGTACCTATATTAGAGTAGATCTCTATTCACCCTGAAAATCCAAAACTTCACTATTGTACTTGAAACAATTTAGGCTTGGAACAAAACACACACATACACACATCCATATCCACAATCACACATATTGTACACTTACATATTCGATTCATTTGATGAGTTTTGTATGTCAATTAGAGCTATCTATAATAGATGTCAAGAATTTGTGTCTGTCGTATTTGCATATATGTATGTACATATAAAAAGCTTATAAGAATACCGTATACTGAATACATACATACATACACACATAAGTTTTACACATATTTAGCAAACATTAGAATAATATTTGCTCTCATTGTATCAAAATCAGATCTTGTGCATACGATGTGAAAGATTGATAACAAGTAAAACGTACCGAAATATTTTTTGATAAGCCCCGAACCCTAACAAAATGTGTCTTCAGAGTAGTGTATATATGTATGTATATATTCTTGTCTATAAAAAATATCGAATTCAAAACATATCCAATTGGGCATTAGCTCACAATTTGATGCTATGATCAAGCTCTGAGAGTTGTAAATGGATTCAAATTTTCTAGTTGGTCTGGTAAGAGTATCAGAATTCGTTAGTATCAAAGACAGCGCTTGCCTTGATTTTTGTTGTTTAATAATAATATTCAGACTATGGATTCAACCACCTGCTGCTCTTGCAAATAGATCATTTTGTTAAAAGTAAAAAATTGAAAGGCAAACAGAAAAATTTTTACCTAATGAGAATTTTTTTTATCAACTAATATGGGGAGCAGCCCTTTATATGTGTATATGTATATGTACGTGTTTGGTAATTAATTGTTGTTGCGCGTGTTAAACATAGATGCATATATACGTACATACATGTATGTATGTATTTGTGTATATGTCTATGTTTTCGGTATAAAATTAAAAACTATTTTTATTCAGCTTTTGCTGCGCGTTTCATGTTGTGCATTATCCAAAATTCACAAGTAGCATATATGACACACCTACCTGGTCGCAAAACCGAACCCACTTAACACACACACACACCCTACACTTGTCCGCCCTTACGCACACACACTTGCATATTTATATGTGTATGTGTATGTGTTTGTGTTTGTGCATATGTTTTATAGCTAGTAGTAGATCCAGCCAGGCACGCCCAAGTTGGCTCTGCTTAAACTCATGCCAGTGCGCCCCTTTCCCTTCATAAACACACACACATACATACACATACACACACCTCTAAAGCTTTAACTGTGTAATTACCGTTATTTTTGTGACACTCGTTTGACAGTTGGCGGCATTTTGAAGTTACATTTTCAGTTTTGCTAACTTGTCATTTGATTTCGCTCTGATGTTGGTGTAAGTGTACGAGCCTGCGTGTGGGTATGTGTGTGTGTGTGTGCGTTTGTTCGTGTATGCGTGTTGAAAGCTGCGATAAGGCGGCGGATGCGTCATAACCACAAACATAGACCCACCCGGCGCGCCACGGCAATGGAATGTTTTCGCCAAGCCAAACCACTTGTTGGCACCGTTCCAATGGGACCAACAACAGCAACAGCAACGGCAGCAGCAGCAACACCAGCACCAACACCAAATGCAACAACAGACCCCACTACAACAATAACAACAAATGTTGCTCGACGCCCTTGTGCTATCTACATATGTACATATGTATGTATGTATGTATGAAAACTTTTGTTGCTGCCATCGGACGCATTAAATATTCAAAATTCGCAATATATTTAATATGACGATGCATTGTTGGTGCGTCTGAATACATATGCATATACATATATGTGTGTGTTTCTCTGTGTGTGTGTGAGTGTGTGTGAATGTTGCTTTCGCAATAAATACATGTGTACGTATATGTTGATATTTATATCAAATATATAACATGCATGTACTTGTCTCAAAATCTGCAAATCGAAAAAAAAAAACAAAACCCTGAGACGCTCAATCAACTGATTAACGCATGCATTCTCGATAACGATAACAAGTTGACTGTCTATCAATTTAAATGGCTATTTAAATTTTTTGCAAGTCATCGGCACTTTTTTTCGACATTGATTAATTATTTATATATGCTAGCACATATAGAACGATATTTGTTTAAAATGCAAACAAATATACATACATACATACATACATATTTAACAATTACATGCCTGAAATACAATGACAGTTCGGTTCGAGGTGATTCTTATAGGCGAGTCATTTTTAATTCTGAAAGTTTCCTAAATACAAAAACAAATATGTATGTTTGCAAAATAAAATATTTCAAATTTAATGATTTCATACGGCTCTCGAAAACCCTGTATAAAGATGTGATAAAAATAAATTGATGACCAAAATAGATCCCAAGCGACGAATGAATTGAATATTACGATTCTAACTTTTGGACAGTTTTAATTTGCGATCGACACATAATTTTGATTAAAACACGACATTTTAAATTGATTTGTGTTTTCGTCGAAGCTGTTACGATTCCATATATGTATATTTTTTTTAATCTTATATGTAATGTTCTGGTTGTTCTCTCAATTGTTGTCATAGTTACTCGTTAATCAAAATAACTTTTTAGCAAATTGCAATCAATTTTCGATAACTTAAAAAGCAAGTATTGAAAAAAAAATACATATGGTTTAAAATTTGTGCATAAGTCTCTGATAAGCTCGAGTTATATTTCTTGAAAGTAAAACATGATTTCCAGGAATATTGACAGTTACAAAGTGGATAAAGTACATGAACACATTTGCCATGCAGATTTTGCATGTTAAGTTAAATGAAAACATGTGATAATTAACTTAAATCTCAGTCTTTGCTATTTAATTAAAAAAATATCGTTTGAGTCGATTTTCTAATTTACTTGATATTCAATTATTTGTCATTGGTTTTCTTTTTTATATATATATATATTTTTTTTTTTTGTGTCTTTCAATTTTTACTGCATTTTTGGTGTTTTATTATATTTCTTCTCATTTTTTTCGTTTACTTTTTGTTAAAATTTGATTTTGGTTTGTGCTGCTGCCCATCATGAAACACATAAAATTATGATCGTTAACCGTTACCGTTACCGTTACCGTTATCGTCATATCACAACCAACCAAATCGCATTCAAATGTCACACATCTGTATAAATGTTTCAACAACCACGACACGAAAAAACATGCAAAAAACAAACAAACAAAAAAAAAAAAACACGTTCAGTTGCCGCGTCGGGCAAAGGGCACAACATCGAATGGCGATGGAACAACAGCTGGGGCAGGCACAACAACAACAACAGCAACTAAGAAAGACGATTGGGGCATAAAATATCGGCGAGATTCTTCTGCTTCTACTGCTGCCAAAAAGCTGCCTCCGAGCGGTTCAGATGCCAATGATGGAGCATCTAATGGCAGCAGCAGCTCAAAACGTTTGTCCAGCTCATGCTCATCATCATCCCTAGAACATTTTGTTGCCACATCCGCCCTGGACATATACGAAAAGTACAGTCCGGCCAACTATAAACCCAACTGTGAACTGTCACGTTCCAGATCGGCGGTCAATGATGCCGACACTGACAACCGCAACGGCAGCAACGGCAACAGCAGCAACAACAACAGCAACGGCAACGATAACAGCACCACCTGCACCTTTACACTGGACAGGTCGCGAGGCAGCCGCTATAGTCGGTTATACAGCAGCAGTAGCGACGCAGGCGGAGATTCAGGTGCCAGCACAGATGCAACACATCTAAGCCGTCAGCGCAGTGGATCCGGCAGATACACAATAAGCGCCAGCAACAGCAGCGGCGATGTACCAACGGCCACCTTTACGCTGCGCAACAATCGAACGCGTCGCAATGCCGCCCAGGATGTGGTATCGCCATCGAGACCCATCACCAATGGCCATGCGACAGACTCGAGCAGCAATGGGCTGGACGCCAAACTGAATGGACTTTCGATTCTGTCGACGTCACCCAAACGGAACGCCATCTACGAGAGCTCCAGCGTTACCGCAACGGACACCACGGACGATGGGACAGTGGCAGCCGATGTTAGTAATTTGACTGCAACGGTCACAGTTGCCAAGGCCAGGGCCAAGGCCAACGGTGATGTCAATGGCAATGGCGATGCTGATGGCGATGTCAATGCTGATGGTGATGTCAGCGCTTCGGCAACGCTGACGCTGGCAGAGAGCGCCGCTGCGCGCAGCAAGGTAAACGAGCTAATATTGCAATTAGCCAGGATGTCTCAGAGTCTGACAGTCACAAATGTTACAAAATTTAAATTACTAATCGCATGCTAGGGTTGCCACCCCGGACGAGCGGCTGCCAAGCGATAACTCTGCTAACTAATTATCGATAATTGTAAGCTGCTGCTGTGTTTGAATTTTGCGCGTGTTCTGTTCGTGTGCGTGTGCGTGCGTGTGTGTGTGCGTGAATTATGCATTGCTGCTTTCGCCTTGCTTACATTAAACCCAAAACCCCGCCCAAGCCCCTTCCCAGGACCATTGTGTTAGGACATTGTCGCCATAGGGCGGTTACGGTTGGTCAAGCATTCATTAAATATATATATACGTTTTTATATATAGATCATTACTATATATGTATATATATTTATAAATATTTGCATACATTTTATCTCACGTGGCATTTATATTGTTTCTTTCTTGCTCCATGTTCTCTATTTTTACGATCTAGCTTACTTTATTATTCATTTTGTGGCTAAACCGTTACACGCATTTTTCAATTAATCGACTTACATCTATATATATATGTGTATTTCTATATATTTTTAGCTATACTCTTGCAGATCGCGTCCCTTTTAACTAACCAAACTAACTCACTTTGATTATAAACTCGAAACCTAACGAGGGTAAAAATCATATAACTATTCTACCCAGAGCAATCGAAACCAAAAACCAATATATATATATATACAAGTATATATGTGTATATAGAATATATATATATAGAGACTTATCTATATATTATCGATAACGCAACTGCAACTGTAATTAGTAGAACTGATCGAATCGATAATAATTTAGGCAGGCGTTCCAAACAAAGTTCAAAGCATCCATTTTTGAAAAATTTTAGTTTAACGCAGTAGTTTGTATTTGCGAACAGTCCAAATGTGTGTATAAGGTAGTTTTGAGAGTATGTATTTTTGGTAAGCACAACACACCTTTTCAAATTCGATACGAAAAATTGAACAAACACACTAACAAGAACATCAACAACCGTATTATAATCACAATAATATACCTAATAATAACATCAAGGCGGTAAAATAAATAATAGCATTACAAATACATACCAACAAGTGAGAATCAAACAAAAACGAATCAAGACTAGCATTGCGTCGTGTCGCCGCCAGCAGCAAGAGCAGCAATCAAGACAAGGAGCTGTTGAATGATGTTAGACATTAAGAAAACCAGAGGATTCCATAAGATTCCAGCGTCCAAATTGCAGCGCGAGGCAAACACTGCGGCAGCGGCAGCAGCAGCAGCGGCAACAGATGATCAGCAGCAACAGCAACAACAACGAGGCAACAGTAATAGTCAACACCAAAAACAACAACAACAACACCACCACCAGCAGCAGCAGCAGCAGCAACATCATCAAACCTCAAGACACGCCAAGTCGTTGAAAACCAGTGGGAACGGCGGCATTGGAGCCACTGTCCAGAAGCAAGCGACTGCTCTCAAATACGCCACCAGCAACGGTCCCAGCGGCAGCGTCGGTCGTGCTGCTGGACACAGTTCTGCGGCAGTTGGCGGCGTTAATCCGGTGCGTGCGGCCAATCAACGCTACTTCCTGGTATCCAGCTACAAAGATCCGAGCTTCCTCAAGGCCGAATGCGATCTGGCGCATGCCCAGGTGACGCTCAAGCATACGCCGGCCGGCAAGTCGCACAAGCGCAACAAAACTGGCGACGATCACAAGAATAACAACAGCAACAGTAAAATTGCAACAGCATCAGCAGCAGCAGCAACAGCAGCGGCGGCAACAAACGGCATTGGCAGCGATATTGGATTGAATGACATGCGTCGACCGACGACGCTTAATGGCAATAAAGCGGGCGGCACGAGCAGCAACAACACCAACACCAATACCACTAACACCACCACAACCACCACCACTAACACCACCACAACGAACAGAACAACAACAATAGCTGGAAACTCAGCCGTCCACAGAATCGATATCAAGTATAGCCACAGCCAGAGCCAGAGCCAGAACCAGAGCCACAGCCATAACAAACAGCAACTGACATTGGGTCAAAAGGCAACCGTTGCAGCAGCAGTAGCAGCATCCTCGGCATCAGCAGCAGCAGCAGCGTCTGGAGGTGGAAGTGGACGACTTGTGGCTGGTAAACTGAAGCCGCTTGTGCTGCTGTGCAATAACAACCACAGCGCCATGAATAGTCATAATAGCTACAATAATAATAACAACAATATTGGCAGTAGCGGCAACAACAGCAGCACTAACAACAACAGCATGCAACGGCAGCAGCAGCAGCAGCAACAGCAACAGCAGCAACAACATCAGCACGATGACATAAGCTACATAGATAGCGATGATATACCGACCAGCACGGCAGTGACAGGATCATCTGGGGCCCAAATATCGGGCCAAAAGGTGGCAAATATTTGTTACTTTAAGCCCATAACGCCGCCATTGCAGCTGCGGAATCAGCAGCTGAGCGGCGACAAGCCCATGGGTCAACGTTCGATGCGGCCCAAATCGACAATTATATCCTTCTCTAATTCAAACTTTGCAGCCAGCTATGAGAAGTTTAACAACTATAAGCACACAAATGGCGAACAACGGCCCAAGGATCGAGAGCGGGAACGGGATCGGGATCGGGAGCGGGAACGGGATCGAGATCGGGAGGGCAGTACGAGTGGCATCAGCAATGCGCGACGCTACGGCATCGATTCGCTCAGCATAAAGGCATCCATAGAGAAGTTTAATAATCTTAGCGAACAGAAGCGGCAGCCTGCGCTGTTGCGCAACAATGCAACAGCAGCAGCCGCAACAACGACAACGGCAGCAATAGCAGCGGCAACAACAGCAACTGCAGCAGCAACAGCGGCAGCAGCAGAAGCAACGTCCACAAGCGCTGGCGGCAGCAGCAGCAATCTGCAGCAGCGGTGCAGCGGCGAAATGGAAAACGCTCGCATTGCAGCCGGCTACAGCAGCTCCTTGACACGTGCTGCTTATCGGACTACCAGCGGCAACACGAACAGCAGCAGCAGCAACACCAATGCCGCGGCAGCAGCGACAGCAGCTGTTGCTCCCATGAGCAAGTCGGCCAGTCGCATTGCTCATGGCCTGCTGTCGAAGGCGACCAATGCGGATTGTGCGAGCACGGCGCTGGCGATGGCAACGGGAACTGCCACCACGGCCACGCCCAGCAGTCACAAGGTAAATCTGCACCATCATCACAACAACGACACGGGTGCTGCAGCAGCAGCAGGAGCTGGAGCTGTTCCTCACTCTGCCAGCAACTACTCTTCTTCTTCCGCCGCCGCCGCCACAGTTAACAGCGTCACATCCAGCGACAGCGTAAGTGGCGCCCAACATTTTTTTTGGGGCAGGCGCCCAGTGCCCACTCTCTCTCTCTCTCTTTCTCTCTCTCTCTCTCTCTCTCTCTCTCTCTCTCTATTTATCTCTCATTATGTGTTTCAGTTTATAGTTTATTCGAGTTTGTAAAGATTAAGCAAGTAGCTAAAGGGACTGCTGCTCTAAGCAGCATCCATGCCGATTGCTCATGTCCATCCTTATCACTAGCACAGACCACTCTCCACTACACTGTAATCCGTTTTAGTTTTCAACAAAATCATCATTTTTTGTCGTGTGTGCGTATTTGTTTTTGTTGTTGTAGCTGTTTTATATTTGTGTGTGTAGGTTCTGAAGAACGATGCTTCTTGTTTTCTTATTGGATTTTGGTTTCTTTTTGCCTTTGCTATCGATAATTATCGACATTGCAATATCGAGTCGATATTCGGTGGTCAATTTGGTTTCATTTTGTCTCCTTCTCGCTAACTCTCGCCGCTCGTTCGCTCGCTCGCTCGCTCACTTGTTCGTTCGTTTGTTTGTTTATTTAACCCACCACACTTGCAGTTTTATGTTTTGCTTATGTTGTTATCCCGTTGAGTTTCGTTAAGTTTGCATGTTATATTTATATTTATATGTTTATATTTTGTTTAACTGCCATACACATAAACACTTACCCACTCACTCACTCACTCACTTACTCACTTACTCACTTACTCACTTACTCACTTACCGACTCACTTATTCACTTGCTCGCTCGCTCGCTCGCTCTTACACAAATACCAACGCCAGCCAATTTCAACACATGCATCCCTTTCTAACGATCGATTGCTCGCTGTTTTTGAATACTAACTGTTAATTTACCATTGCATTTTTGTTTTTTGTTTGTTCCTTTTTTGTATGCTTGTCGATAAATCGAAATTGTATTGTGTGCAGGTGTCACGCAATACCGCAAGCAGCGTTCGATCAGTTCTACCACCTGTCTCGCCAACGTCCAGTCGCTATTGGGATCGGGACAGCGGACGGAGCAACTCCAACGCCACATCCTCTTCCATTGGCACATCGTCGCTGAACAATAAGCATAATAATCTGGACGATGGCTACAAAAGCAGCCGTGACGAGAAATTCGAGGGTGAGTTAGCTAACTTTCTATTCAATTATTTTACTTAAAGTTCGAGTATATAGAGAAATATGCTTGATCAGGGCGACGAACTGAGACGACCTGAGTCGTTGACCTTCCAAACTAAAATAGTTACAGATTTGAAATTTGAAATATATGTATATGGTTCTGAGACTCGATTGCTTAGAAAAGCAGCTCGGCTTGGGGTATAGGGTATCTCCCAGTCCAGTTCATCCTTATTCAGTACAGCAGACTAAGGTGTTATGCATGGTAATGCTTAAAATAGTAGTGCAACTTTTTTAAATGTGTGTTTTTTGTCAAATTTTGAGGCAATTGGGAAGGAATCGAAATGTAAAATTATTCAGAATCTGTGAATTGAAGAACGAGAATCACAACATTCGAAATCAAAATATATATTTGACATCATAAGCACAATAAGGTTGGATCAGTAGGCATTGATTTATTTGGATCCGAGCAATAGATATAATAAATTTCGTATATATGTATATGTATATACATACGTACATTTGAAAAACTCTAGAAAACAATCGTGAAAAATAAGGTTTTTTATTTGATGAATATATTTATTTATAATCTTCTTGTGTTCGCCCATAAGTAGGCTGTGCTCGGCCTGTAGGTAGTGGATGTCAGTTAGATTAATCCAGTATGCCAGTTGACACAGTAAGCCAGATATATATACGTAGGAACTCCCGCATAAACTAGATTGCAAAACCATTCAAAATGCCGGCCGTCAATCGAACACGAAGAAGGCAAATCCATAACACGCCATCCGAATTGGGGAGTGCCTTTTGGGCCACGCCCAGTTAGCTATAATAACTCCGATGGCTTTTAATAATTAAAATTTTTGATTAATTTCCCTTGCCCACAGGTCTATGCGGTCTGAGAAATATTGGAAACACTTGCTTCATGAACTCGGTCATCCAATGCCTGAGTCACACGACTGAGCTGACACGCTTCCTGCGCGCCCATCATACCAGCACGCGCACGGCAACCTCCAAGGATCAGCAAATACTACACGGTAATTGCATCATTTCATCATTTTATCAATTAGTCAAATTGTTGATGTGTCATTTGTTCTCATTTTGATTATAGAATTTGCCAAACTCATACAGGAAATGTGGACGACGAATGTGCACAGTGTAACGCCGATGGAGCTAAAGCGGGCCTTCTCGACAAAGCATCGCATGTACAGCGACTATAATCAACAGGATGCGCAGGAGTTTCTGCGTTTCTTTCTTGACTCGCTGCACTCGGCGCTTAATACCGGCGTCAAAGGGGAAACGCTTAACATTGATGATAATCTCAGGTAGGATCAAATCCAAATTATATCTACAATCAATCTAAAATAAAAATGTAAAAAACCAACAAACTATTCATTTTAGTGACAATAAGAAGGCCGATCTGACTTGGGAGTGGTATGCTAGGCATGAGAATTCCCTGATACGTGACCTGTTTGTTGGTCAATTGAAGAGCACACTGAAGTGCACAACGTGCGGTAATACAAGCGTTACCTTTGACCCATTCTGGGATTTGAGTGTGCCACTACCATCGTCATCGCGCTGCAAACTGGAAGCCTGCTTAGATCTGTTTATTCGCGAAGAGGTGCTAGATGGTGACGAGATGCCCACATGCTCCAAATGCAAGACACGCCGGAAATGTACCAAAAGCTTTACCATACAGCGTTTCCCCAAATACTTGGTGATACGTGAGTGCAACATCAATACTCATATATGTATATAAATACCATTAACATTATTTGTATTTTGTATTTTGTATTTTGTTCAGATCTAAAACGCTTCTCAGAAACGCGCTGGAGCAAGCTTTCGAATATTGTTGAGTTTCCTACGGCGGATCGTGAACTCAATATGGCTTCGTATGGCGCCAACGCAAATTCGAATGTGCATTATTCGCTTTATGCGATCTCCAATCATATGGGTATGTACTGATTATTTAAACCGTGCTCCATTTACTAAATCTAATTTATCATTGTGCAGGCTCAACGGCTGGTGGTCATTATGTCGCGATCTGTAAGCATCCAGTCTCACACAAGTGGCATGAGTTCAATGATAATAGGTAAGCCTGCCTCTGATTAGATAACTAAGGTTTCTATCTATTATTATTTATCAATTTATATTATTATTTGCAGTGTCAGCGATGCTATACCCGAAAACTGTCTCGTTTCATCCAGTGCCTATATCTTATTTTACGAACGAGCGTAAAGCTGACTCCTTGCTATCCCCCACCCCCAAACAGTTGAATCCAATATGCATAAAAAGCAACAACAACAACACCAAAAGCAACAGCAACACCATTAACTGCAACAAACATAAAAAAAAAACAAACAAAAACAAAACAAAGAGGAAAAGTGCAATAACAGCAGCAAAGTCAACTCCTTAGTAAATGTTTCGTATAAAATTGCAAATATGCAAATGTGCGTAAATTTAAATTTAAATTTAGCTATAAACTAATTCTTAACATAAATCCAATTCAAAATAACAACTATGGTCAATTGGACGGCAAAACAAGCATGTATGACGGTTGTTGGAGGTGAAATGATGTATATAAGAGATGGCTATTACCCTAAACAGACACCAAACAAGATCATAAAAACATCAACAAAATAATGAACGAACAAAAAATAAGAAACAATTTATGTAACACCGCTTTCGGCAAGCCAAAAAACAACAACAACAACAAGCGGTCAACATCAGAAACAGCAAACGCTCTTAACTAAACATAAACAAGTACAAAAAAAAAAAATGAAAATCAAAACAAAAAAAAAAAAACAAACATCCTAACTAACACACACACGAAACACACAAAAACAACAAAATTGTTATTTTTACAAAATTTTGTCTTGCATTTCTCTGGCATATATTTAGTTTGACCCGTCCCCATTGAATATATATAAAAACTCACAGAAATAAACCCTACACTTACACTTTATGTATAGTATATATATGTATATGACTATGTATTTATATATATCTATATATGTATATATATTTATATATATATATGTATATTTATATGTGCAACGGAGCGGTTGCCAATCAAAGCAACATATTCAAGCATTAGTTGCAAAAATATGGTTTGCCGAAAGTCGTGTCAAGTGGTTGTGTAAAAAATGAAACTAAATTAGAAACAAACAAACAAAAAAAAAAAACAACAAGCAAAAAGAAAAACATCATAAATGCTAAACTTTCAAGAAAATGAATTGAACAAATACTAATTGGAGAATTCACCAAAACTTGTGCAATGTATACAGTATATATTTCATAAAAAGCGAGAACAAAAATTGGTGAATTATTAATCAATAATATGTAAAACAAAAGAAAAACGCAGTTAATAAGGGGAAAATTAGGGGCGCTTAAAAGCGCAGCTCCAAAATACACACTCACACACGCAACATACACAACACTCACACAACATACGCGACATTCACAACACACACACACACTCACCATGAATAGAAAAAAACAAAAAGCTTTTAGCAAATGATTAGTTATTAAAAGAAAAAAGAAAAAACTGAACGAAAAAGAGACAGAAGAACATTTGGCGCGAAGTGGAAGAAAAATTAAAACAAAAAAAATAACTGAAGCTGCATTGTGAAACGTACTTATGATAAATGCTAGCAGCTAATTATAAATTATAATTATAATGATGAGCATAGCACGAGAACACCAACTATCAAGATATATAAAAACAAAAACAAAAGGAAATGAAAATGACAAGGAAAAAGAAACATTTTAAAAATAACTTTTTAGAAAAGATTTCAAGCTTTTGTTCCAATCGAATTCAATTGAATTTAATCAATCCAATCGTCCGCCGCATTCAACGTTCGAATTGAACAACAAACTAGTCTCAAATTTGTATACATTGTATCTACCACACCTTGTTTATATATATATATATATATATATATAAAATATATATATATATATATAAATATATATATATTTGTATGTATATGGATATATATATTATATATGATTTTTTTTGTTTGTTTTGTATGTACTTTAGTTTGTATTTGTTTCCGTGTAACCGAAGCCCAGTCCGAACGCCCCTCACACGCACATTTATATATTTTTACTGCTATTGCTACCTTATTTGTTGCCTATTTAATTTATATTATTTATTTATTTATTGTATTGTATTGTATTGTATTTATGTAATTGATACACAAACTGCAACCGAAAATACATCTGTGTACAAAATATGTAACTTGTTTCCCCAAACAAGCGACAGAACAAACAATAAATACACTTGCCTACATGTTATGAGCTACTATAACTTAACTCACACAAACACACACCTACACACCTACACTGAGCATAAACACTAAAAAACAAGACACATTATTTATTTATTTGTAAAAGAAAGAAACAACAACTACTACTATATATATTTTTTTTCTGGCTTAACTATTAGTTACAATTATAATTGTTGGATATTTTACTAACGTTACAAACAAAAAAAGGAAAATACAAAAAATAAAACAACAAAAAAATGATAACGAAATATAAAACGCAAAAAAACAAAATTCAATCAAATGGCGTTTTTTTTATTGCAATATCCAATTTATCTACTTTCATAATTCAAGGGTACAAAATAGTCTTAATCTTAGGATGTTTGTATGGGGGATGTTCAAATATTCCAAATGAAATTCTCTCTGAAGTTATTGTCAAAGCTCGTACAGAAAAAATGATTTCGCGAATTTTGGATTATTAATTGATAATTTTTCGCCATTTAAACCGTTGCGATCGCTATTATTGAACAAGGGTCAAATGAAATGGTGGCTAGAGTGAGATGGCAATATTTATTAGCACGTCTAGTTGTCAGCTGAATTGCCAAAAATCTTCTGATTGGATGGCTGAATTCGATTCGAAATTCAAACTGAGAAACAATTGTCTTGGTTTTTACCAGATCGGTTTTTACTTTATCGATAACTTTTCAATTACAATTATAAAATATACTACATTCCTTCTTGTCTGTATAGGAGGCTGCCTTACCCTGGGTTCTATTTGTGTATGTTTATGTATGTGTGTGTGGGTGTGTGTGTGTGTGTGTGTGTATATATATGCATATGCGTGTGTGTGTCTGAATATGTGTGCGTGTTGGTTTACGTTGTATGAGTGTGGTTCTCCTTTGAAGGCGGCAACAGCATCGGTTTCGTAACTAACAAAAACTATGCAAAAACGTTATTACAAAATATATATACATATTTATATACATATATATATATACATATATATGTATATTTATATATATATGTATATATGACATATATATATATATATATTAAATATGCACTTATGTGTTATCCTCTTTCAAACGGATGCAGCGGCGTTAAAGGGAAGTTATCCGGTTGTTTGTTTGCAGATGCGTCTGGCCGAGAAAACAAATTCCAGAAACGACATTTGCCATAACAAACGTGCAACAGTTTAACAAAAATACAACTAGCCAACTGAACGCCGCATGACAAGCGACAACGACAACAGGCGGCGACGTGGACGCCTTGGGACCGGCAATCATTTGTGATTCTCATCCTTGCTGGCCTTGGCACTGGCGCGTGTGGCCTTTGTATCCTCGTACATTTTCATCAATTGGCTCTTGGTTGGCATCGGCTTGATATGACCCCATTGCACCAGATATTTAATGGATACCGTGGTGCCACCTGAAAGCAAAGTATCCACATCAGATTAAACAGTATAAACTGTATCATTCTATTGTGTGCTTACCCAATGTTACTGCGTAACGCACTGGCGTGGCTACCTTATAGCACAGATAGGCAATGGCATAGTGGCCCATATCGGAGCCTTGTACCTTTTCAATAATGGTTTCGCTTAGGTGTAGGTACTGCAGTAATCCAGGTACATCTACGCCACTGTATACCATTAAAATGTAAATGCATGTATATAAAGTGAAGCTCAAATCAGGTACACGTCAGTTTCTTACCTCTTTGACAGATAGTAAAAGCCGCCGAACCAACCAATCGAGGTTATCACATGCACCGGTATAAGCACGTACCAATATTGCTTATACATATGCTTGAACTTGGCAAACAGGCCCATATTCGCCGCTTCGCCAAACAGTTCACTGGAAGAGGAAACGGTGGCCGTTGATGAGGACTTGGTGTCCGTTTTGTTTGCATTGGCACAGTGCGTATTTGACTTAGTGCTAAGACGCGCATAACTGCGATATTTGGCGACTAGCAGCGGCGAAAGAATTGTTGTTGTTGTCGCTAAAGGCAATGTTGAAGAGGATGATGTCGTTGCTTTGCCATCGCCCTTATTGATACTTCCCAAGAAGCTGAGGCAACGTGGATTTAGATAAAGGCTCCCTCTGGGGCTGGTTATGCGCGTTAGAATGCAGACAACGCCGCTGCCTACATTACGGCCCCTAAGCAGACTCGAGAGTAGTCCAACCGTCACCATGGCTTGTCCTCAGCTGGTTCCACTAATTTATTTCTATATTTTTTTTGTTTTTTTTTTGTTTTTGACGAATAGAATAATTCGTCAGTTACACGTTTGATAGGTTTTGAAAACGTTTCCTTGTGTATTTTCTTCAATTTATGTTTTTCTTTCCCAATCAGTTTTAGGCAACCCGGCACAATTTCACCTGCTGATTGGTGATGTGCGCGTAATAATATGTACATATGTATTTTTTTCACGACCCAGCCATTAGCAGCTTTTTATTTATATGGCATTATTTATACTAATTATTTGAAAGGCATTTGAAATAAATCATTTCAATAAGTATAAGACTTATTTGGATGATATAAATGTATCCATTTATTTATTTATTTTAGAGTTATTAAGAAAATTCGACATGATTTACATTTGTTATGTGCAATTCACGACTCTTATCTCACGATCCCCCCACTAGAATTACTAGTGATACCTTACTTTACTTCAAAAAAAAAAACATAAGAACAGCTGATGTATTAGCAACACGTGTTTCAAATTCGTTGGCAACGCGGTCATTTGTTAGTACTGGGATAGTTGTATAAAAAGTATCGATATATCGGTATTTATTGTATATCATTATCATTTTAATTTGCTTCGAGTGTGTGTGGCGCATTCGCAAGGCCCTATATTGTTTTTGAACTTATCTCAAAGCCGGAACTTGTGAGACGCCAAGCGGCATGGCTACTGCAACTGGTGAACTATCCAAGAAGTAAGTACACACAATCAATGGTTAAATTGGAACACCAATCCCAACTCAGAAAATCGTCCAGTTGCCAACTGTGAGGTTATGTTGAACTGCTTAGGTGGTGGCAAGCGGCTAAGAGATAACTTAAAAATAAAATTATATTTATAATTGGCGGCTTCAAAATGATTGCACGCAACGCACTTAAGCATTTGGTGCATTTGTCATCGCTTAAGCAGCCAATGGCGGCGGCTACGAGATTATACCATGTGACCGCCATGCAGCTGGCACCGAGCAAAGGCACAAAACTGTTGGTACCCATAGCTCGTATTTTTCCAATTTTTCTGACGTGTTTTGTTTTTGTTTTCAGTGAGCTCAAACGCCGTCTAAAGGCTGAGCAAAAAGCCAAGGAGAAAGCTGAGAAGGAAGCAACCCGCTTGGCTACTGAGGCACCAGAAGCTGGGCAGAAGAAAAAATCGGCCGTCGAACAGGAAGAGGAGATCTCACCCAACGAGTATTTTAAACTGCGATCGGCTGCAGTCGCTGAATTGAAACAATCGTCCGAAAACCATCCATACCCTCACAAATTCAATGTTAGCATCTCACTGGAAAACTTTATTACACAATATGCTAAACTCAATGATGGTGAGACGCTCGACAAGGTTAATCTGAGTGTAGCTGGACGCATTCATGCCATTCGCGAGTCTGGAGCTAAGCTGATATTCTACGACTTGCGCGGCGAGGGCGTCAAGCTGCAGGTAATGGCCAGTGCTAAATCATACAAAAGTGAAGCGGCCTTTGAACAGGACACAGCCAAGCTGCGCCGTGGCGACATCATTGGCGTTGTTGGCCACCCTGGAAAGACCAAGAAGGGCGAACTATCCATTATGCCTACCGAGTTAAAGCTCCTCGCACCTTGTCTGCACATGCTGCCCCATCTGCACTTTGGGCTCAAAGACAAGGAGACCCGCTTCCGCCAGCGCTATCTGGACCTAATACTCAACAACAAAGTGCGCGAAAACTTCCAGATTCGCGCTAAGGTAAGCAGCCGTCATCTTAATAGACATATACAATATATATGTATGAGTCATATAACATTTTAATCTGTTCTTTCTGTTCAGATAATATCATATGTTCGTCAGTTTTTGGATCGCCTCGGCTTTCTAGAAATTGAGACGCCAATGATGAACATGATTGCTGGCGGCGCCACAGCCAAGCCCTTCATCACTCATCACAACGAACTCAAAATGGATTTGTTTATGCGCATTGCGCCTGAGTTGTATCACAAAATGGTCGTTGTAGGCGGTCTGGACCGTGTTTATGAAATCGGTCGCCAGTTCCGCAACGAGGGTATCGATTTGACTCACAATCCGGAATTTACCACTTGCGAGTTTTACATGGCATATGCCGACTATAATGATCTGATTGAGCTCACTGAGCAAATGATTTCTGGCATGGTGCAGGCTATACACGGCTCGTACAAAATTAAATACCATCCTGATGGTCCGGACGGTGTCGAGCAAGAAATTGACTTTACGCCACCTTTCAAGCGTGTTTCAATGATAAAAACGCTCGAAGAGAAACTGCAAGTTAAGTTTCCATCGGCAGACACATTCAACAGTCCGGCTACCAACGAATTTCTGTCCCAGTTGTGCACTAAACATCAGATAGAGTGCCCGGCGCCACGCACCACTGCCCGTCTGCTGGATAAATTGGTTGGGGACTTTATTGAGGAGACATGCATTAATCCGACATTCATTTGCGAGCATCCTCAAATTATGTCGCCACTTGCAAAGTACCATCGCAGTGTCCCTGGCCTGACTGAGCGTTTTGAGCTCTTTGTGGCCAAAAAGGAGATCTGCAATGCGTACACAGAACTTAACGATCCTGTGGTGCAACGCGAACGTTTCGAGCAGCAAGCTAGCGACAAAGCCGCAGGTGACGACGAGGCTCAAATGGTTGATGAAAACTTTTGCACGGCGCTAGAGTACGGTCTGCCACCCACTGGTGGTTGGGGTATGGGCATTGATCGACTGACCATGTTCCTAACCGACTCTAATAACATCAAGGTTTGTGCTAGATATTAACTTGCGCACCATTTGGCTTGCTTCCATTATATTTTAATATTTTGTTCACTTGCAGGAGGTCCTGTTGTTCCCTGCCATGAAACCTGAGGATGTCAACCGGACACCAGCTGCCAATACAAACGAAACAAATCAGCCAGCCCAATAATAGACGAGCATTGATGAAACCAGCCAGACAACCTCACACTATAGTCATGTGTGTTTCACTTCTATGTATTGATAAAAATTAAATTAAACAAACCTAGTTTCCGCCTTCACTTATACATAGTTCTGTTTTATTTCATATGCGTTTGTTGTTACTTTTGGCTATCCAAAATTTAAACAAACAAAAGCTAGTGAATTAAATAATACTGAAGTTGAATAACCCTTCAATGTTTATTGTTCTTTCATATTTCGATGTGAAAGAGTGACGAAAGAGAAATCTTAGTAAAACACGAGAATTTGAAAAAATTATTTATTAGACAACGAGAAAGCTCGGTGGGAACTTACAAGTCTATTCTTAACATATTATTGTGTTTGTCAAATTATTGCAATCAACTGATAAAATATAATTAAATAATGTTCAAATTTTTACCCAAACATTGGGTAAAAATAGTTTTGTACATAGTTTAAAAACATAGCCCTGAATCGGGCTGATGCTGTTGCTTAGTAGTCTGGCTCATCGGCGGGTCTCTTATATACGCGTCCCTTCTTTCGCATATATTGATTGATGAATTCATATGATTTATTCCTAACCGATTCAGTGCAGGCCAACGGATGTCCCATAGAGTCACAGTATCGCATTTCTTTGGTAGTTATGTGGTGGCTCAGCTAAAAATATTTAAAAAAATATGTCATCAGACTATGAATACATAATATGTTGCTTATATATTTGTTGAATATTTGTATTGATAGATAATATTATAAATACTATACTATAGATACTATAAATAAGATACATAATCGTCAACAATAACTTACGCGCTTAATCAGAAATTTGTAGTCCTCATCGCTGGTAATGCGACCCACGTGACAATTATCCTTACGATATGGACGCAAGAACTCGGCCACATGGCCGGCAATCTCAAAGCGAAACTTTTCGAATGACTCTCGTCCGCTGCTTGTGCTGCACAATGGGCTGTTGGCATATAAATTAATGATAATAATCAATGAAATTTCGATTTCGATTTGGATTTGGAAGAGATCGGAGTGCTTACGGTTTGCGTTTCTTTTCAAGATCACCACGACACTTCTTTTGGCTCTCAGTCAATTGTGGTGGCATGGGAAGCTTTCGCTTTGTGTTAACTAAGGCCTCGGCATCCATGTCGCTCAATGTGAAAGGTGGCTTGGGCAGCGTAGCCAGTGCGGATTTGCTTGTGCTTGTGCTTAGGTCCACGTTAGTTGTATCTACTGTATATTCATTACGCGTATCCCTAACACCATTGATAATTTCATCGGGCAACGGCAGCGTAGCACATCCGGCCTCTTTGTTTGCGGCGTCCTCGTGGAGCTCGTCGTCGGAGGAGTACAAATAAGGCTGAATGGGAACAACGTCATTGGAAAGACCAGCCAATGGATCCTCATTGTTAGCCTCCATTTGTGTGCGGCGGAACATCTCCTTGCGGCAGCGTATTTTCTCCTTATTCTCTTTGTACTTGCGCGACTCCATCTGATTGTAGATGCGATCCTCTTCGCGTCGCGGACTTATTACGCAGACCGAGACTAGTTGACTGCGACGCATCTCACGCCGTTCGCGCACCTTCGCTTTGATATACTGCGCAAGCGACTTATCGCTGAGGGTGCCAACATAGTCAACATCAATTTCGACCAGGTCGTTGGCAATGTGCTCCTGATCGGTTGCTTGCTCCGGCGGCGGTGAATCGTCGATCAACTGTTGCATACGCTGCTCCTCAGTTGGTGGCTCCCACTGTGAGATGCGATCCCGCAAATTATAATAATAGATGTCACCATCAGTGGTAAGACTCCAATGCCAGGACGGTGGCAACGGTTTCACGCCAATGGGCAACCTATACTCCTGACCGTCGCTACTCTCCGGTGAATGCTGATCACTGAAAGCGTCCGAAACGTTGCCGCAACGCAGCGGAGCTCGCAGGGGCGCATCATCGCTGTTAAACCACTCTTTTGTATCCGTATTCTGGTAGAAGGGTAGCTGCTTAGGATCGGTGCTGAGATCAGCTCCAAAGTATTCACATCGCATTTCATGCTCGCGCCAATCCACGTTGAACACACGCTTCTCCGCCTCGACTTGCGCAACCTGTCATAAAAGTATTTTTTTGTTTGTTTTAATATTTAATGATCTCAGTCTGAAAGCTGTTCATAAATTAGATATAAAAATTATTGATTTTTGCAAATCTCCCGCATAGATCGAACTCTCGCTTTCTAACCGGATATTTAAATTAGTATTATCTAATTATAGAATGCAAAAAGAATACAGATTTTAGATTTCACAGATTCCACAGATCCAAACATAGCTTATACGATTGGATCAATAAAAATCAACTTTACCAATTTTATATATCAATATACCCTATTCCCAGTTTTTGAAAGCTCAGACAAAAGCTAATCATTATAATATTCCCATTCAGTTGCCCTTCTAACTGTATAAATTGTTGCACCTGCAACTGTATAAATTGCTGCACCCTATACATACCTTTCGCTCGAATATTGAACGTCTTAGCTTCTTGGATAAAGTGCGGCGCTTGTCATAGTCGCTAGCGGACAGCAGCTCGGATCGCAGACGTGGATCAGATTTGCTAATGCCATTAAAATTGCCGTGACTGATGCCTTGGCCAACTCCGGCGCTGGCGTCTGGAGTTCCAATGCGCTCCTTAAGCTGTGCATGTGGGGATATGCTGCATATGGTATTGTTGCCGCTAATGCGCATTTGCTTGGGCTTCTCGTAGCGACTGCTGTCGCGCCTAAAGCGATCCTGCTTGTAGCGGTCGCTGCTCAGCATGCAGGAGGCGCTGTTGCTGTTGCTCTCCTCCAGCGCAGTGGCCGCGTAATGGGTTTGCTGTTGTCGATCCGCCTCTCGCTCGTGCTCCTTCATCTGTTCGATACGTTCGCGTTTCGGTATGCGAAAGATTTCGGGCAGAGCTTTCCACTTTTGCAGAAGCGTCACAATTCGCTGGCCCAATGTAGCTGACACCGGATTTGCTTGAGATTGTTGCGGTTGCGTGTCCTCTTCTTTGGGCTTCTCATCCGTCACGGTGGTGCTCCAGAGCTCTACGCTCTGATAGACACGGCTCTCGTTCAGCATTGTCCTGTTTGGTATGGGCAGCGATTCGAGAGCATCGACTAGAGCCAACCGCAGTTGATTGTCACTGCCGCTTTCACTGATCCAGGCGTGAAGCAGTCGCAGGCCATGGTAGTCGAGAAATAGGCGGCGGCAGGGCAGCTCGCCGCGAGTCAGCACGCCCAACAACTCAAGGCGTGTCTCCAGCAGCTTGGCACGCACCATGCATCTGGAAAAGCGCAGTGTGTCTGCTTGATTCTTAAGTCCACTGCGATTGAGCAGTAGAAGCTGCTCCAGCACATCCGGATCTTCGAGTTTGTCTCTCTTACTTGAGGCAGACTTCTCGCTATTGCCACTCCCCGATGGACGTAGCCAACGTCCGGCTTTATATTCGCGATCTTTGGCTTTCGGTTGCTCCTTCCGCGTCTTGCGCCCTGACGTTGCCAATTTTAATGACTTGTTTGACCTTGGCTTGCTGCTCTTGCCTGCTTTGTTTTTGTGCACCTTTTTGTCCGCCTCCTGTTGTGACTGGTCGTGTTCGTCCAGCTCCTCGGTCAGGTATTCCGTATCACTGTCGCTCTCCCCATCCAACTGCTCACCCTCATGCGAGTCCGGCTCGCCGCCAATCCAGCCACGACAATTCGCTGCCTCGCAGTAGCAGCGCTGAGCGTCGCGTCCATACCGCTGATACTGATAGTCAAAGGTGATCTCCTCACCAGGCATGATAGTCTTAACGCTAAAGAAACCAATTCGTAGCTCACCGTTCACTGTCCACTTTTGTGTCTCCGCATTGGGATCACAGCTGTGGTTAATGTACCTCGATATATTACCCTTGGCGGTCGCATCGATGATCGCCTCTCCCCTCAGTGCCATAAAATAGTAGTGGCGGTTGCGATCGCGCGAATACAGATGTTGACGGCGCTCGAACTCCTCGCTATCAATGACCTCACCCACATATTCCATTATGAATTCGCCGGGCGGTATCTGGAGCTCGGCTGTAATGCCGCAGCCTTTCTTTTCGGTGCGGAAAACGCGGCACGGCCAGCACTGATGCTGCTGGAAGCGTTTGTTTGTGCAGCGGTCGCCATTGGTGCACAGTGGACCACACTCTATCATTAGCATACGATTGATGCACCCGGCACCACAGCATAGATGCCCCATTGCCTCTTCGTCGCCGGTCAGAAAGCAATCGCATTGCATTTCGGCGTTCTCTTGGCTAACCTGCCGGGCGCAGCGATAGTAATTGTCCCGCAACGACTGAAACGTATTGAGTCCCTCCTGGTGCAGGAACTTCACATTGATAGCATCGATGTGCGCCAGCTCGGCCAGTTGCTCCTCCATGGTAATAGAGTGGGACAGCTGGTTGCTGCTGCTGATGTTTGCCACCCCACGACCCACACTGGCCTTAAGCACCTGCGGCTTCTGTTTGATGCGATGCGACCGACGCACTGACCCATTGCCAGCTGACATTGGTGCGTCCTCCGTGCAGCTGAGTTGCGGCGAAGATGATGGCGTCGTTGCCGGCGTTTCGATATTGGCCACACGTTGCGCGTAATCATCTTCGGGCATCACATTTGTTATTGATTGCTGCTGCGTATCCTTTGGCTGGAAATCATTATCAAGCAGCTTAACGCCATCTTCTATAAATTGGGCAATGTCATTTAACGAATTGGATGTGTCAAGCTCTGTTGTGGGCGTCGGTATACCGCAACTGGGAACTTTGCTGCCGGAACTGGTGGACTCTGAAGATTCAGTTTCAACTAGCACCGATTGCAAAGAGTCACTAACTTTGCTTGACTTTCGCCCAATGCTTGTGTCAACTGAATCCTGGCGGCTCCGAATGCTAGATCGTCGTTCACCTGCAACTCCTTTACGTAGCAAGTTTTGGATCTTCGTTTTCGACATTGGTTCCGGCTGCATCGTTGATTCGCAGCTCTGAAATGCCTTGCATGGATGCTGTGAGTTTCGACGCCTGTTGGTCAACAGCGCTGGAGAATTCTCGGCACGATTATCACAAATTGTATTACGTCGGTTATTCTTTTTAAGGAGCTGCTTCTTGGCAATAGGTGGGGGGGTTTTAATGCTGTTGCCATCCACAATCTGTTCCAGCTTAGTTGTTTGCTTTTCCAGCTTTAGTTTCTTCTTAGTTTTCTCCTCATGACGCATCTGAGCGCTGGCCTGGTCCATCGCCTTAAAGAGCGCATCGCACTCCACAATGGAAACATTGTGCGTCTTTTCTTGTTTGTTGTTGTCCATGAGATCAGTATTGGCAGTGGCAGTGGCAGTGGCAGTGGAACTAGGACTCGGTGGTACCTTCCCTGAAAGTGAGTCTGCTTTGTTAATGGGCGAATCCAGCTTAAGAGATCCTTCTGATGAATTTAATGATGGTTCCAACATGGAAATTGACGAATGAGTTACTTTTGTTGTGGTAACAGGCTGATCTGCAGAAGGTTGACGCTCTTGAGTTTCAACGACCTTTTCTTCCATTGTTTGCTCCGGCAGTTCAGTGGAACCTTCATTTAAATCTGTGGTGCTGTCTGTTTTGCTTACGTCTTTTGTGGCTTCTTCTGACTCAAGCTGAAGATTTGATTTTTCAGCGACCTCTAACTGTGTTTGATCGGCAGTGTTTAGGAGTTGTTCTTGTGTTTCAATTTCACAATTGGAATCCGGCTTGGCTTCCAATTGGGGCGTCACCTCCAGCGTGTTACTATTACTATCGATGCTACTGTAATTGTTGCTATTGTCTTTGACGGGATCACTACCAGGATCTTGCTGCGGCTCCTTCTGCAACTCTTCACATGATTCGCTCTCCAGTATTCGTTTAGAGCTATTTGCTGCAATTTCAGCAAATGTTTCCTCCAGCGTCATTTTGTTGCCGTTCGTACTAAGTGCGCTGCCACGCAAACTAGAACGCTTGCTGCGGCGCTTGCTTGAAGACACTGGTGATACCGTCTTTCCATTACGGTCCGTCAACTGTTCCACCTTATCTTCTAAGGTACTTATTTTATTTTGTGGCTCCTCTAGCTGTTGCTTCTCAACATCGATGGCAGACCTAGGCGTTTCATTAATCACCTCAACGAGTAACTCCTCTTCAGCTTCGGACTGCAACACATTCTGCTGCTGAGGAGGCTGTTGTTCTTCATTTTTTGGAAATATCACCTTTATGTTGGTACTACTCTCCTTACCTGGCAACTGAACATCTGGCATCATTTTATTTTCCTCTTTTGGTATGGTCGTTTCTACATTTACAAATATAATTTGGGATTGGAAGTCATCATTATTAGCTGGTTGCACAGGTTGTATTGTATCAGTCTTTATTTTTTCTTTAGTCTCCGCTGGCACGTCGGTATTGTCCAGCGGCTTTGGCTCATTCAATTCTTTAATTGTTTTTAAGGCAGTTAATTCCGATATAGATGAGGACATCTCTACCGGATGAATTTTCAGTGAAGCGCTCTTTAACGATTCACCCGAGTCAGAGGATTCTGAACTCGTTGGCATGCTTATGCGCTTAAGAGAGACCCGCAGCTTAGACTTAAATTTAGTTTTCAGTGAGTAGTCCCCACAGGCATCGCTCTCCCCGCTTGTAGTGGTTGAATTGGTATCCGAATCAGAGCAGCTAATGCTGCTTGCAATTTCAGAGGTGCTCGTGCACACATTTTGAAGTACTAGCCCGGTCTGTGCCTTACGAGGACGTCCACGTCTCGGTTGGATTGCTATTGCATGAGTTTTATGTGGTGGATCAGCACGATTTTTCTGACTAGCTAAAAGCAGATCCTCACCGCAATCTTGGGCACCATTCGGGCTCCCCGTTGGCTTTGGCTTTGCAAAGAGGTCAACCGAAGATAACGGCACTGATCCACATTGCAATTGAATAGATGGAGCTACTGCTGCATCGTTTTCTAGAATACCAAGTGAAGATATGGTATCAATGGTTGCATCAATTTGTAATTTTTGTGCTTTTCTATTTTTGTTGAGCAAATCACGGACGTCAAACTTAATAATTTTCTTGCGGGAGCTGCGTCGGCACTCGCCTAATGTAGGCGAAACATTAAGCACACTTTCTTCCAGTTTATCCGATTCCAAGTCCTCTGTTGAAGCCGTAGTCCCCACATTCGAATAACTCGGTTGTAGGGTGGTCTTCGGTGGGCGGCCAAGACGTTTGCGCGGCATCTTTGATGTAAGCGGATTGTCTTGAGTTTATTTTGACGTTGGTTTGTTCATTGACTTAAGTTGCCGCCAAAATCAACGAACAAACAGACACAAAATTTAGCCTAGCCTGAAATTGTTAAATTATACATTACAGCAATGTCTTTAATTTTAATTAGTTGTTGACCACATTAAAACTACCTTTTTCTTTTGAATAAAGCTATTAACCGGATTTAGATCCCGATCTATATACTTTCTCTTCTTCTTTCGCATTTGTTTAAACACTACACTAATTTTAACTGTTTAACTCAATAATATATATCACTTAAAGTAAGTATTTAGGTCAAGCGTTGCCAGATATTGTAGTATCGATACAATATTTGTTCATACTAGTTGGCTAAATAAGTAATCGATAGTTATACACCTGCTCATCTTAACTGAAAAGTGTGACCACAAAATATTTCAATTAACTGATAATAATATTTCTTGTTAGCGTCAATATATCGATACAAATTAATAACTCTTCTCTGCAAATATTCGGCGCGTACTCTCTTAAAAGTTATTTTCTGTTTCGTAAGTAGTTTTTAACTCAAAATGCCGCCAAAGCGTGGAAAAAAGGCTGCTCCTAAAGGAGTAAGTATGGGAAATCTACGCAAAAGTTATATCAGGATATAAGCTTATATTTTTTTAAGACTCCGTCAATAAGTGAGGAATCCAATGAACTGGACCCTAATAATCCTGTGCTTTACATTGAACATTGCCGCTCTTGACGAGTATTTCGTCGGCGCGCTGAGGAGCTACATGCTGCATTGCAAAGTAAGATTCAAGATGCTGGCCAGTCACTTCATCTTCAATTGCAGCTAAATGCCCAAGGTGCTCCCAGGCGCGGCGCCTTTGAGTTGTCCTTTGCCCCATATCCCACAACAGTTGCTGATGAAAGAAGTGCGATTTGGTCCGGTCTAAAGCGCACACCGAGGGCCCAAAAGTTTCCCGTAGTAGATGAAATCTATCTGCAAATAATGCAGTTGTACAACGATCATTTAGAGAAGAAGAAGAATACACGCAAACGCACTTCTTCGACATCACCAACATCTAATTCCAGATTGCCGAAACGCACAAAGACCTCATCCAGTGATGAGGATAAAGCCAATAAGTCAACCGCACCAACAGCCATATGAAGTGATATTCCATCGTTTATGTAGATGTCGTCAAAATTCTATTAGCAGTAGAGCCATATGATCAATGAACGGTAAATCCGTAACAGGAACTCTTCGCTGTGAAACCTTTGCCTGAAAGCTAATGAATTTATGACGTCAACCGCTAAATGAGTCACTTATCATGTAAAGATAAATAAAGTAAACTATTGATTTTTGTCGAATAAAATTCTATTATATATAAAACGTGAAAAGAGTTCATCGTATATACATAAAAAATATATATTGTTTCCAAATAATGAAAATTGTTTTACTTAAGTTTCTCAATTTATGTTGTTTGTAAGTTAGAGTCGAATAGACAAAAGAATATAGAGATCTGTTGTAAATTGATTTATAATTACGAGTTTTATATACATATAAATATCTCATGTTTTTTTTTTATTCGTACAAATTTTTATTTACTTCAGCCATGTTTTGGTGGTTGCTGTAATATATACATATATTTATATATATATATATATATGTATGTATAGTCCAGATCTAAATAACTTCAAAAATTTGTCTAAAGGCCTTACAAGGGTTTATAAAATTATGTTGTTTTCTTTTCAATTTTATTAGAATTTTTGTCTTTGATTTTCAAAATGTACACAGTTTTTTATTTCAGCTCTTTTTCTTAAGAAACATACTATTCCTATAGAAAAAATTTTGGTTTACGAAATTTGTTGTTTTTTGTTTCGCTGGACTGGACTGAAACCCTAAAACCCTACCACACTGCCTAAGAATACATTAAGCCAATGAATTTAAAAATTTGAACTTAATATTTAAACTAAATAAACGAAACAACAAACTAAAAAAATAAACAAATTAAGTTTGAAAAAAAATATTGAATATGGCGGCAGCAAAAACCATTTGTAGATTGCGAGGAATTTGGCCGCATTTTGTTTTTGTTTAAGTAAATTTGCATTAAATGTATAGAATATATAAATAAAAAAATATAAAATTATATATATATATATAGATACATATTGAATAATATATATATATATATATATATTATATTTATGTATTCTATGTATGCATATATAGGCTATATATATACTTTAGATTATCAACAATCAATTGGCTATGGGAACGTACAATTAGATAGGCGACAGAGTTACCAGTAGAATAAAAATTTACCTACGCCTGCTTGGATGTGTTTTGGTGGTTATGTCCTGGTTTGTCTGGTCTGGTCTGTTCAGGTGCTGGACTCGAATAAGGAACTAATAAACTAAGCCTTAAACTAACTTTAAATTACATATGTTGAAAATATAGTAAATCACCGTTTAAGAAACGAATGCGATAAACAGATAAATTGGATAGATTGATAGGTAGTTAGGTAGTGGGTGAATGTGGTCCAAACAGTATTCCGCCTACATGGGGTGATCCTAGCGTTACAGATACTTGCGATAGTTGCGCAAATGCGCATTTCCGTCCTCCACGCCGACGACACCAACGCCAACGGCCGCGGCGGCGCTCTCAAACGAAGGCGGTTCATTAACCAAGCCCGGACTGGGCGGATCACATGTATTGCTGGGCATGCCACTGGCGCTAGATGTGGAGCTGCCAGTTGTAGGGCCTTTAGCACGTCGTCTGCCTCGTGTGCCAGCGCCACGAGATCTGCGCCCACCACTCGATGTCGGTGTTCCGCCAATATCGCCCGCCTCAATTGCTTCAAGTGACGCATCCAGCGCCGCATCTGTGGTGGAAACACGTGTCCTCGTTACAGCGCTGCGTCGACGCGCGCTGCTACTGTTGCTAATGCTGGCAGTTTCGCTGCTGGCGTTTGTCGTTGAACGCTTGCCCGGTCGACGTTTGCGCCGTTTTTTGTTTCCATATCGCGGATCGTAGTCGTATTCGTCGTCTGCCGGAGATTTTGGATCCTCCAGCGAGTCCACATCATTCATATCCATTTCATCATAGAACCACTCCTTGGGCAATTCATCTTTCGATTGATGTTGCTGTTGGTGCTGCTGCGTTTGCAATTGACTGTCTTTGCTGTCTGATGTATCACCGCCGGCGGCGCCCAGCGAGCAAGACTCCTCCATGCTGAACGCCCCGTTAAAATCATGGGTTGTATCGTTGTGCAGTGTACTCAGTACTGTCGGCGTTGTCGATGTGCCCGCGCCCGTCAGCATGTTAAGGCTTAGCGTTGAACTGCTGCTGTTGGTGCTGGCTATGCTGGCAGTGCCACTGGCACTTGCGCCGCCAATATTAATGCCACTGGCCACTAATGCTTCGTGCTCCTTACGCAGCGCCTGAAAAGGGCGTTCCGGGAACCGACTATGTTTGTGTGTAGAGCTTAGATTTAGGTACAAGGTTAACATGGACGCCAATAATAACTAACCTGTACATCTTGGTCAAGTACTGGCGGCGACTTTTTCGCCAACGTGCCGCGGGATACGTGTAAATTTGGCCTTGACGGAAGCCAGGCATTCGTTGTCGCTTGTCCATAAAAAGCTGGGAGTGATTTTGTGCAACGCCTGTTTGTGGGTCGAGGAATGGCAGTCGTAATCGCCGCTCGATGCAGAGGCGTGTGTTAAAATTGGCGCTGTATTCAATCGTCTCGCGATAACTAACATCTTTAAAAAAGCTCTCGATCTTCGCCAGATTCGGCATCGATACGATTTGTATGTTGACGGCCGAAGACATGGCTCCACTTTGCTCCGGTCCGGTCCGGTCCGCGCTCTTACTTTGCTTTGCCCTGTTATATTGTTATCTGGTTGTATGACGCTTAATCCATTTAAAACCAGCCCCAGCGGCTAGCGCTGAGTTGACGCCGCGCCGCTGCTGCTTGCGTTGACTTTTGTATTTTGTTTCTTATCTCTATTCGCCTGCTTTTTCACACCGCTTTCACTGTTTTCGTCTTTTGCAAATCTTATAGCGCTAGGTTGTGTGTGGCTGCTATTAGCTATGTTTTCTATGCGATATATCGCTATCATGTAACAGTCCTGTTCTTTGCTGTAGAGTTGCTGGTGGAGTTATCGATGTCAACGAGCTTAACAGAAATTTTACAAATGCTGAGCGAAAAATGATGTTGATATTCCTAAAAGCAACAGAAATGCATATTAAGTTGAAAATAATTCACATTTTTATTCAAAATTTTACATTTTTTCTCATCTTTCTACCCTGGTATCGACTGATGTGGCAACTTCAGCAAGCATTGTTTTTGTTTACTGCTGACGTTGCCACTTTTGACGTTGACAGTTCATCGTGAGTGCGTGCACGAATGCCCGTGTGCGTGTGTATGTATGAGCGTGCGAGGTCTGCCGCTTTTCCGTTTTAGTTGATTTTTAAGAACTTAAATGGAGCTGCACAACAGATTAACATTGTGCATAGTCATATTTTGCCTACTACTATGTGGCTCAACCAGTGCCTGGCACTCCGAGGAGCTGGAGATTTTCGACCTCGTTGAAGAGGTCAACAAGAACTTCTACGAATTTATGGGTATTAATCAGACTGCCACGAATCATGAGATAAAGCGCGCCTTCCGTACCCTCTCAATTGTGCTGCATCCAGACAAGAATCCGGCAGAGGATGCCAATATCCAGTTCCGCAATCTCGTCTCCATCTACGAGGTTCTCAAAGATGCGTCCAAGCGTGAAAAATACGATAAAGTGTTGCGCGATGGTATGCCTAACTGGAAGTCGGCTCTATACTACTATCGCCGAATGCGTAAGATTGGCCTTTACGAGGGTGCCTTTATAGTATTCCTGATCATTACCGTGGGCCAGTATTTGTTTGCCTGGGCAGCTTACTTGGAAAAGAAATACACAGCCGAACAGGTATTCGGCACCAAACTGAAGAAGTTGCAGAAGCGTAACAAAAACATTGACATGGACGTCATTCTGAACGAGATCCCGATGCCGTCACTCCTTAATACGCTACCAATTCAAATACCTCTAGCCATTTGGAATCTGCCAACGACTATTAGGAATGGCTTTAGTAAAGCCAACGAGCTGAAGGAATTGGCCCTAGAGAAGCGCAGACTGTAAGTTATTCACCTGAAGCTCAGTCCTATGATGCAACTAATCAAATATATATTTTATAATCTTTTTAGAGAGATCGAAGAGGCACGTCGCCAGAAGGAACTGGAGCTCGAGGCCGAAGAACAGGTGCGTTTGCGTAAGGAGCAGAAAGAGAATCTGCGTAAGCGTAAGCAGAATGCCAAAAAGGCGCCAGAGAAGACCGAAGAAGAGTTACGGGGTTACTCTCAAATCCAGGCGCGTGAGCTAACAGAAGAAGACGCAACACGTCCGGTTACCCAAAAGGTGAGCATCAAATTTGATCAATGGCTTAAAATTCATACTGAAACGTTTTCATTCTTTTGAAACTGCGTTTATAGAGTACTGTTAGTGGCGGCTTTTGGACAGATGAGGATCTGACGGAACTCATTAGGCTAGTCAAAAAATATCCAGGCGGTGCTGGCAGTCGCTGGAACACCATAGCCGAGTCCATGAACCGCTCCGTGCAAGAGGTTACATTTATGGCAGCTAAGATGAAGGAGAACGGCTATCGTATACCAGGACAAACGGAAAGCGTTGCCGAGAGCATAGTCCAGGAGTCACAGGAAGCGGCACGCAAAGAGAAGGTCAAGAGTGTCACTTCAGCTGGTAATGAGAAGAGCATGCTTATACCAGAGACGAACTGGTCCCAGGATCAGCAGCGCGCACTAGAGGCGGCCATTGTTAAATATAGGAAAACTGCCAGTGGAGATCGTTGGCAAAAGATTGCTAATAGTGTGCCAGAAAAGACCAAGGAAGAATGCTTGGTGCGCTACAAATACTTGTGCGAACTGGTAAAAACACAGAAGAAGGCCGAGGTTGAAGAGGCAGAGGCGTCTGCTGCTGTCGAGGAGACCCCTGTGCCCGTAGAGAAGGACGAGGAAGAGGAGGCAACAGCATCCGATGTTCCTGCTGCTGTACCGCCAACCAAAAAGCTGAGCAAGCGGGAACAGCGACGACGTAAACGAGATCTGTCCAGTGACGAGGACTCTGATGATGCATATCAATATGAAATCAGTTAGTTCAGTTGCTCCCTAAGCACCAGCCAATGCCCACTTGACACTTTGCCCATTACTTCTAATTCATATCTGAGCCAGAACCAAATTGGCTACACGAGGTTGACGTGCGAGAGGGATAGCTTGTCAAAGCTAAACTATGTGCATGCGTATATATATATATATATATTTTATATATCTACATGCCAAGCTCAAGTTGAGAATTTTCCAGCTTAACACATATTTGAACTAAGTAAAATTGTTAAATGGTTTTTAATTTTTATTTTTTATCTAAATTGTAACAATTAAGCACTAGTTTTCTCTCACTCGAAACGATTCCGAAATTATAACTTTTCCTTTTTTAAGGTATTGGTTGAGTGTGTCTGTGAAGGGCTTTAGTAATTAGTTAACTTACATTTTTGTAGCTCAAAATTAAATGTTTCATCATTTCGTTGCATGAAATTGAACCTAGACTCAACACAAGGTATGTGAACCGCTTGTTTTGTGTTTTGTACATAAATGTATTTTATTTTTACAATATATTAAAATATTTCTTTGCTAAGTAAACAAAAAACAAATTAAGCAAAAGAAAACGCTCTTTTGAATATCAAATGCATTCATTTTAAAAGATTTACTTTACAGGATGAAACTTAAACGAAATATCCATTTGCTGACTAAATAATACTACGTGTCTGGTTTATCCGCTTCGTTGGATCCGGTAGCTAGCACAGACTCTTTGCTGATTTCTAAGAATGATGTCTGCGACATTTCCGTATCGTCCTCTTCCTCCTCTATTTCCATTTCGAATATTGTCATCTTGCGTCGCCGATCAGAAAGGACGGTGGCCACCTTGCGACTCCCAGAGACTGCCAACATTTCACAGATCCCATCAAGGGCCTTAAATGTGGCCGCATCTGGTATGTCGTGTACACTATGCGTTACTGTCGCCTCAGTTAGCTTCATGAGTGGCGCCAACTGATGCTGGGTGCAGTGATTCCTTGCAGCGCTTAACGAGAACTGCAAAAAGTAACTGTGCGGACGGACTCCTGCCATGGGTGCTGACGTCTGTGCGAGCATTGATAGTGAGGATTCGTTGTAGAATTGTAGATCGATAAAGCGCAGACTGTAATAGTCATCCTGCAGCTGAGGTGTGAACGGGCCTGGCTGTAGCTGAACGCGCATGCAGCGTAGTAGGCAGTCCTCACCGCGACTAAATTCCAGCACCATGGCTTCCTGCAAACTGATTGTCAATGCCAGCATATCACATTTTGTTGCCTCGTGCACATAGTAACTGCAATTCACAAAATCGTAATTTGGTTGTTCATTCGGTTCAGACGCAGATACTGAGGGAAACTGCTGCAGATCGGCGCATATCACAGCTGTGTTAAGTTTAAAGCTGGCACTAATGCTTTCTGTGGGCTTATGGAACACTGCGTCAATGGCGTTAAACATCTTGTCGCGCTGCTGTATCAAGGAAAGTTTCTTGTCATGAGGCACAAAGAGGTTGCAATTGGCCAAGCACTCGTTCTCCGCGAGCAAACGTGGCCAAACTTCTGCTGCATTCACTGTGTGAAGCTGCGTCAAATATTCATTGTCCAGATACTGTCCGACGCGTTCTAAATTAAATTTACTACGCGTGGTTAAAGTCGGAGTTGGACTAACTTCGCCTGACAATACATCTGCTTCTGCTGACGTTGCTGATTTATCCGTACCAACCGCACCGCCGCCTTCACTTGGGTCCGGTATATCTGGCTCCATGGCGCAAAAGAATTCGGCCAGCGCAACATTCTCTTTACCGGTAAAAACCATATCATCAGGTATCTCTTGATGGGACAGACGCAGTATAGTGAATATGATCCATGAGTGGAACAGCTTCATGTCGTATACTAATGTGTCAATCGTTCGCTGCAGTTCGTGTACTTTCAGCAAAAACGAGCCGCAGGCACGCATTGCCTCGCTGGCCACATCCGGCGAGATGAGCGCCTAGAATAATGAGCGCCTGAATAATGAGCGCCTAAACAAAATCTTCGTTGTTGCATATAAGACAAACCTCAAAGAAATGTGTCATCCGTCCAAAACCCGCAATCGTATTGAGAAAGTAAAACATGTTGATGGCGGCTCCATTCAACTGCTTAAAGACCAGTCCCTGAAGATTGTTGAGGCTCAAGTCCACTGAGTTGGCTATTTTCTTAAAGCCCTTTTCTGTCAGCGTTCTGCAGTATTATAAAAAGAGAAGAAAAAAGCGGCAAGGCCCATGAGCACTGTATACTGAGTGTAGGGACTTAACTCACTCGAACAGAAACTCCTCGACCTCCAGGGTGGCGTATCCGAATACGAGCAGCTCCAGAAAGTGCGCTGAAATCATGCCGTATGCCTGAGAGTTGGCATACTTGGTCAGCTTGTTGTCCATTTCAAGTTGAACTGTTTCCCAAGCCTCCGTCAGGCATTGTTGTGTGTCATTGATGTAACTACATATATAAAGTAATTAGTTGTAATAATGACCATTACAATAGACATCTTACTTTTTGGTTTCCAGTATGTGGGCACAATGGGAAGCCAACTCGAGCATTGGCGATATGGAATCCTGCAGCACTTGATTATGAAAATGCAATAGCTTTAACTGTTCGCCATCACGTAACAGTGCATAAATCGCATTAAAGTCTCCATTTAGCCGTACATCGTATACATCGAACTGATCCGGATTTAGTATATGTTGTGTTAGATCAATGCTGCCCGCCTGCAAGGCCCCAAGAAGCAGTAAATGCACTTTACCACTGCGCATGATAACCACTAAAAAGCAGGGTGAGCCCTTGGGAAATGACTTCTGATCGAGCGTCTTTAGGCAAGGATCGATGTTGGTAAGCGGAGGCAGTTTCGGTAAATACCGTTTATGCTTGTCTTTTGCATTACATATGTAGCTGTCGAGGCTCTCTTTGCTGTTGATCGCCTTGCTGAAATAGACCTTTTTGATGTCATCTTCGTAGATAAGGCCCGATATTATGGTTTCGCTTTCGGCATCTAGCAGCGCCACCTTTCCATTGCTATAGCCGACTGCCAATAGTGTCTCATCCATTTGCCAACTAAGTGAACGCACTCGTACATCCTCACCGGGTGTCGGAAAAGTAACAATTTTTTGCCAGTTCAGGCGCTGTATAATTACCTCGCCTAAAAGACAATCCCATAGCCATGGGTAAATGAAGAATGTGCATCCAACAAGGATCGTGTCAATTTGTTGCTACCAACCTTTTTCTGTGCCATAGGCAATAAGATCCATTTTGTTGTTCCATTCCATCCGCTCAACGATGCAACTCATGTTGCGTGCGCCAAGCAGCTTCATAGAACTTGATTGTGCCATTATTTAATTTTAATTTGAAATCACAACATTTGCATTCGTAGATTCTTTATTTTTAGTTTACCGGCTTGGCATTGCAACCTATCGAACTTATCGATAGGCTACACTAAGAGATGGCGTTGCCAGATTGTATTTGGAAATGCTAGTAATAAAGGATTCAATAAACCTATTACTAAATATATAGAAACAAGCTTGTGTTTTTGTTACATATGTTATGTACCCTTATTTTATTTCAGAAATACGGTCAACATTTTGTTGTGTTGATGCAATGTAAAACACGCCTGTATATCTATGTATGTTTATATGATTATGCCTATATTATTTGTATGTAAAAATTTAGGAGCGAGCATGTGTATATGTATGTGTGTATAAATGTGTGTGTGTGCAGTGTAAATGTGTATCCATGCTGTTTTCTTATGGATGTGGTTCTACTGTCTTAACAAGTTCTGTTAACACAGCTAAATAGTGTCTTCATTTCCCAGTTCAGCGCTCGCGTCTGGTTTTATATTTTCATCGTTGATGCTGCCGCTCGGACTTTCGTCGGCGGCGCTTCCAGGAGTGCTATCGCTTTCTACAATGTTTGTACTGCCACATCCGCTACCTGATCCGTTTCCATTGCCATTACCGGTGTGCCAGGTTAGACGCTCCTCGTAAAATTGAATAACGATTTGTGGGCATTTTATGTTGGCCAGTTTGGCGGGCACCAAATCGGCGTGATCGCTACCTTTCCACTTCATCAGAAACATCAGATACCCTGAAGAGTCTGTCGCTCCAAGAATCTTTGACGGCTCCAAGCCTCGATCAAAGCCAATGAGTTTCTTTTGTTCGTCGGTTTCGTCGTCCATAAATGATTTTCGCTTACTTCGTATTGAATCAGGTGTTGACGATGTGGATAGTCGTTTTTTAGTTTCTTTTTTATTATTTTTTAATGATTCCTCAAACGCTGCTATTAAATCGGGACAATCCAAATTTTCCACCGGCTCCCAAGTGTTTTCACTACGCGGATACCCCTTCCACTTCAAGTAATATTCTGTGCGACCATTTACTGTGCGTTTGTCTTCTACACGCTCGACTGAGAATTCGGCCATTGCAATTTGCTTTTTGTTTTTTGGAACTTTATTTATTTACTGTAAATTAAAAAATTTGTGTTTGAAAAAAGTGACCAGTTTCTAAATAGTTTGGTATTTTGGGTGACCAAACACTAAAAAAAAAAAATAAACAAAAAGACAATTGGATTTCAATTAACACAGGGCTGCAATGAACTATCGATAACAACCCTTCAACAGCTGATTGCGAACGGCATGTAGACAACGTGCGCGGCTGAGAAACGAAATAAGTTACAAATTATTTGAGTAGACTACCCGCAGAGAATACAATAACTCAAAATGGGTGAGTTTATTGCGGAAATGCAGGAGCGGCTTCTGCCGGAGTATGAGCAAATGAAGCATTACCAAGTATTTACACCGGAACAGATCAGGTAAATAACTATTTGAATATGTTAAATTTATATATACATAATATTCAATGCCAATTTCCAGGGAATGTGTACGTAGACGCGAACGCTTACTGCTTAATATAACTAAGAGTCAAATAAGTATGGCCGACTATCTGGAATTTATTGTATACGAGAAGACAATGCACAAAACTGTCACCGAAAAGGAGAAACTGGCCGGCTTAAAGTTAAACGGTCTCAAAGCCTCCATTTGTACACGTATAATGCGAATGTACAGGGAAATGCTTGCAAAGTTTGCTCATGAGCAGCGCCTATGGGATAATTATATTAAGTTCAGTAAGAAATCTGTGCCGCAGGAGGTGGCTGGCATATACGAGAAGATGCTTTCGGTATGTTGTGACGGCTCATAAAAAGTAATTGGAATTTATAATTATTTGTTCTTCCTTCAGTATCATGGCGGTGATCCACAAATTTGGATCAATGCTGCGCTCTGGCTCTACGAATACAATCGTACCAACATTCCACGCGTGCAGGACATACTTTTGCGTGGTCTTCAGCGTCATCCCACCTCGGAGGCACTGAACAATTGCTTCTTCAATATACAGTTGAAAGAGGCCGCCTTGGCGGATAGCAAACGTGATTTGGGCGACAACACAGTCTCGGAACAGGATATCCAAATGGAGCGTGTCGTGGCCGTCTATCGTAATAGCCTGACAAACATCACAAACTTGGATTACTTTCTTAAGTTGCTCGAAAATTGTGAGGATCATCTAGAGCTCACTGCCAAGCTACAGTTCCGCATCATCGAGGATATACAAACCAAGTTCTCGCGTGAACCTGCGCTCTGGGATGCACTGGCGAAGCGTGAATTGCGTGGCATTCACTTAGGTGACCTTATGAATATGACTGACAACGAAGACGACGGTGAACCGAGTGAGAAAAAGTCGCGCCCGGACGTAGTGCAAGTTTTCCAGAACCGCTCGAAAAAGCGTTGCATTGAACTGTGCGTAGCCGTGTACAAGACGGCCGTGCAGCAGCTACAGACGCAGGAAATGTGGAACTTATATCTGGACGCAATTTTGGCGCTTAGCAGAAACCACAAATCTGAGCGCCCTTTCATCCAAAAATGCTTGGCGTTAGCTCTGCAAGATGGCCATCGTTCGAAGCTAATGCATGCCCGACATTATGCTACGCTAAGCATGATATTAGGCAGCAACGAGGATGGCGGAGAAACCTGTGTGCGTGTATTGACCGAGGCACTGCAGCACGATGAGTCGCTGCGCATGCACGAGCTGCTTTTGGCCGCGCATATTCGCAATGATGACGAGCCGAGCGTTCACAAGTTGTTTGGCCAGGTGCGCCGTACGATGGGCGCCGCCGCCTTACCTCTCTGGCAGATGGTCATTGCCTATTATAGGGCGCGCAATGATAACCAGGCTAAGCGGCAGCTGAACGACATTTACACACAGGCCTGCAAAGAGAGCTGGCCGGAGTTCGCCGATCTCCGTTGCAGCTACTTGCGGTATCTGTGGCACGAGCATTCACCAGCAAAAGCTCGTGATGAATATGCCAAACTAGCCCAGCAGCCGCCTATGTCCCTGCAGCTGCATCGCGAAATGGTGAACCTGATACAAAGTACCAAACTGAAAGTAAGTTCACTGTAAAATACATTTTTAATTGTTTTTATTACATTTTCATTATTTTCTAGGATTTATCCACAATTAAGTCGTGGCGCATGTGCTACGAATTCATGACCACCTATTTTGGCAAACGAGAGCCAAGTGTTTGGATTGATTACATTGCCTTCGAGCGGGACCACGGCGAGGCGAAGAGCATCGCTTTGCTTAGCCGACGTGCGATCTCCACCTTGGAGCCACAGTTAGTGACTATCTTTGAGGCGGAGCGTGCAATGGCCCACGTGGGTATGGCCATAGCCAGATAGTTAAGTTAACTAGTAAAGATTTTTTTATTTTAGTCTAAACCTTCACAAAATAAAAAGAAAAACTTATTTCTCATGGAAAGCTCTTCTTTTTCTTTCAAAACTTCTATTATGAAGTTTTATCGAAACAAATGTGGGACAATAATAAAATTACATTCTAAAAATAATTTTTTTCATATTCTTGTATTTTATTCTTTAGCTACAGACTTCATAGTAATTAAAGTGGGATATACAAGAGATATAAATCTATGTGCCAATACCACATGAACTTCTCATACGTCTTATCTTAATAATTTTGGCACTATCAGAGAGGAATCGAGATAGAGAGAGAAAGGGATCGTGCTAATGCGTGCAAGACCGAGACAGCGAGAGATGGGTAAAAAATATATTAGGCTTTGTACAAAACTTGTTATGAAAATTAGCACTTTGTATACATCCAATGCCAGAAGTTCATAAAAATAAGTATTATATACATTTCCAAACAGATATAATAGTTACATACGTGCATACAAATATATCATTTATATAAACTCATAATAATTAAAAAATGAGCGAATTTCGTTTTTCTAAATTTGTCACTAACCTTAAAATCTCCTTTTACTTAATAAGTTTTTAGTTCTACTGAAGCTGTAGATTTCTACTTCAATCAGTTTTGAAATCTTTAATGGGTTAATCATTAAAAATTTCAACAGTCTGTTTGAACAATTAGTTAAAGATTTTATACAATCATCAAAAAATCAGAGTTACAAATAATTTAAAAAATAAGTATTCCTTTTTTGAATTGCTTAATTTTTTAAATTATTTGCATTAATAACAATTATTCCTTTTAAAAATAGTCGTTAAGTTGTTCACACTGTTGTATATAAAAACACACTTCATTCATTAAATATTTACATACAAACGAGTGTAAATAATAATTGTTTGTGTATATTGTATATGATTGGTTAATATGAATTGGAGTTTCTCATTGTATGCGTAAGCAAACACACACACAATTAAATACGCACCAGTTGCTTTCGTTACCGTCAAATGCATTGTTGCTGTTCGAAGTCGCTGTCGCGGTCGCAGTCGCAGTCGCAGTCGCAGTCGTAGTCGCAGTCGCCGTTGGATTTACCATGACTGCTGGTTCGCTGTCTGGCTTGCCTGAGCTTTGAATAAACGCGTTGGTGTACTTTTGGTTTAGTCAGTTTTCGCACATCGTTCGGACAAGACGTGCACAGAGACAGCCAAGCAAAAGCAAAAGCCAAGCAATTTCAAAGCGAAACGAAACACCATGGAGTTTAACAATCGTTTGCTATTGAAGATCATCGAGCTGGTAAGTTATAACTTAAAATAAAAGTATATCTCTGTGTGTGTGTGTGTCCTTTTCATCAGTTGTTACCTTTTTGTACTATCGCTTCGTAGCAGATCATTCCGCTTTCGTTTCTATTGCTGCTCCATTTGGCCTCTTTCTCTGTCTCCTTTCTCCTTACTTCGCTGGACTTCCCCTGCCGGCTGCTGTACGATTTGTTGTTGTATCATTTTGATTTATTATTTCTACCCTCTGCTGCGCCAATCGCCTTGAAGCAACCGGTTTCTATTGCTCGCACTCTCACACTCGTTTTCATTGTTGGTCATGACTTAACTTGAAGTTCTGTTTTTGGAAGTTTTTTTTTGTTTTTTTTTTGTGTGTTGCTTTTGAATGCGTGCTTCCTTTTTCGTAACTGCGTAGTTCTCTAATGCGTGCTGGCATTGTTCTGTTGTGATCCGGGCCGGCATGATGTCATTAATTCCAATTCTATTAGATCTTGAGAGTAACCCCCAAAACAATTGGTAGTCTCTCTCCCTTTCCACACATTGAGAGCGACTAACAAAAGCAATCAACTGGATTTGACTTCCGTCCAAAATGCCGCGATGATGCTGTTTATGATGTCACCGTTACGCAGATTACTTTATTTATTCCCATTTATTTATTTGCTTTATTGGGACTCGACTTGAACAGTCTTTTGCAACTTTTGCAACAATTGCAATTTCATACAAACATACATAACAAAAAAATAAATTATCTAAATTTGTATTTCAATAATTTTTTGAAACTCCAAAATACAAATGGATTTTGTTTAAGGATCCCTTGGAAACAATCGTTATATTCCTTAATCTACTAAATGTATCCCTTATTTTGTTGAAAGGTGAAATTTTGATATGCTATTTGAATTTCTTAAAAACAATGGAGCTTATCATCTGTTTGTAATTGTTATTTACATTGTTAATTACACTTGTATACTTACTGACCCATTAACAGTCTCGACTCATATCTGTGCAACATGACGCATGCCACTTGGCGCATCCGTCTTATAGTCGTGTTTCTTATCGCCCGATTAATATAATTTTCGATCTGGCTCAGTTGCTCATACCTATATATAGAACACTCGCTTTTCGCTGGAGGCTCTCAAGTGAACAATTTCTATAAATTATTTTAAACTTGATATTCAATTAAGATGCTTTTAAATAGCTTCACGCATTTATTTAGTATTTCTTTAGTATAGTTTGTGTTGTTATTGTGCATATATGTATATAAAATTTAATTGGAATTATAAGCCTGGATTAGTCGTAAAAAATATTCAAGGTTAAAAATTTGTAGCATAATGAAAACATAGAAAAAAAGTTATGTTTCTTATAATTAAAGTCAAAACTTTATCGTTGTTGCATTATTATTATTATATATTATTATATTAACTAAACTAAAGTGTTTTGAAGAGCATTTAGACTACGACTTAAAGAAAAAAAAACACTATTTGCAATTTTTCTTGTTTGGGTTATACGTAAACAAATGTGGAATTGAAAGGAATGTACAAAGTTGTTTTGGTCATAAACCCAGATCCAAATTTTTACATATATGTATGTATATGTGTGCGCTCTCCTGGCCCTGACTGTGTTTTATGTAGTCTGTGTGTGTGTGTAAAACCACACCTAAAGGTATAAAGCTTGGGTTATGTGTCCATTTTCGTAGCTCTCGGGCTCTAGCTGACTAACGAAATGAATTCGAATGAAAAATAATGAAATGAAATCAAATCAAGACTCACCTCAAGTCTCATTGGCACGTATTTTCGCCGGCAGTTGATGACCAACTGATGACGATAATAACAACAATGCTGATGATAATGATAATGATGATGATGATGATGTCATAATAGCAAGTGCGAGTGAAAAATCAGATTCACATTACACATACGCCATGTGCGCCAATGGAGCAGCCGACAAAGGTCGAAATCGCGGGCGCTGCATTGAATAAACAATATCAAAATAATGTGTGTGTGCCGCATAGCTAATTTTGAATACATATATCAATTTTTATACTCTGCTCCTTAACGCAAGAAGAGTATATTCATTTTGTGCATTGCCCCACTAACAGTCCTTTTCGCCCCCATTATATACTAGAATTTATAAACAAAAAGATTAAGACTTCATGGTTCTGCCGCTCATAGGAATATCTGGAATATCTGTAATGCTACTCACCCAACTATTACAGAATAGTATATAGAAGAATGGCGTCATATGAAGGTAGAACAGAGTATCGTGAAGTCAGTCGGGTTCCATTGCAACGTTTTTGATTGCTAATGTTTAGCTAGTGGGTTGCTTAATGAGCTGATCAGCCGTGCAGGAGGGGACGGAAGAAGAGAATGAGTAGCAACAGCAGTAGAAGTAGAAGAAGCAGCAGCCATCATTCACTTATGAAAATAACAATATTGAAAATTCGTACATTCTTGGCAAAATATTGTTATTGTCTCATGGAACGGCCTGGAATGGTCACGGGAATGAGCTCAAAGCATTGCAGATAAGGTGCCGCATTCATTGTTTGCTTTAGATATAATGCTATGTACGTGTATAGGGGGTGGGGGAGACAGCCCCCACCATCCGCACAAGTTTTTGGCATAAACAGAAAGCAAAAATCTCACAAATCTGTTTACGAGCTAATAAATGTTTTAACTGCGAATTTGTTAATGTTTAAATCGGCAATTTATTTGCTTTCTCGAATCGAATCGAATCGAAACTGTCGGAATGCCGACTCACATATTATATACATATGTATATATTTATATATATATTTAAGTATATATATAAAAATATTTATGATTAATTGTAATTAATTGCTAAATGGCTAACGTACATATCGCACCCGAATTCAAGCCAAAATTTGATATATGGACATGGTTGAGTCTATTTTAGGGCCAACAGCCGCTGGGCTTCGTTTTGGCCAGAAATTTGTCGGCTTTCGTAATCACTTGAATTCCAATTAGGGGAAAACTGCGAGTCGGTTGAAGATCAAAACGAATTGCAAAAGCTATAAAGTCGAGTTGTACCTAGCCCTGCGGTTAAATGGGGTATATGTGTTTCTTGGTTTTCTTTTTTATTTAAATAAAGCTTAACTGTCATCAGAGTAAAGAGACCCCAACTTTAATATTTTCACTTTTGGGAAACGCAATTCAAACCCCAATTTTCGTTTATATTTGCAATGTGTTTAATGTCAATTAAGCTAGAAACAAATAAAGGTGCCAAACACAAACAAACAAAGAAAACAACAAACAAAGAGTTTTAGACGCAGGTATTGAACTATTAACCCGCCTACACTTTATTTACTGCTAATGCTAAACAATAATATCCATACCCTGCATTTAAGTGTAACTGCTATCTATATACATACTTGTATATTTACTTATGTATGTGTTATGTATATATATGTATGTATGTATTTGCAGCGATATGGTCGTAAGCCTCTGCATTATCTCATACTTAATATAAATGCTGCCTTAATGACTTTTTGTTGTTGTTCTGTAATCAGCTCGTGTTACAAATCAAACAATATTAGTGTGTATGTGTGTATGTGTGTATGTGTGATGGTATATGCAACTGTGTCGCATCCTTTTAGCTGGCAATTAGCGGCGTCTAACGGCGTTTCTTATTGACTGATTGATTGATTGATTGCCCTAGTTCAACGTAGCGCATTCCTGATCAGGGAGCGTTCGTATTTCATTAACAATAAACGTTATATATGCATAATATATATACAATATATATACACATACCTAGATCCATTGTTGACACTCCGAGTGGTAAATGGCCCATTAACATTGCCGCCATTTGTCATATCAATAACGAAATAATTATCATATTGATAAGCAAAATACGTTTTCTGTACTGGAAATTCCGTATGGCATTAAGTTCGTAGACTTTTACTGGAATTCAATGGGAACAGGCAATACGAATTATGGATGACAAATGAGTGCCACTCAATATTAAGTGCGGGAGCTTTGGTCGGTTTAAATGGATCAAATAGTGCGAGTTCAATTTTTGAAGAATTATTTATTTGCATTTTTTTGAAATAAAAATACATATGTATGTATATTAAATGCTTTTATTCTAAAAATTATATGAAAAGTAAAAGTGGGTTAACTGAAAATATTATTATAAAAAACGTTCCATCTTTCTCAAGAATTTAAAGAAAAACTCAATTTCAACCGTAAGAAAACATTCTTTGAAATATTTTATTTTTAAATTCGTTTTGTTAAAGCCTAAACATCATATAATTAACAGTTATTTGAATCAAATGAACTCTTTTTAAGTTTAAGACACAGTTTCAGGATGAGAAATAATTATGACTAGAAATTGGGTTTCTTGTAGGCGCCAAAGTTGAGATCTTTCAAATCTTTGAATATCTGTGCAACAATTTTCTTCTTAAACTTTCAAATGTCACAAAAGCGTTCGTAAATGCACTTCCTATCAATGGTGTCAAACAACGTCCATCTATGTTAGCTGTTTGTCCCACTGTCCGTTGTCCCAGCTCTTGGACTGATCGAAGTTTCGAGAGCTCATCGCAGATCTTCACCGGATGCATTATCATATTGATTGAGAGCGTCGCGGATCATAGATATAGCAGCCAGGCGATGGTTGTCTGTGGAACGTTAACCGGCTATTTGATCATATGCAGTGTCCTAAGCATAGGTAAAATATATATCCAGGTGTATATCTTTTGCCCACCTGAATGCTAATTCAATTGCAGGACATTTGGTCGGCGCTCAAGTGGACAAGCGCATCGATATACTCTTTACGGTGTCCGGCTGTGTTCTCTTTGTTTCCACTGGGGCCATCCTACTAGATCGCTGGATGTACCGTTATGTGATAATTAGCGAGAAGAATTTCATTTTGGCATCTGGAGTTTTAGCCTTTGGCACCGCCGCCATTTTTATCGCTGACACATTTGTCATATTTCACGCCCAATAAATGTTGCAAAAATCTAAACAATTTTCCAGATGTTATGTACTTTGTTTTTCATCCGAAACGTTTGTGAATCATACGGCTTCCGTATAGTAGAGAGATTAGCCATTAATATTAGTCATGAACCACACGTGAATCTTTCGCTTATCGAAAGACGACTCCATTAACTATGGAATGTGTTTTAAATGAGGGAAAGCTTATTTTTATATATATGTATATGTATGTATATTCATCAATATATTACAAATAGGTCTATAGAATAATGAGTATCGAATTCTTAAAATCATTAAACAATCATCATATGGGCGTTGTATTTTATTATTTTGCAATTAAAGATACAATTTTAACCTTCTTCTCTTCAAATTAATTTTTTTTTAATCTGTACAAAAATGTTAAATAATTTGAAAATAAACAAACAGGAAACTGTAGTCAGGTGTGTCCGACTAGGGGATAAATTACCGTATTTAAAATATAAATTGACTTCTGGAGAATATATTTGGTTGATCTAGGCCTATTTTATATCAATTTTAGTTTAGGGATTCTTGTGTATGTAGATATATTATACATAACATAATAAAAAATGGAAACAACATTATCGAAGACATAATCTAAAACTCGATTTCTAAATTAAAAATATATGTATGAAGTGCATTATATAAAAAATTCAAAAAATTTGAAATCTATGCAACTAGTGTGTATCAAAAATTCATATCTATTCATAGATGGAATTAGACTAGACTAGACCTCTTGTAAGGGTATACAATAGATTTGTCTTTATTTTTATGAATTCCCAAAAGTACGGAGAGAATAAGTTGATCTATGCTAGAACACAGCGGATCTTTGAATAAAATTTAATGTATAGTCTATACCAATTACCAGTTATTAATTGTATGTTACATATTTACAGGGTATTTCGATTGCCTGCATTGTGCTCTATGATATTGTTGAGTCACTGACCAAGCGTCCATTGATCGTGTGCGGAACGATTGTGGGATTCACCATCATCTGCGGCGTTTTGCTGATTGGTGAGTATTAAAAACGATCTTAATGAAAATATTGATTTTGATTTTAATGGAACCCTCTTATACATAGGACACGTGATCAATTCGGTTGTGGAGAAACGTCTCAATGCGCTCCTCTCTCTGATCGGATGCGTCCTGTTCGTGGCCTCCGGAGCTCTGGTGATTGATGAGTGGCATGATACCCACGATTTCTTCAAGGATCGCAAGCGTAATGCTATCGCTGCCGGCTCCCTAATGGTGATCAATGGGGCCGTCTTTCTACTGGACACCCTCTCCATATGCAGAACGTAAGCCCCGATCCAATTCAAGGGGTACTCATGCAAAATACGTTTACATATATACATATATATCTACTAAAATTTATTTTTTGTGAATCGAAATTCTCATGGCTTCTATGTGGATCGTAATACGCGAACAATTTAAACTATATGAATATCATTTACAACAATCTATATACCATACATATATAAATATGTATATGCATTTTTTGTACTGTTTTTTTTTTTTTAATATATATCTGAGAATTTATGTATCTATGTAGCACTTAAGATGAACTCAGTTGTGCACGAACAAACGAATATTAAATTGTTAACAGGAATCCATTAAATTTATATATTTATATATACTGTATAAGTATTTCCATGTGTATGTGTGCATCAAGATATATCTGCTTATTCTGGAACTGGTCATCTCTTACATATATGTATAATTACGGACTCTTGGCTTTGTGACGTCACAAGCACGCAGGTTGACAACCTCTCACATTTATTTACCATTCCAATTAAAGCCAAGCACAAGCTCCAAATAAATATGTTTTGTAAAAAAATATATCTTTATATATATTTATGTATATAATTATATATTCTGTGTACTAAAATATGAATTCAAATACATTTCTATGCAGCAAACTACGAGTACAACTTTTTTAAATTTATTAAATATGAATATTACATTTTAATATTTTAAAAGTACAAACAAAATCTTACAGTTTACAATTTTTTAAATACATTTATATGGATAGAGGATATTTAATGTGAGGCGCGGTTATTTTTGTTGCTATTTTCTTCACATTTTTCTGTTGCATTGCCTTTTGTGTTTGTTGCTTTGCGTGTGACTTTGTTTTTCGCTATTTAACAAAGCAATTTATTTAATATATAATAATTTTGTACTCACCCGCTCCTCCTCCTCCTCCTCCCCCTCCCACCCACAATCCAGGCGAAGCGTCGTGCCCGTCTTCACGGAAGAGTCGACGAGAAACAAAGTTGAGATAAATCGCTTTTAGACTGAGATACGAGTGGAGCTAACAAAATACATTTTACATTTTACATGAGATTTTTTTTTTTTTGATTGTTTTGAATTTTGTTTTAATTATATTGTTAACTAAATTATAATAAGTAGTCACTATTATTTTTTAATGTACATTTTTAGTGTTGTTTTATTTTATAATATTTTATTGAGGAAAATTTCTTCATTTTATTTACATTATTTACGTACATATACATTGATCAGTCTGCCTTGTTTAACTGTTGTTATATACACATACAGGTATGTATCTGTCGGCCGAATCGGATTGCTATACCCATATAGCTTCCATAGATACAATTGATGTTTATATCGATAAATTGTAGACTTTTTATAAGACTTCTGTTTACACTCTTTCAACACTGCTTTAATAATTTCTTTGGCAACCAATTCTGATTTTTAAGATATGTTGACTTCTATAAAAAAAAACTCAAAAAATGTTTTATCAAATTTCTTAACTATATGAGCTTCGATTGTCATGTCAAGTAATTTAATTCGATCAGTTTCACACATTTCAAGCTATTTCGAAAGATCAGAGCAACATCTGAAGTCTGAAATTGAGCAGGGAAAATGACAACTGGCGAATCCGGGAAGCCGGGAATTATGGCCTGTGATTTTGAGATCCGTGGAAAAATGCCAAAGGAGGCCTTTGAGATGTTTGCCACCGCTCAGGCAAAGATCTTGGGATTACGCGGCTATATAATGCAAGTCTCTGAAAATACCTATCAGGGTCATCTCCAGGGCGAGGGTAAAGTGATCGAGGCTTTCAAGCAACTCATCGCTTCCGCCGCGGAATACGTGGCAGCCGTAAAGGAGTTCGTCATAAAGAACATGAAGTGCATCCAAGAATACACCTATCAGGCATTCGAGGTCCGAAAGTAATCCCAAATCTGTTGTCGAAGCCAATGTTCACAAATTTTAACTTAATGTCAAAAGATCCAGCTGAAAAGTAAATTGCATATAGAAAATCGTAAAAAATTTGCAACCAAGATAAGATACAAGATAAAATCTGACTGATTTTACTGTAACTCCTATATTTCGAACCGAACTGGCTTGAATTTGAAATTAAATAAAAATATAAATTAAGTGAACAAATCGAACTGTTAGATATGAAATAGGTTGAAGCTGTGCTGTAATCATTTCAACTTTTCTATTTGCACTACTGAAGATCAGGGCTGCAATATTTTATATACAAGTATACAATAGTACATTTTGATATTATTAGGTACATTTAGAGATGCTACATAATTAAATTATGGATCAGCTGAATATCATTCTTTATTAAATTTCCCATAGTAGATATTCGTAGTTGCTTTTTTTAAGGTAAGTAAAATATGAAATTGGACCTGATAAGATGCATAAATGTAGCTAGGCTTTGAGCATAATGAATGCATTACAACCAAAGCGGAGTCTCTCACTTTGTGGGTCAATTTGCGGACGGCCATTACAAATGTACTGTTGTACAGGTAAATATTCGTGCAAGCATTCTTACGTACACACGTAATGCATGCTTGGGTACTAACCCATATGCGAAAAAGCCGCAAAAATTAAAGGAAATTAACTGAGACAAGGCAGCGGCCTCTGTGGCACCATCGACAGCTAATCAGTCGGCAAAGTGCGGCGACGACGATGTCGTTCGTCAACGGGCGATGTTTGCGGTTGCGGCGAATAAATCGGTGTAATTGCAACGCAGTGGCAACGCCGACTAAGCGAAAAGAGCAGGCGCAATAGTGTTGGCAACTTTACTTGCCAGATATTGAGCAAGTTGTTGAATGGCATTTTTTACTGGCTAGTTTCTTAGCTAGTGTTAATACTAATTAAGCAATTAGAGTCAAAATCAAAAATCAAAAATCATGCTAATGCGCGAATATTTTTGTCATTTATATTGGCATTAGAAAGTTGACATCACATTTTAGCAATATTTGTTATTAATTAACATATTAATATATTTTTGTTTGACTAATTATTAGTTCAAAGCTTTGTTGTAATTAATAAATTATCGGTCGATCCACATATATATAACAAAATTTCAGTTTTCTTAGTCATTAGAAGTTTATACTGAACACGTACTGATTTTTCTCCAAGCTCAGGTTCATACTTCTTGTTAATTTTTAGCTTGAAAACGGCTAAAACAGTCAGAGTTGCGCTTCGACATCGGTGATTGGCGCAGTCGCAATCGAATTGGAGGGACCGTCGACGTCGCCATCGCCATCGCCATCGCAATCGCCGTTGCCGTTGCCGTTGCCGACGCCGACGCCGTTGTCAGTTTGCTTTGAACACTCGTACGTGAAAGTTGGTGCTGCGTTTGCATCTAAGAAAAAAGCTTTGCCAAAACAGTTTTGAAAGCGCAGGCGTGCAACGGTTTTTTCCTCTTTCTATTCACTATTTGTTTTTGTTATCGTTTATGTTTTTTATTTTTTTATTGTACTGTGAAGTGAAAATCATACGAATATTGTGCATATTTTAAAGATTTGTTTCGCGTTTCATATTGTTTATTTTTGTTTTTTTTTTTTTGTTTTGTTTTGTTTCCTTCGCAATTTTTATGATCTGTGCAATTTTGATGAAAACTAACAAAAATATGCAGCAACATTATTAACACACAGCCAAGACAACAAAAGTCAACAGCAACAAATACGATTAGAGCAAGAGGTAAGCAAACAACGGTTGCATTTCTTATTTTGAATTTTGCATTTTGTTTTTTGTTTTGATGTTTGTTCCGGAGTTGCATTTATGAAACTAAAAAAAAGATAAGCTAACCAAATAAACACCAAAACCAACTTTGATTGGCTGATTGTCTGATTGTTTGACTGGCTGCCTATCCCAGCTGACATACTTAGTATACAGGGGCATGGATATGGACTTTAAGGCACACAGATACGACCACAGATGCAGATACCGAGATACAGATACATTCGCACAGATACAGACAAGCTAGACATAACCTCATTAAAGTTGTCGCCGTTGTTGTCCTCATTTTATCCGGCCACGGAGTTGGAGTCGCTGCCGCTGTCGCCGCCGCAGTCGCGTCGCAGTCGCAGTTAGAGCCGTCTTCGATTATTGAGCCGTTTGACTTTTCTCAACAGCGGCGAACCTGTTACCAAAGTAGCAAAAAAAAAGGCATAAAACAGAAATAAATATAAAAAAATATATATGTATATATATATATATATATATATATATATATTATAAAAAGATCTCGCTGCCTCTGGCAGCCTCTAGAAATCTGTATTCGCGACAATCTTGAAGCTCTTTTTTGTCCGATACCCTTCAATTAGATCAGGGTAGCAAAATATGTTCATTCAAGCTTCACGCTTTACAGGTTCATGCATGAATGATCACGCTGCTGTAACGTAACTGCACTATCATTGCTTAAAGATAGACTCATGGATAGTTTCGAAAACTTATTGGTAATACCTGATAAGAATTTGTTTCCGTTTACAGCCTCGATTAATCTATTAGGTTTAAATAAATGAACATACACATACATATGTACATATGTATGTATGTATGTATTATATATTAGTAATCTAATATTCAGATTTTGATTGATGTTTGCATATAGAGCATGCACAGTTCGTTGTTTTAGTTTTTAGGCTTTTTCTTCTTGTTTTGCTTGACTTTTCGTTGTTGCTGTTGTTGTTGTTGTTGTTGCCATGAACTTGCTTTTTGGCCAGGTCCGGCGCAGACAAACAGTTAAGCACTCGCGGCTCGCCGTGCTTTAAAGCAATTTTCCTTTGGATTCGCCCGCCTCAATTTGTTGCTCCACCTGAAGTCTCACCCTTACCCCCACACCCCCCTTTTTAAAGCTCCCCCCTCCCCCTCCCCCTCCCCCAGCAAGTTGCTTTACGCACGGTTAACCCCAGAAAAAAAAATTATGAAAATTATTACATTGCCGGTCCGCATCATTATAATTGGCACGCTTGAAGTCTACTTTTGCTCCAGCTTCAATTTGCCACACGTTTTGTGTGAATCCCCTTGCCCCTCCTCCCCATCCACCACCCCATTCCCACCTCTTCATGCCCCAATCAGCCGCATCCAAAGGAATTGAAAGTGCGCGCATGCGCAATTAAGGCCAAGTGCGCAAAAACAAAGCCGAATACTTAGCCAAAATGAAATAAAATCAAATAAAACAAATTATCAAGTGGCAGAGAGCAAAAGGCAGCAACAAAAACTTCAACAAAAAAACAAAAAAACAAAAAAGCAAAAAACAAAACAAAGTGTATAAAAGTCAACTAAAAAAAGGCAAGCAACAAAAGCTTCCAAGTCGAAGGCTGAAGTGGAGCGCGATTGCCGCAAAAATTCACTTTTTATATTTGGGGGCACACAGAACGCGACTCCAACGCTGCCTCGTTATAAGCCACAGCATGTCTAGCAACAAATACAGGTAGGCACACACACACACACACACAAGAGTGTATGTGCTGATGGTGAAAATCAACATACAGGTTATACAGATTTATGATCACTTTCTGATACTGTTCGCCGAGTGCGTCCATTCATCAGCCACCCCTCTCCCCTCCCCCACCCGCCCCCAGCACCCCCTTTGCGTTTGTCTATGTACAAATAAATGTAGGTGAGCTTCAGCCACATATATACTTTTACACCCCGTACATAAATGCAAAAAGATGTGCGTCCGCTTAGCCACAGATCGAGGTCAAGTCAAGATCCAAAAGATCGTTGGAGAAAAGCAAAAAAAAAAAACATTTTATACATTATTTAGAATTCTGTGTTAACTATCTTTATTATTATTATTAAAAACTAAGCTGACAATTTCTTACAGACTTGATGAGATGTTCAAATCTTAAGCGTGTCTTAAATAAAAAGGAAGTTCAACATATTGTAAAGCGCTTAAACTAAAATCAATTCTATAAAGTAGGGATTGTTATACATATACATATGTATTACATAAGATTTCTGTAGTTTCCAGCCAAGTTGGCTTTCGTGTATTTAAATTTTGGTAACACTTATGTGGGAATATACGAATATAACACACTCTATTTATAATAGTTGACGTAACATTTGGTAAATATAGTTAAGAGGTGTGGCCTGCGTGACGGTCCCGAACAATCTGTGTGCTTCGATCAATTTCCGGTTTCGATCGAACCGTTAGAAAAGTATTAAACCGTGCCACATCCACAACTAGAAGATTCTTCCAGTTACTTCATTCTAGTTCCGATTTGAGCAAATCTTTTGAATCTTAATATTTGATTATTACGAAATGTGCAGCAGTGATTTTCTTTAGCTTCAGTTCCAGTTCCAGTACCAGTAGCTTAACTAGTTGCAGTTCCAGTTCCAACTCCAGTTCCAAAACTGCACACATTACCAGTACCAGCAGCAGTTCAACTCCAGTTCCAATTCCAGTTCCAGTTCCAGTTCCAGTTCCAGTTCCAACTCTAGTTCCAAAACCAGTCACATTACCAGTACCAGCAGCAGTTCAACTTCAGTTCCAGTTCCAGTTCCAGTTCCAACTCCAGTTCCAATTCCAGTTCCAGTTCCAACTCCAGTTTAAAGTTCCCATAATTTGGACGTGCTTCGGTAGCTGCCACTTGCAATAATTGTAAATTGCACAGAACGCGCATTCGTCACGGCTCGATGGTTCCGACTCCAGCTCCGGCTTCGGCTTTGGCTCCGGCTTGGCTAGTGCTGAAACTTCGTTGGCTGTGCTTCCCATGGCAAGAGGAAGACAACTTTATACCCATTTTTGGCTGGCTACAAATTGTCTGCTTTAGCGGCTTAAATGTCGCTTGGCACACAACAAAGAAGTGTCGATGTTGCAGCTTCAACCGAATCTCTCACGGCAACAGGCAACATGCAGCATGCAACATGCAACTCGTTTGTTGTTGTCATACCCTGTACCAATTGCAAATGGGGTATATGCATTGGTGGTAGTTGAAATTTTGAAAAAACAAATTTAATTCTGCCTGGATTCGAATCCAAATTCTCGTTGTAATATTATATCTCAAATTTATGATAAAATTTAAAGACAAGTTTCTTAAATACTGAACTTTGTTCGGTTCTTCCTTTGTCTATATTTTAAAGCTATGTGTCTGATAAATTGAATATTACCAAAGCTTGATCAAAACCAGCTGTCCATAAACTAAGCCCAAACCGAAATTTAAACAAAAGCATATTTTGGCTCTAAATGATTTTTTATGTGAGGGAATCCCAACTTAAATAGATATAAAACGACTCTATTTGGTAAATTCAAAATTTGGTTACATATGTATGTATGTATATAATTTAACGTTATATTTCAAATAATTTCGACTCACAGAAAGTTCACAATTAGAATCTTAAGGCAGAGTTTGGAATCTGTCAATGACAATAATTTGCGGCTGGTTTATAGGGTATTTCATCTTATAGCTACTGCTGCTGTTGTTGTTGTTGTTGTTGCTGTTGTTGTTGCTGTTGTTGTTGTTGTTGCTGCTGCTGATGTTGGCATAAACTTGGCTGCCAGCCTGACTTATTTATTATGCAAACAAACGGCGGCAGCAATAACAAAAATAAGCCTTGGGCCACACATGCGCATCAGCAGCAGCAGCCGCAGCAGCCGCAGCAGCTGGAAAGTGAACGGGAATTTGACTGGAATTGGGAATGTGTTAGTTGTGTGTGTGTGTGTGTGTGGAATGGGAATTGCTACAATGGCAACTCTAAAATCTATGAGCATTGCCAAGCATATTGCCGATTGTTTATTTATTCTTTGGCCAAGACAACGGCTAATGTGTATATGTATGCACTTAGCTATATGTATATGTGTTTATGTGTGTATGTGTGTATGTGTGTATGTGTGTTGCGCCGATTTCGTCCGAATACGACGCGCCAGATAAACAAAACTGAGCGTGACTAATGGCTGACCAAGCCCAAAGACGACAGCAGCAGCGGCAGCAGCAGCAGCAGCAGCAGCAGCGGCAGCTATAACGTGGGAAAGCTCGCAGTCGCCCACGTTTCTCGATCTCTGGCTAGGATTTGCGGATTGGAAGCCAGCTGGCAACTGTCAGCAACTGGCAACTGGCAATTGGCAAGTGGCAACTCTTAACTGGCAAGTGGCAATATGCAACTGGCAACTGGGAAGCGGCAACATTTAGCTCACAGCCTGCAAGCAGGAGCAGGCAACTGGCGAGTGGCAACATTTAGCTGGCAACCAGCAGTTGGCATCTTGCAACTGATCCTGTGGCAACTAACAGCTGGTAACTCTGACAAGTGGCAACTCTCAACTGGCTACATTGTCAGCCCGCAACTGGCAACAGCTAACAGGCAACTGGCAACAAGGAATTGGCCATTAGCTATTGGCAAGTGGCAACTCTCAGCTGGCAAGTGGCAATATGGTCTGGAAGCTGGCAATTGGCAACTGATCCACAGGCATTTAACAATTGGTAACTCTGACAAGTGGCAACTCTCCGTAAGCAGCATTCTTGGTAGTCAACTCTCAGCTTTGAACTGGCAACTGGCAACAAGGAATTGGCCATTAGCTATTGGCAAGTGGCAACTCTTAGCTGGCAACAGGCCTTTGGCCTCTGGCAACTGGCAACTGGCAACTGGCAAGTGGCAGTTATCAACGATAACTGTTAACTGACAAGTGGCAACTCCTAGCTATGACAACTGGCAACTGGCAACTGGCAATAGATAACTTTCAAGTGGCAACAGATAGCTGGCAAGTGGCTGACAACTGGCAACAAGGAACTTGCAACTTGTAAATCACATCCCGCAACTGGGAATCGGGAGCTGGCAACAGGCAACAGGCAACAGGCAACAGGCAACAGGTAACTGTTAACTTTTGGCTGGCAACTGGCAACTCTTAGCTGGCAGCTGGCAGCTGGCAACTGGCAACTGGCAATGGGCAGTGAAAGCGTTGTTGCATGTGCCACGGCTGCCTGCTCCGCATTCGTAATTGTTGCTCTTGTGGCGATTCAAGCGTTGCTCATTTAATTGCTCCACTGAGTGGAGAGCCGGAGTGCCCGGATATTGAGCTGATGCTGTTGCTGTTTCTGATGCTGTTGCTGATGCTGATGCTGATCCTACCTCCGCTCACCTGGGCTCACCTGCGTTCACCTCCGCTTCTGTTAATTGGCCATGCAATTGACCGAAACTGGATTTGCATATGCGTCGCACTGTCATAGCTGTCATTGCCATCATCATTAGCCACAACAACAACAACAACAACAACAACAACAATAACAACAACAATAAAACAACAACAACAACATTCAGTACGAGTTTCCTGCTCTTAGACATTCGCATAGTTGGCTTCTACCAAAAGCAGTCAAAACATAAATTTCCGCTCATTTGCGTTGCTCATAGGCAAGAATTTGGGTTCATTACGCCAACGCGTTTGCGACAATTTAAGGTCAGTAGTTTTTCACAATAGTATATACCTATATACATATATACATATACCTATGTATACTTATAGATAGATAAAAAACAATCAGATGGTCTACAGGCCTACACGCCTTGTGCTATATATAGGCATTCTATTGTGCTTTACATTTGTATACCCTGCACTGATTGATTAAGCTAAAAGAGTTTCATTATCGATAGGTTTAAATCGATAGAACTTATTGAGAAGCGCAAAGAAAGGCCAATAATAAAAGCTAAATTTCTATTAATGTATGGTTAATCTTTTTTTTTTTATAATAATGTTTTTCTGTTGTTATCGATTTCTCACATAGTTATCGAAGTTACAATTTATTCATTTTGAATGTTATTTTAGCTATATAATATATATAAAAGTTCTATAATTTACCTGTGTTATGCCTTGAAGATATCGTTTTCTAGAATAGGGTAAGAGGTTGATATTTTTTATGTAATTTCTAGAGTGTTTAACTACTGAAATCTTCATAACTTTTTCGCTGTTAAAGAAAAGTTAAAAAACTGAAACTAACTTTAGAAGTGATTAATCGAAATTCGTAATACTAAATCTATGCAATTTTTTTTGGAGAAATATATTTATTCTTCATTACTTCAGCTCATTTACAGAGTGTTTGTTCGTCGAGCTATTGCCACAATTAATTTCTCATTTGCCTCATTTTGCCAAACTTCAACTTTTACGGTGATTGTTGCCCGCATCTATTTGGGCCACTCGATTGTTTCGGACTGTGCCCATATGGAAATAAATAGACAAAAGCTATTGCCAACAGTTATTCAAGATAGTTATATACCCAACTTGGTCGCAGTGGGTGTACTTGAAGTGCTTGGAAAGCACACTAAAATATGACCAAAATAAAAAACCACGAAAAAAAAAATATGAACAACAGTTGCCGCAAATGTCAAGAACTATATTAAGGTATATCCAGCTGGTCATTGAATTCCCGTTATCTATAAGCTACTAAAGCATAGATTATCGAATTTTGTAAGATTGGAAATAAAACAAATAATAAATACGTATTTAATTCATCATTAGTTTGTTCAAATAAAAAATAAATGAATTATGTCATTGACAGATATTTCTCTATTCCGCTATATCCAGCTATACATTCGATTATCTGTATTATCTATGAACTCCTAGAATAGAGACTATACGAATATCAAATATCAAATACTGAATGCAACATTATCTGATTATAATAATTTCATCTAACATTAAAGTAAATAAATCGTAGACAAATATAATTCTAAGTTTCTTTTCTAGTAGACGGTATTCCATTAGTCTACTACTTTATGTCTTCCATAGGAACAATCAGTCGGAAATAAATCATTTGTAGAAGAACAAAGATTTATAACATTCGGTTTGCCGAAAAATAATGATAGGGCTCTCTTGTTAAAAACCCATTAAAATAACTGCGGAAGCACTTTTCGCTCGTACATTTCCTATGTATATATATATATGTATATTTATATATGTGTGCGTATGAGATCAGCTAATGGAGCGCATTAAATCTGGTATTTAGCAATAATATCAATTGATGCATTAGCCGAGTTCCACATATGGTAAAAGGTCGCATAGTCGAAAAGCTGAGTTTTACGCCATTTCCATTGGAAACGAGAGCGTGGCCCAAATACAATCCACTCCCAGTCGAGAGATCGAACCCAGAGCCGATTACATGCATGGCTTCCCATACCCCCCCTCCACCGACCGCTTCCACACAAAACTCATTCCAGTCGTGTCCAGTGCGCCAAGGTCACACTGCTGCTGATGCTGATGATGTTGCTCCACTTGCGGCTGTCACTGGAACTGGTCACACAGCCCCGGGCCGAACACACCCATGGAATGTGTGCGCGCGTGTCTGTGTGTGTGTGTGTGTGTGTGTTCGAGTGTGTGTAAGGTGCTTTTCACCATGCTTTTATTTATGCCCATACATTAATGTCAATCGGTTAGGCGGTCTCAAATACCGTTTACAAATGTTGCAAGCGGCGCAGCGCGGCGGCTGCATTTAAGCTCGTAAGCTGCTTGATGAGTGTGGCAGCTGATCTTGGGAAAGAGCGTAGAGAAGTGTGCAGGGGGTGCGGGAGGGGGAGGAACTGTTGAGATGCATAGCCAAATAGATAATTTAGGTAGTTGCCGTCACATTTGATGGCCATCAAAATTGTCATCGTAAGCGCATTAAAGTGACGTCACACACACACACTCACACAAGCAGACACACACACACACACACACACACACACACACACACACACACACACACACACACACACACACACACACACACACACGCACACATACGGACACACACACACACACACACACACAAGCAGACACACACACACACACACACACACACACACGCACGCACACACATACGGACACACACACACACACACACACACACACACACACACACACACACACACACACGCACACACACAACTGCACACAGAAACTTCTTTGTTGACCTTTGGCAATCGGCGAGTGATGCAAAACGAAAGCGACAGATTTCCAAATTTCAAACCTGAAATTCAAATGCATTTCGATTGCGTTTAAATGAAAAAGAAAACCATAACAACAACAAAAAAAAAGAAGCCAAGCGATAAATAAATAATATAAAAGAAAAGTTTAGCTGCAGTTACTGCTGTTGCTGTTGTTGTTGTTGTTGTTGTTGCTGTTATTTCATTAATTGTGTTTGTTGCTTTCGTCACGCTTATACAATGTTATTTATACCCTGTACCAATTGAAATTGGGCAAAAGGCGGCATTTTGGCTTTATGGAAATTGACGTAACAGGCAACTGAATGCAACATAAGTATATTGTGTATATATGTACATATATACCAAGATTATAAGATTTATAGGTTCAAGTTTTTATTCAAATGCCAAACACAAAATCGATACATATCGATTACCGATTGGGGTTTGCAACTCATTCTGAAACATAAATGCCATAAAAATAGAATAAAGAATAAACAGTAAAGTAGAGCAGAAAATAGAAGATTCTCGCAAATATTTGTGGGTTCTGGTATGGAAACATTGCTGAGTATCATATATAAGATAATAAATCATTATAAAAATGGAAGTAAAAGTTACCAAGTGTAGTAAAAAGAATCATTTTGTAGAACATATTTCATAGTTGGATATAGGGTATGTGTTCGCAAGGTACTCCCGCTTGCGGCACACACTTTGCTCTGTTAGTTAGTAATTTCTTACATAGTTTATTTTTTTGTTTATATACATTCATATATGCATAAGCAATATTTTTAAATGTTTTTTTTTTTAATTAATGCGGCTGCGCATTGCCACAGAATTTGACGGCAATTGTTCAAGCAAAAGCAACAATAAAAACAATAACAACAATAACAACAATAGCAACAACAAAATCTAAGTCGAATTCGTTGCCGTTCAAATGAATTCAATTAAAAATTCACAATCAACAATAAATAAGAAACTCAAGCGGCATTTGCTTTAGCTCGGTCTTTGAGATATAAATGCAAAAAAAAATATAAATAAAATAAAATAAAATAAAAATAATAATGCATAGTGGTGAAAAACATGCGAAACATTTCCTTTAAGCTTAACAAAGAATTGCCTAATAGAGAGAATTGCTTTATCTGCCTATAATAAAGTAGAAACTTGATATATGGGAGTACTTATATAATAGATATATAATATATATCATGTATGGAAATACTTATATAATAGATTAATATATATCGTATACATGACACATGGAAAGTAAATATATTGAGTATATTAAGTTTTAAGAAGATAAGTCACGCCCTATAGGCAGAGAAGTCGATTTCCAGTGCCAGGCCCAGGTCCAGCTCCAGCTCCAGGTGTCTGTTACCTTAAGTTTATAACTGGTGCAAAAATAATACATATGTATAGGCATCCATTTGTTTATTTATCTGACAGATAAATCGTCTCGAATTACTTTTATGGCATAAGGTGCAAAATTCCTTGAAATGCGAACGAAGTATTTGTTTCTAGACTTTGACAATATAGAAATAATCGATACTGTCTCGTTGGCCAAGATATCGGGTTTTCAACATTATATAAAGATAATATTTTTTGAATAGCATTTAAAAATGTCGCTCTATTTATGCTGCGTTTTTATTATAACAGTATTCAGTGTTTGCTTAAATAAATAATAAATGCGCAATGCTCTATTTATTTTGCACTTCTACTAGATGCTATTAAATGTGCTTCCGGGCCCAAATTGTGAAATAAATCATAACAAATTGCATTTGTCACACTGTGCGACGCAAATCAAATGAAGCTAGTTTATTAGTCAGTGTGCATAAAACTGCGATTGCGACTGCGGCTGCGGCCGCGAGCGTGGGAAAAAGCGATGGGCCGGCAGCTTGGGGCCTGGTCCCTGGCCACCGACGACGACGACGACGACATGGCCAACAACTGCTCCCCCCGACTGCGACTGCGCTGGCGACTGCGACTGCGACTGCGACTGCGACTGCGACTTTGTTTGCCCGTTTCAGTTCCTATGGTCAACGCATTTACTAATACGCCGCTTGGTTGGCTAAAACACGAAAATAAACAAGGTAGAACGTTTCGATCAGGTGTAGCCGACTGCCACGCACTCTGTTAGACGTGCAACGAACCCATTCAAAATCCCTTTCTTTTTACATTTTAACCATAACACGAACCTTAAAGTTAACCAAAGCATGAATCACTTGACCTTTAACAAAGTACAAGGTGCAAAATTCTCAATCTCTCTCAATCTAGAAATACTTTCAATCTGTACAATGAGTGTGGGGAAAGCCTTGCAAAACAATTGGTTAGAAAATTTGGTATTTCGATGTTCAATACTTGAACCCAAATCTAAAGGTTAAGAACTCTGATTCTTACTACGGACGCTTTTATTTGGTATACCAGGTCTTGCATAAAGCGAAGGCTTTATTTTCCATTTTGATTGGTTTTTGGTTTTGTGACTCTAAAACTGTTCGTGCTGAGCAGTGACTCTTAAACTGCGACATTAGAAAATGTTGTGGCTTGCATTTTGTGGTTTTATTTGGTTTGAACTTAAAAAGAGGTCAGAAGTTCTCTAGCTAGCAAATATGAAAGTCTTCCATTCTCCATATGATATCTCTAGATATATAAAAATATATATGTGGGATATCTATTGTATGTATATAACAGTCGAATAGTGCTTGCCAGCAAGCCAATATACCCGCCTTGGCATTAAAAGGCAAAACATGATATGACGGCTTTTTCAGTTTTTTGTTGTTGTTGTTGTTGTTGTTGTTGGGCTGTCAGTTGTTTTTAGGGTCAAAACACTTTTTCAAAATCGAATGCAAATGCGGCGTTCTGATTGAATGGGCCAACGAGCGATGCGGATCTGAGCTGCTGTTGCTTATGATTTTTGTATTCTATTTTATGAGATTTTATTTTTGATATTGGCCCAAAGATTTTTGTTTTTTTTTTTGCGACTTTCATTGATGGAAACTTTCAAAAGCTTAACACAGGCCAACGAGAACGAGCCGCCGGCTAAAATTTGCGAACAGGTTTACCTGTTGTTCTTTTTGTTGTTGTTTTGTGTTTGCTCTTTTTTTTTGTTTTTTGTTTTTTGTTTTTTAGTTGTCTTTCTGCCAGATACGCAGATAAATTTTTGCAGATACTTCAATTCGTGGGCAACGCCATTAAAACTAACTGTTAGCTGCTAATGCTCGCCTGTGTGAGTGCAAGTGTGTCTGTGTGTGAGTGCGTGTGTGTGTGTGTGTGCGTGTGTGTGTGTTTCACAAGCCATCAGCAGAAGTACATAAATTACATTGGCAGTTTGACGACGCCGACGCCGACGCCAACGCCGACGTCGACGTCATCGCTGGCGCTGATTGTTGTTGAAGTTGTCGCCTGATCGGCCGCTTTGTTGCCGGCATTGTTTGAGCCGGGCCTACAAAGTCGCCAAAGATTTTATTGGCCCGCTGTGGGTCGCCAGCCCCACCGATGCGAAACGTGTCCACAATGGAGATCGGTCCGGTTTAATGCGTTTTAGCGAGCACATAATAAATAGAAAAAAAAAAAACAAAAAATGAAGAAAATAAAAACAATAACTATAAACGAGCAGAAAAATCTTGCGAAATATTTCTATGTATCTGGCATTCGTAGAGCTCAACTATCTGTAAATTGCAATGCAATTACAACAACAATGTGGCAAGCATTTAAGACGCTATCGACACGTATTTCCATTGAAATGAATGCCCCGCTATTCAACTCGATGGACCTCAATGAATTGTCTTATCCAACCGTTAAATGAATCCCACATCTTACGATCCACAAATTGTTTCAATTGCTCAAGATGTTTTTTACTTTATCTTCAACTTGTTTAAGTTTTAGTTACATTTTTCATACATTATTTATTATGCACTATAATAGAGTTATAATATTTTATTGCTGTTCAGTTTTTAAAAGCTTTCACCTTTTCATTTTTTTCTTTTCTAACAGTTTAAAACTGGCCCCAACTTAAACTAAACTGTCTTAACTTATTTTTTAGTATTGCTTTCTTATTGGTTTTTTCTTAAGTCTTTGTCTTTGTTTTCACTTGTAGACCTACCCTGAAATTCCAGCCAACAGTTTCTCATAGAAGCCCCATACTTGCCCTCTCTTGACCTAATGGAGAATCTTTTAAAGCTGGGCAACCATTCAATAAATTGAGCAATTACCTACTTAAATAATACTCGCCTAAGCAGTGATCAAGAGTATATTCGTTCCGATGTTTCATATGTCTTTTATCCAGACTAAGTGATAAATCTACACATTTCTTCGAATTCATCAAAGATTAGTCTTCAAATTTGATTTTTTAAGTAGACTATAAACCATTATAAATATTCACCTGGTGAAAAGGTGTTAAGAGGGTGCGGCTAAACCTATTAAATAATATATATAAAAATATAGGTATATATCTAAAATAGTTAGTACAAAAGCTGGAATCTTTTAATGCTAAACATGCCACATTTGAAATTTAATCTCATTTCCATAATATTCGATAAGAATCAAGATTTAAAGTCTGTTTGACAAGAGCAAGTTTTGTTATTTATGTTTCCGTGGTCTTTCCACAGATTTTGGTTATCTGTTCCCATTCCTATCCGCATATAAAAGTAAATCCCTCTTACCTTAAATATACAGAGTGGAAACCCAAATTTATGCCCTACAAAATTCAGAAGGATTCAATCAGCAAATTCGAAATTATTCAAAAATGAACTTTTCATAGTTAGGAGCTGTGCGAAGAAGAAGCGCAGCAGCTGCAATGGAGGGTTTGCCTTTGTTTACGCTCACACTTGTATAAATGTAAGCATGTATGCCTGAAGCAGGGTTTCTATATATATATTTATGAGGTTTCAAATTGTTCATTTTCTCAAATATTTATATTTCGGCCTAGTTAAAACGCAGAAGAGGAACGAAGAAGAAAACTACGAAAATTATCTTGGGCGTTATCTAAATAAATTGATAATTGATAAACAGTAAAACAGGTCATGTTCGAAATTGAGTAGTTATCAATGGTACACACGGAGAACAAGAATAATATATAGGTAGATATATGTATATGTATATATAAATGATGTTCTTCATAATGATGTTCATCTACTTGATCATGAACGGAACATGGTATTTCTATGAATAGTATCATTATTTGTAAAAGTAATAAAAGAAATACAATTCAATGTATTTTGGAATAGGTTTCAATTATTAACCAACTTTTATGTAATATATGTATATTTTCAAAAGTTGGTAATATGAGAACTCAATCATGAATCTCGCTTTGCTGAGGAATCAATAAATCAAAGATAATAGAAATACAGAAATGCAAAACAAACAAAAATAAAGCAACAGTTGATCAAAGATAAAAAGGTATGAAAAATATAAAGGGGAAACATGAGAAATAAAATGGGATTGGCAGTTATTAGCAGGAATTCTTCAAGCTGTTGCCACAATTTAGTCAAGCTAAGACCATAACCTGTGTTTAATTGACGGAAGTAAATATACATATATGTATACTCTTACAGAATTATATTGCCACCCTGGCTTATTCATTAAGCCCATCGAAGAATCTTAGCTTTATGTTTTTCTGATTGGTATTTTTGATTGGTTGCTATGACAGGTATTCCTGATTCTATGCATATGACTGACCGCTATTTCAACTGGTGTTCTTAATCTTATAAGCTTGATCGGTATTCCTGACCGCTATTCCTGCTCCTACATATATGCTTAATCATTATTTCCACTTGTATCTCTGCTGCCATAAATGTGATCGTTATTCCTGATCAGTTTTTGATTTTTGATTGGCAATTCGACTGGTATCGGAGTCCTATATGCCTGATTGGTATTCGTGATTGGTATCAACAGTCATGTAGATATATTTTCTGAATGATGACTGATGGTTGAGATGATTAGAGGTCTATATAGTTGCATTATTAATCACACAAAATAAAATATATATATTTATTTTATACATATATGTATATTTATTTATAATTTTATAAAAAAAAAAACAATAGTCAAATACAAAGGCATAAACATATGTGTAAGGGTATTAGAAGTTCGGCCAGGTATTGCTTATATTAAAGAGGTGGCACGGTGTGTCTATCTGTCGATCTGTCGATCTGGCAACACCTGTTGCAAAATGCTGTCGCATGGCAAACTTGTTGTGAGAACGTTACAAGTGGTCCCAATAAAGCTGAGCAGCGTTCCTCGATGGACGACGCTTGAGGAGTGGAGAGTGAGGAGTGGGGAGTGGAGAGTGGAGAGTGGGGAGTGGGGAGTTGAGAGAGCGAGGAATGGAGAACGGAGCGTGGACACTGGAACGATAAAGTTGCGATGTCAATGCCAGCGACAAATAGTTGCGCTATAGTTACATAGTTGAAGGAATATGGGTCGACGAGTCTTGAAACGAGAAAGTGCGTTCGTTCGAGGGAGACGGCAGCATAGAATAACAGAATGGGTGTATGTCTGTATTTGTATGTGTGTGTGTGTGACAGTTTATAGCAACAAAATACATATTTTAAAAAGCGGTATTTGCCGTTAGCAAATGCAACCTGAATGCGTCTTCGAAGTGAGTCTCGATGCTCAGCCAGAGGATTAAATCGATGCTCGAAGACCACACAAGAAAATAATCGCTAACGCATGAGTAAATGCACTTAATTAACCTATTTAACGGTATATCGGATAAAACGCCGTTTAAGCTGTTATTCAACACAGTAAAACTATATAAAAAAAAAAACAACTTTATTTATAAATGCCTTAATATACTTATACATATGTACATACATATATTTATGGAATGTTTATCCATTTATAACATAAGGTTAGAGTTGAACACTATCAATCGATATACTTCAAGTACAGCTCGCAATCGTGGCCTTGGCTACAACACAACATGCGCGGAATCGAACCCGGATTTTTGTGTTTTTGTGTTTTTGTTGCCACATTGAGTGGACTTCTACTGTCTATTATCCAGAAGCAAGCAGAACTTGTTGAAGGTATTACTCACCATTTTAATCATGAGAATCGAAAAGAAGGGCAATATTTGAAATATGTTTTTTATATGTATTTTTATTTTTTTTTTTATATTTAATTTTCTTAGTATTAACTAGTATGTTTTGTAGGTGGCTTGTGGATATAATATACCCATTGAAAATAGTTAATATTATAATAATAGTTAATAGTTAATTGCGATTATTCTTCATTTGTTAGCTTTGGCATCTCTATGAGCTAAACTGCGAGTCTTACAAATAGATTAGTTATATATGTCAAAAAGTCTAACTAGAAGGTTTCGTAGGTGGCTTGTGGATATAGTATACCCATTGAAAATAGTTAATATTATAATAATAGTTAATAGTTAATTGCGATTATTCTTCATTTGTTAGCTTTGGCATCTCTAAGAGCTAAACTGCGAGTCTTACAAATGATCCAGTTATGGAATTTCCAGATCGAGTTTTGTTTAAATGATGCCATTAATTTGTTTGGTTACAGCTGCAGCCTTCATGATGTCTGCGGCCACACACATGGCTCTGCCGGCGCATGCGGTGGTGCCAATGCCAGGATCTGGTCCAGGATCGGTGGGCGGTGGCTCCGGGTTGAGCCTGCCGTTGGGCAAGCGTGGACACAAGCGATCCGTGTCGCTGGAGAACAATGCACCGCTGGCACTGCGGAGCACTCCCAGCCTGGGGAGCATGGGGCAGACGGCGTTGGGGTCGCCGTTGCTGCAGCTGCATACGGGCACACTGAAGTCGCGGCAGGAGCAGCGGCGGCTCAGCCAGAAGTTTGGCAGTCACAGTAATCTGGATGACGACGCTCTCAGTGGGCCGCAGATGCGCAGCAAGTTCCAGAACATCCGACAGATGTTCGAGCTGAGCCGCAGCTGTGTGGCCAGCGCCGGGGATCTGGGCGAGAGCAAGTCTGCGGAGGATGTGCTGCAGTCGCTGCCGGCCATGCTGGGCCAGCAGACGCCAGCGGTGCGCCGCACCACGCCCATTGCAGCCGGAAGCCGACTTGCCATAAGCGAACCCCAATCCCAATCCCAGTCTCAATTGCTGTCGCAGTCGCAGTCGCAGTCACAATCGCAGTCACAGTCGCTGCCACAGTCACAGTCACAGTCGCTGCAGCCGGGCGAGCCCAAAGAACAGGTGAGGCATGGCATTCACTTGGCATTAGGTGTGCCACTCAATTGGGTTGGGTAGCAGTTGATATTGATTGATCTCGCTTGCCTTTCCCTGCAGCAAAGCGGATCCGGCAACTTTCTGCGTCCGATTGCCTTCAAGCCGATACCTTTCGAGCCGGACTACCGCATTGCCGCCCACCAACAGCAGCAGCAGCAGCAGCAGCAGCAACAGCAACAACAACAGCAGCAGCAGCAGGCGTCGGCGCAGCAGCCGGTGCCGGGCGAGCGTTACGGCTATGGATCGACTCCCTCCCTGGTGCCGATCTCCTCGGCGGCCACTCACAAATTTGGCAGTAAGTGTTCCACACACAAAGACATGCCGTCATATTTACTTTGATTCTTGCCAGGCACAACAGATCTGCGACACTTGGCGGCCCGCAGACGCGGCCATCGAGTTGTCCAGCGAAGCAGCAACGAGGATGGCCTCGGCCTCGGCCTCGGCTTGGGCTTGGGCCTGGGCCTGGGACTGGAGTGTCTCTCGAACAGCAGGTAACAGCAGCAGCCAGCTAATCTTCTCCAGAAATCGATAGCTAACCCGATCTCCGCCAGTTACAGCAAAGGCAGCGCCGTGGCAGCGGGCAGCGATCTGACGCCCTCGCCCTCGGACTCTGGCATCTCGGAGCTGGAGGCGGCGCTCAAGGATCGCGACTCGGAGCTGTCGTATCTGCGACAGGCCATGGAACAGAATGAGAAAGTAATTTTCAAAGTCCAAAAGGTTAAATAAGGAACCCGCCATCCCATCAGCCCCACTAACAGATACCCTGTTTTCTTTTCTTTTCATTACATTTTGCTTTCTTTCAACTCTAGGACAAGGAAGTGTACTGGGAGCACGAGACGCAGCGCCTGAAGCTCTTCTACGAGAGCCAGCAGCGCGAGTATCAACTGAAGTTCAAGAAAATGGAGCAGCTCCTGGCCCTCCAGCAGTTCCAGCTGAAGCAGCACAACCTGCGCCAATCGGAGCAGCTCCACAAGCTGCAGCAGCAACTGGACCTCACCCGCTGCAGCAACAAGAGCCTCAAGAACTCCGAGCAGCAGCTCCAGGGCTCCGCCCAGGAACTGAACCACCAGCTGAACGAGGCCCTCCAGACGGTGGAAGCACTTCGTCTCCAGCTGGAGGACAGCGAGTGGAAGGTTTGCGAACGCAACGGCGAAATAGCTTTACTCAAGACGCAGTTGAAGGAGGCGCATGTAAGTGCTTCCCATCAAATGATGGCAGAACTGGTTCACAGTTCCTATTTGCTAAAAGTGTTCAAAAGTGGTTCATAGTTGCTTTCTATTAGTATGCAAACCTTAATGGAAAAAGTTTTTTTCCTCACAATTTAGTTCTTTATTTAGTTCTAAAGTGAACTTTTTTGAATCAATCATAAGACAATAATACTTTAAGCCCAACTCTTTTATTTATGAAGCTATTTTTCAAAATTTCATATGCTCTTTATTTTAAAAATAAGAAAGCAGATTATTTCAAACCCTGAACCGAATCACTTGCTTAAATTACACTTCATCCAAAGCCCGATCTCATTTATGATCAAAAGATCGCAAGTTCAAAAGTCCGCTAGATACATACATATATTTGGTAATATAGATTTATTCATAAATTTGGCTTACATTAGTAACCCAAATCGCAGTCCCGAAATCTTTAATTCTCAGACAATGGAATTAAGGGGTTCGACTTGAGTCTGGGTCAGAAGATAAGGAAAACCGGTTTGGCTTCTAAAAATCTTGAATCTCAACAGCTATGCAAATGTTATTCGCAAATGTAACTCACTTCCGTTAATTAGGGGGAAGAGTAACTGTTGTTAAATACTTTTTTTTTTTTAATGTTTCCCGTAAATATACATAACTCACTTCCATTAATTAAGGGGTATAATAAAAATGTTGTTTCCTTTTTCTTTTGCTCAGCTTGAAATCAACATGAAGGATCATGCAATTGTCAGCCTGAGGCACAGCAACAACATGAACAACAGCAACAACAACAATAATAATAACAACAACAACAACAACAACAACAACTGTCAGACAACCACATGCCAAAGTCAACCAAAGCAGCAGGCGGAGGAGGCACAGGAGCAGAAGGATCAGCAGGAGCAACAGGAGCAGCAGCTGCAGCAGCTGAACAAGATCATTGCGCTGAAGGATCAGGTGATTGGAGCACTGACCAACGAGCTGGCCAAGCTGCGGAAGGAGCTCTCCGATCTAGCCATTGCCCATGAGTACGGCGAGGAGCCGTGTGGCCGTTACACACGGCTCAAGCAGCAGCTGGACAACCTGAACGAGATCTGCCAGAAGACGCGCAAGTATACGAGACAGGCGGCGGGGCCGCTGCAGCTGGACGCCATTATGGAGCGGCTGCAGCTGGACCAGGGCCAGCCGGCGCAGCAGGTGCTGGACACCCTAATTGAGGAGTCGACCACCTATGCGGAGGACATTGTGAAGCTGCGCGAGAAGCTCGACGACTTTCGCATCAATCTCGAGCTGGAGAAGCGGCAATGGTGCGCCGAAAAGGACAAGGTCCTTGGCTACCAGAAGCAGCTGCAGGCCCACTATATACATATGTACCAGAAGCTGCGCTTCCTCGACAACTCTGCCAGCAATGTGGCAACGCCGGCGCCGGCGCCATCGCTACCCGCTGCCACAGAGGTCAGCAACCAGGGCTGAACAGTCTGCTATTTGCATAGCCGATGGTGCTTTCGCTGAGCTAGGTACGCTGCTCACGTTTACACGATGTATTTGCTGCTAAATGAAGTCACTTTGTTTTGTCATTTTAGTGTCAATTATGTACTACAGCAATACCTAAACAGATGCTTCCGATCCATTATCATTAAAAACGTGACTCGATTCACTCAACCAATAAAATGTGTGACTACTATTTCTACTGGCTTGCTCACACCAGTAAATCTTAACTGTGCTGAGTCAACAAATCGCTTAAGTTCGATTTTGTACCATTATCCATTAATATATACATATACACATACATATGTATGCACATTTATATAGATTGATAACTTGCCCGCTAGAAGCAACAATGTCTATTGTAATATTCATTTACTACGTTTATGCTATGCTTGGATTTTGGATGATATCATGAAATAATTTTTAATACGCAAATACATCTTAAAGCATGCAAATCTTACTTGTAAATCCAATTTCCTGCCGGATGGCTAACGAAATCTAAACTCCATTAAAACGAAACAATTTGAAAAATAATTTGTTTACTTTTATAACTTATAAATATTTTGAATCAATTGAAATCTGAAATATCTGCCTGGCATAAATGTAGTAAATATAATTTAGACCACAGCTTTGCTGAGCACCGATACGATTTTAAATATTTAACTACAATTATTTTTTGATATATTTTTAAGAAATATACATTCTATACCATATATATCTATATATATATATATAAATATATATACAAAAGCGTTTGTACTGGCTCACCTATAGGGTAAAGTTGAGATCAAGATGATGATGGAGTTATAATAGGCTTTCAGCTGGAACACTCGTAAGCATATACACGTGTATATGTTTATGTATGTGTACTTTACTATGGAATTGTCTGAAAGTTTGTGGGATTTCGGAATTACAAGCGGAGAATCGGCGGGTCTTAGTCTTAATGATTCCCAGTTCTTATATTTTTTCATTTTAATTGTTTGTAACAAAGATAAAAACAATTGTTTAACTATTTTCAAATATTTTCTTTAATATAAAATAGAGAGTATGTGATTTTTAATAAATTTAAAAACATTTGAATGTCTTTGTCGTTTCTTTGTAATCTTAACCTCCTTAAAAATGGGAGTCCAGGGTCAAAATCGACTGTTCCTGATAGGACAGGTTTTCGATATATATACGATACAGCACGATTCTTCGTTGGTTTTGAAGGGAATATATATATTATATATATATATGTATATATGTATTTATTAAATCGAAATCCGAATTATTCACATTGTTGGAATGCGAACCTTATACAATCAAATACAAAATAAATAATGTCTTCGGCTCGTATTCCAGTCTGGTCTATGGATTATTGTATTGTCCCAGCCCAAGGTCTTTGTTGCCAGTGTTATTTATATATGATATGGATTGATAAATAAATATATATAATATTGATAAATAAATATCTAAACATGAGTTAACAAATGAGATACTGGCTATAAAGCCAATTGACCCTCGGTGGTTCAATTGACATTGGAGGTTTTAAACAATTGCAGCTCTACAGCTCAACTAAAGGTAAGAATTTTTCATTGCATCTTTTAGGGGCAAACATATTTTCCATGAAAGCTCTCTTAAGCTTTTATTTTATTTTTTTGACTTTTCCAGTAGCTAAAGTGAAATAAAATTTTGCTACATTAAGATTGGCTTAAAAAGGTTTGAGCTTTGTTCAGGAGATCGACGGGTCAACTACCTCGCATATCGAATTTTTTCCCACCCTATGACATCGCCTAACTTCTTACACGTGTAGCTCAACTGCAAGGCCAAGTAATATCCACAATATTATATATATAAGATAAATTGACTTATTTTTGAAAAAAAAAACTCATTGATTTGTATGTGTTTATATTTAATTTATTATTTTATATTTAATTTATTATTTTAATTTGTGTATTATATGTAGTTCCATTATGTAAAATGAGAAATAAAAAAAAAATATATAGTTATACAATATGACAATTACACAAAGTCAAGAATAGGTGTGCAAGAGAAATGGCTTAACTGGGCTCTAAAAATAATACAAAAACAAAAATTATATATATGACTTAACTACAGAATATGTTGGGGGTTTGTTTTAACATTTAGATATTTTAATGCGGAGACCTTTAAAGCTCGTTGTAAGCATATTTAAGAAGGAAGATAAACGAAGTGAAATAACATTTGACGTTCTTCCAATATATCACGCACACACTCACGCACGCACGCACTCACGCACGCACGCTTACACACACAATCTCACATCGCACAAATACACACACACACACAAGCAAACTTAAGTATCCAGCAGTCACACTCTTACATAGCTATGTGGCTTATACAGTTATAGATAGGCTAGGCAAACTCCTCGACGTACGTCGCCGGAAAAATGCCAACTTGATTGCGCAATGCGCCCAGCCACCAGCCATCATCCTGTTTGGCATGAACCTCGATGATATCTCCGGGATTCAGTTCCAGTTCGTCGTAGAGTTTTGGTGCGTAGCTGTAGAGGGCTTTGCAGCGGCCCAGAATTTGATGCGGACCCCCATCCTTGGAGCTTTCGCTAGTAAAATTGCTGTTAGCGCCTTGAGAGCTCATCGATGAGCTTTGCACCTCCTGGGCATTTTGATAATAGTTCTGGTTTGTTTGCGGCTCAGCCTCATCCTCGTCCTGCGAACTAAACTCATCAAAGTCAGAGTCCTGCTGATTGGATCCGCCGTCCGCCTGGCCACGATCCCCATTCGTTTGGCCACCGGCCAGTGTTTTGGACTTGCCCGTTGCTGTCGTCGCCGCCAGCGATGCGTTCGTCGTCGAGATTATCTTTGGTTGGCTGGTAAAGGTTTCAATATTGCTCTTGCTTCGATTGAAGTGCTTCAGCAGCGCCGATGTCGGCGCGGCCACCACGCTAATGTTTGCGCAGGAGCTGTTCGTCTGGCTCTGCACTTGCGCATAGTCATCCTGATCGATGGCTGCCTCACTATTATCCTGCGACAACATTGTGGTCGTCAGCTGCGTCTTGTCGTTGTTCTTCATCCAGTTGGGCACCTTTAGAATGCTCTGCTGCAGACCCGTGCGATCTCGTGTGATCTGCGAGAGGCGACAAAAATGGGTTAATCAATAGCTATAGATTTTCCAGAGGTTGGGTTTCACCTGTATATGCTGAGCTAGTGGATGCGTTGTGCGCGGCTTGTGATCCAGTTCGAGCAGCGCCGTATGAAGCTTCAGACGAGCACCTTCCAAATAAGTGAGCATCGAGCGAATCTGCAGGAGGATTCCAAATGAAAGTTAATATAGTTCAATTAAAGTTATCGAATGGATAGCATACATGGTAAAGCTTATCGGTAATGTTCTGATGCTCCTGATTGTTCAGCGATTGGGAAAGGCCGCGGAGTCCATCTCTCGATCGACGCTCACGCTCCAAATCCGTTTTGACCAGCTGAAGCAGTTTGATTAGCGAGTGCTTGCGACGCTCTCGGTTCATGGCCAGAGTCGTGTGCTCGCAATAGAAGTCGGGGAGTAACTGTTCGCTGGGACCCTCGGAATTGCGGCGGATGTTGCGGACCACCTGCATATCCTTAGCCACATTGCAGGCATCCAGCTGCTGCTGCAGGCTGCTGGTGAGGCTGCCCAAAATGGGATTCATGTCGCTGATGAGGCGCGAATATTGCTGCACAAAGTTATGCATGTTGCCGACGCGATGCTGCTCGCTGCTCTGCAGCTGGGAGGAGCCACGGAGCACGGCCATCTCCCAGTCAACACGGGCACGCTCGGCCCGCACGCACAGCGTATAATACTCAACGTCCGCCCGCTTGACCGCCTCCTCGGCCTTTTTCCGCTTGTTGTCCAGCTTGGCGCAGTCCTTCTCGGCCGACTTGAGCTCCTTCTCGGCGGCCAGCTTGTTGGGCCCTTGATGCAGCAACGCTATCGATGGTGACTTTTGTATGCGCACGTCCAGCATCGCATCCTGCAGCTTCTCGTTCTCTCGGGCGGCCGTGTGTGAAGCCTTCTTGGCTTTCGCCTCGCTCACCCGCCATTCGCTGAGCACGCGGGACGCCTTGTCCACATTGCTTTCCACCTGGTTAAGTTAAGTTCAGTAAATTGGTAATTCCAATTAACTTGGCCAACTCACCGCTTTGCGGGTCTTATGATGATTGTCGACCACCGTCTTAAGCGGCTTCACCAGCTCATCGGTCAGCGAGGCCGCCAGTTGGCGATGGATATCGCTGCGACTTTCCATCTCTGTAGCAACTCCACGCCAGGCATCCGCAACGCTTCCGGGTATCTCCCGCCCAGCCTTGTTCAGTTTGTTGGCCAACTTCGAGAGCGACTTCGAGTAGATCAGCTCCGAGTCGGCTCTGTAGAAATAAACGAGGGCAATTATTTAAAGGATCTTCAAAGCGAGGCACTTTTTCATTGCTAGATTAGGCAAAGCTCTAACCAAATAACATCTTCGAAAACCGACGATCCAGACTCTTAAATATATGATTTTATAGAATTGATTTTCTTATATATAACTCATAACGTAAAATCTATATATACTACAAAGTGGTTCCTTCTAAAAGACTATAAACATACTAGAAAAATGTAATTGGTAATGTTTGGTCACACTATTTAAAAACTACCAAAATTATCTACATTACATTTTTGACCTACTCGCTGCTCGTTTTGGTAAATTCCAACTTATGGACATTATTATTAAAACTGAGAGAATAGTTCAGGAAGAACAGACATGCAGACCGACGCACATGCCTATAAAAGAAGACTGATCAATATATAATGATACATACTTTACGCAATAGACCAGTAAAAGCAAGAGTAATTTAGTCTAAAGTGATACCGGTAGAAAGATACCCTGTATAGAGAGAGAACTTACCGCTCCTGCAGAACGAAAATGAGTTCTTTGCTAAAGTCTCCACCTTGTTTGACATAGCGTCTGAGTTCCTCAAAGCCGTTTTGTCCCTATAACAAGAAAGAGAGAAAGAGATAGAATTTAGAGGAGATTCAAAGAGTGAAAAAGTTCAGGTATAAACAAGGTGTGAAAGGATGTTAGCCTTGGACCAAACAATGCTCTAGCCTGTACCTCGTCTTTGAAGCGTTTGGCATGCGGTGAGAGATCCTCCTCACTGGGGTTCTGTGACAGTGAAGGATCATAGTCGGTGCGATCCTCGGTGACATCCTCGCAGCTAACGGTCATGTCACGACTTCGCTCCGGCGACATCGACTGGCGACTAGCATTGCCGATGGACTGATTTAGATTGCTTTTGGATTGGGCCACACGCTTGAGCGGCGTTTGCTGACGCACCACCTCCTTGAGCTTCGTGCTCTCCTCCCCAATCCAATTCTTCATGCCGTGCCAGCCCTTCCTAAGCTTCTCCTTGTTATGGTTGAAGTTGATCAATCGCTGATTCTTATTCTTGAGCAGCGTTATTCGCCGCTCGCTGGGACGCAGCTGATCCCGATGTGTGCAGTACTCCAAGTCGATCTCACGACTAAAGTCCTCGGTCTCATTGATCTGCCTGGTGATCTCCTGCAGCTCGTCAATGGACACAAACAGATTTTGGGCATTCAGGCTCTGATAGCTAACGGACTTTAGATCAAAGTCAAACTCATCGTTAATGCTGATCTGGCTGTTGCTCAGTGGACTTCCGCTCCTGCTTCGGCTTCTGCTTCGGCTGCTGCGACAGCTGGCCAGGCTCTGCTTGGAGCTGAGCTTCACAGGAATCTGCGGAAGGGAGTCCATGCTATTGAATCGCTGATCCTCCGTCAAATAGTCGCACATGTATGTGCTCGGCTCGGATGCTTGCGTGCCCTGCTGTCCATGTTGGGGCGTGCTGTGCTTCTCCTTGGTGTCGCTGACCGCCAGGCTCAGCTCACTCGTTCCATACAGCTCTGGCAGCTCGGGCAGGTTCAGGCCCAGCTGCGGCGGCGCCGTCATATTCATGTCCAGCGTCATCGATGGCGACTTGTGAAGGTAGACCTTCAGCTCGGAACGATGCAGATTCTGTACGGATTTCGACTGTTGTTGGCGGGCAATCCGTGGCCGTCGCATGGGCGGCTCCACAGATCCTGAGACTGGCGGTGGGGGCGGTGGAGTGGGCGGTGGTGTCAGCTTCTGTTTCGGGTGGTGGTTAGGCGTTTCGAATTGATCTGTTTCCGTATCGCCACCTGGCAGATGCTCGATTACGGGCGTGCCCAATGCATCCACAAACTCTTCCTCATCCGAACTGCGGGGGGTTAAGGTGCGCACTATGGAGGATGTTTTCGCAATGCCGCCTCCAATCTGTTTCAGACGCGCCTCGGTGACGCCAAACCGATCCGTGTCCAGCGTTGTGGTCGAGATCAGAATAGGAGCACCGATTTCCAGGCGATGATCTTCCGAATTGCTGCCGGTCATGTTGTAACTACCTGTGGCCAGCTTGCTGGGTGAGGTGGAGCGCTCTTTGCCAGCGCCTCCGCCCGGCAGAGTCATGCTGCCCAAATGGCGGCGACTAAGCTTGTTGCCCAGCACTGAGTATCGTTTGATACGGGTGAGAAATCCTTTCCCACGACTTTCATTGTTGTTATTATTGTTGTTGTTGTTTATGCTGTTGTTGTTGTCCGCGGCGGCGACGCCGGTATTTGAGGCAATTTCGGCAACAGCCGAATTGTCCTTGCCGCCCAATTTAAACTTATGCACGCGCAAGTGATTCATTATTCTACGTGAATTATGTATTTAATTAAGATTTGATAAGAGTTTTGTTTATTTGAATTTGAATTCGATTTCGATTTCGATCTAACGGCTCGGCGCGAGTCTCGCATTCGTTCACATTGCGTGCGCACCGCAAATTGTCGAAAAACTAAGTGGATAACGCAACTAGAACAGGCGGCAAGTGCATAAGCAAGCGACAGCAAGGAGACGTGGAGAAGCAACGGGGCAGAAGGAAGCCAAAGCAAAAGAATAAACACAAACGATGAAGGTTTTTTTTTGTTCCTCGTTATTGTTGTTGCTGTTAGGTTGACTCTTTTAACTTTGTATGACTACTGTCGTACACCCTTTAATCGATATCGATTGGATTTAAATGTATATATATATATAAATATATATGCATACATATATGCATTTATGAATATCTAATGGACACTTGCGTGTGTGCGAACTCTTCGATGTGCAGTAGCGAATAAATATTTAAAATGCATGCGAAATCAATCAATTTAAATGAATTTAATCTAACCAATATGCTCGTTGATACTCTATGCTCATAAAACATAAAATGAAGACAACGGTAGGCCGACGCTCACCTACATAAATACGTACACACATATGCACACACACACACGTAATATAAGAATTGGTAAAGGGGAGAGAGAGCAAGTGGAACATAGGAATCAGTTGCAGTCAAAAAGAACAACGAAAAAGAAACATACGCACTTTCCCTCTCTTTCTAACAAGCAAGTGTTGCATTATTTGACCCCTGTCTATGACAAAAAGGCTTACACACGCATACATACATGTATGTACATATGTATGTATGTATGTATTCATGTGTATGTGCTCAGTTTGGACACAGCGACCCGCCGATCCCGACCCCCTTCGGCAATGCTCTTTTGCTCCACTTTCGGTTCAGTTCAGGTAAAGATTACAAAACGCTTTGTTTATTGAACCGCGGCGATGAAGGCAGAGACAACAGCGACAACGGACACCAAAAGAGTGCATTAAGAATTGGTGTGGAAGCAAATAGAAGAGGCAGAGCAAGACCACAGCTAAACAGTGATGTGCGTTTGTTTTTGTCAAGAATCGCCGCGTTGGCATCGAATTGACAGCCACTGCTCGCTCGCCCTCAGCGACGCTGCGTCTGTTTGTCGGTATTTTGTCTTTTAATGCATCGACATAAATATACATACGTACATACATACATAAATATGTACGCATACATGCATTAATACACAGGCATATGTAAACATTTGTTAGAACATTACATACATACATACATATGTATGCATGCATGTACATATATTTTGCGTGCTTCTGAATTTAGGTTGTTGATACCCTGTTTACATAATATACATAAAAGAGGTATGACAGTTTTGTTTATGTGTATATGCATGTATTATTATTTAGATTCTTTTGAATTTAAGGGAACTGTAACACACATATACGTCTGTATGTATGCACATATACTCAAAATGAATATTTCATTGCTTATTATTTATTTTATATCTCATTAGTACAGCTGCAGGGTATACTTATGTCGAGTATTAATGACCGTTAGTTTGCTTGTTTTCTATGCCATTCTCGTTTCATTGATTTTGCTTGGAATCGTGTTGGTAATTAAAAAAAATCATTTATTTATGAACTATTTACTTTCGAGTGGAGCGAAGATTATTGTTTTTAACCCGTGACTGGGGTATGCGACTGTATGTACATATGTATGTATGTATGTAATTATGATTTAACATGCATAGTAATTGTAGCTGCAAATAACAGTAAAAATAAAAATGTTATATTTTTAGCACTGGATTTGTAAGCTTTGTGGCTTTCGTGATTAACAACGAGTAAAATCAACTAAAATATTATGTCCAATATAATCTATTTCCACATTTGTGCACTCATACATGTGTACATACATATGTATGTAAGTTAAAAAAAAGCCGTTACTTGCATCATCCACGCTTTTGCTTGCGAATAGAATTTTTAATGGTGTATTTTTGCAAGTGCACGTAAGCACACATGCATACATACATACATACATTAACATGAATATACATACATACACATAGGTGCATGTGAAAGTGCAGGTAAATGCGTTAAGCTTACAATGGAAAGTGGTCGATGGGCGTGGACAGAGGAGGCGGAGCGGTCAGGTATATATATATATATATATATATATATATATATATATATATGTATGTATGTATGTACATAAATATAAACATTAAAAGCCGCTGTTCTCTGATAACATACATACATCTACATATGTACAAACACATGCATGTATCAAATAAATATGTGAAATAAATATGTATGTTCATATAAAGAAGTATGTATGTAAGTACATATGTATGTACATATATGGGCAATTAAGATTGTGTAAGATTGTGTGTGTGTCATGTTATATAATCGCAAGTTAATATTGTTTTGAGGTCCAGGTTCGGGTTCGGGTTCGAGTTTGGGTTCTAGTTCTGGTTTGTTAATCAACTGCGCTCCGTTTGTAACTGTTAACGCTTTTCCGTTTTCTGTTCTGATGCCAACAGGTGAAATCGTTGTAAGTTTACACAATTTAATTACATTTTGCGAATTGTTAATGCTGCTGCTGCTGTTGTTGTTGTTGTTGTTGTTGTTGACTTGCATTGTTGTTAAAGTAGCTAATTGCATTTGTAATTTGCAAAGAGAACACGTGAAACACATTCACAAAAAATGTAATTCAACTGGCAAACACCCTGTAATTGGTTTTTAGCATGCACTTAGACCAGTTTATACACATGTAAAAGCACGCGTCTACTTTTTTCTTTTTAATACCCTAGAATATAAATTCCAATGTAGGGTATTGCATTCCATTTATAGAAATAGAACATTGTTTTTATTACAATATGAGTATTGAATATTTGACAGATTGCTCTGTTAGTTGGCTATAATCTTATGCTAACGGAATTACCAATGTATTGGTAGCTTTATTAAGAGCCTGGTTAGTGGCATTGAAAGCAATAAGGCCAAACTTCTGATTCCCTTGACTGCAAGTTATAATTAAATCAAGTTAATATATGGTTCAATTGAATGTTTGATCAATAATATGATATATATTATTGATATACATATGTACGCTTATGATGAAAATAATAGATACATCCGTAAGGTTCAGCTATAGCTTTCAACAACAATTTCTTCACTACTTTAAATAATAAAATATAGATGCACGTTTCTTTGTTGAACATTTATTTATGTTAATTTATTAGAAATTTGAATGTATAGACTATTTGTTTAGAAATGACATACATACATATGTACATATAAAACATTATTTGTATAATAATATGGTATATCCGGAATGTGAAAGTGTATGAAAAATTGAAATATTCCGATTAATATTATGAATAAATTTGGAATAGAAAATATAGAAAGAACATTTTAAACAAGAGAGCAAGTTTTCCTAGATAAAATAATAAACAAAACCAATTGGCAGGCACAAAAGTTAAGTCAATAGTTATACATACATATATGTATATGTATGTCTGTATATATGTATGTACATATGTATGTATATCTCGATTTATCGTCAATTTTGGAATTCAGTGTCAGTTATGCATTTTATATTTTTATTTATATACATAGACTTCTACAATAATTCGTCAATAAAGAATAAAATAATTTAATTATTGTAATTTGAAATAGCGAATATTTTGGCAATTCAGGTGTTCAGTTCAATGTCTTTTGGTATTTCATCTAATCAGCCAAAATTAAATTTTGCATCAAAAATGTTCTTGATGATCTTGCCAAAAAGCAGCTGACATTTATAGCATTTTATAGGACCGGGAAAAGCTTTGTTTGCCTAAGTGCACATTACTGAATCTGAATCTGAATCTTTTTGTTTAAAAACTTCGATTTTGGGTGTAAAAGAATTTTTAGATGATAAAAAAACTGGCATTAACACCTTGGAACAAATTAAGCATATATGTATTGCTTGATTATAATTTGCAAAGTAATTTGAAGAATAGCGTAATTGTTACTGACAATGGGGCGAACGGGGAATATATAATATAATGGACTTTCTTGCGCCTGCCATTACTAGAACTTAGTTATGGACGAGGTTATGGAAAAGAATCCCGTTGAAGAAATTAAATCGAAAAATCTTGTAAAATATTTTAAGCATTCGGAACTCAATCATAAACCAAGCAAATCGCTAAAGCAGGGGATAAAAACGTGTTGGAATTCAATATTTATTTTGCTTGAAAACATTTTTAAAGTCCAACAGAAAATTAAAACTTTACTTCTGTCGAAAAATGATTTAAAACGTATTGCTGATATTGGCTTTACTCTTATTGAACGGCTAATAATATTTCTTAAACCCCATTAAAGATTTTTCTGACAAATTGTCATCTGAAAAAGAACCTACAATACATATACATATATGCTATATGGTACGAAATATTAAAAAAAATTGTTATGTTAAAATATTATATTTCAGTGTTATGAAACAATTAAAAAAGAGAACCTTAAGTTCTTTGGAGAAGCGTGTTCAGCTAACAACAGTTCATTTGGTTGGATTATTTTTAACCCCTCAATTATAAGAATTAAGTATTTTGTATAAGTCATGTTGAAGAAACGGTTAAGATCATGTTGCTAGAAATCTATGAAACACACAAAACTATATTAAATGATGGCTCAATAATTGAAAACATTTCGCCAAATAATATAATAATAATGAGTTTCTAGATTATTTTGACACAAATCAACCAAAATAAAACTTGACAATAATGCTATTGACTCACAGATAGATAAATATTATGCCACATCCTTCCGTTCCAACTTATTAATTTTGGATTTTTGGAAAGAAGCAACTGACCTCAAATTGTTGCAAGTTTTGGCTAGGAATATATTATGTATTCTAGGAATATAATATTGATCCGTGCCCAGCTCTTAGAGAGTCTCTAAGCCAGACGCCGTACAATATGGTCAATAAAGAAAGCCACAAAGCGCTGATGTGGCACGTAGCATGTTAATGGAGTGCAACTTGAACTGAAGTGTGACAAGTCAAGAAACAATTCAGCTAATGAACGGTCTTAGTGCAGGTATTCAAGCAGGTGTCGGCTTTAGCCATAGCCTTAGCCATAGCCTTTGTCTCAGCCTTAGCCACAGCCTTAGCCTTAGCCTTAGCCTTAGCCATTGCCTCAGCCTAGCCTTAGTCGAGAGGCCACTTGAGGCAACTTCATGAACCTACCTGAAGTTGCAGCCACTTCACTGCCACGGTGGCAGAGGCTAATTGCAAAGGGCGCGCCGAGCGGCCGCTGCAAGCGAAACCCGCAATTATGCGAGCCGGGCTTTAAACGCAAATAACATAAATTATTGCCAGACGGATAAAAGAAAACCTTAAGCTGAAAACAATCAGTGGAGTCTCTATAAATAGTCCCGATTGCACTTGCAGCAGGAGGAGCTGCAACAACAACAGCGACAGCCAATTGAATATCCTTTGGACTGTGCGTGCAGCGGCGTCCTTTGCTCCGCCATTAATACAATTTATGTTTAATAAATAGGCGAATAAAGCAACGGGCGTAATTTGTGGGCGTGGCCAATGGCAAGGTCGCGGCAGTTGCAGTCGCAGTCGCAGTCGCAGTCGCAGCCAATTGCCTCTCACAATGTTAACTGCTTGGCTACAGTTGAGTTAGCGCACTGTTAGCTAACATCAGCTTAACAGCGAGCTTAACATATTTTCGTTAGTTAGTGAATAAGTTTGATTTACCATTTATTAAATTTACAATGCCCGCAATTTTTTGCTAACGCACTTGGAATTTGGAAACGAAAAGTTTGAACTTTTAAATTTTAGACCACATTGCACATTGAACTACAATTAATATAAACTAAAAAATAGGGCTAAAAGCCAATAAGCCAGGTGACAAGATAATTCCGACTCCTGTGACATAAATATTTGTATAATGCTGTCAGTCAAAATCATATTGCAAGCAACTCCCAAGTGATAAGTGATCAATGAACTAATGTGTTTTCGTTTTTGTTGTTGTTGTTGTTGTTGCTTTGAACAAGTTTATTTTCAGAACTAGATCGCTGAGATCATTAGGAAACGATGCCAGAACACGCCCCAGTTCGAATTTAGATATATATATATATATATATATATATAATTTTTTTTTGAGTGCCAGCTGCCATCGTTAGCAAATGGAATTCCGTTCCGTCTATAGATAGTCTATGTCCATCCGGAATTATGTTAATGACAATCTTGTTCTGTTGCAACCAGGTACATAAATCAAATTAGCTAATTCCTATGTATTATTCAGGTGGATGATGGTGTCGAATGCTTGTAAAAATCTCTGAAACTCTAGACATTCGCTAATGGACAACGTGTAACCAAATCTGTCAGTTTCTTTTATCTATATACACAAACATGAGTTGCAACTTTTGTTGTTGTTGTTGTTGTTTTTGCTTTTTTCCCCATTAGAAACGAATTTGTTATTTAATAAGCGGTTTGTCAGACTAAGTGCACGTTCTGTTGTTTATCTGAGGCAGGGCTGGAGAACAGAAGCGATTACCACTTGAACATCTCGCAACTTTACGGCACCAGAGGGGGGGAATCGGAGGTTTATGAGGGCTATTTATCTCATTCAGTGTTGGCCATAATAAACAAATTGTTAGCCTAAGGCCAACCGTTGCCTAATTCGAAATACACATTGACTTTCTATACGACTACATTTGGTATTCCAGATTGATTTAGTGATTGACAGACTGACTGACTGACTGAGGAAAATCAAAAGACTTTATGGTCAAACAAATTACAAATTGTAGAATATGATTGTAAAATATTTGTTTTACAATTCCATTTTTTTTTTTTTTTTGTTTAATTTATTAACATTCTTTTAATGGGATTCTGGAGAAATTTCTGTGAGAAGTTTTTCTGGTTGGAAATTGGGAATTAAAAATTGCAATTTCGTAATGTTAAGATCTCTGTTATTAGTTAAAATGTATTTTTAAAGCAGAACAAAAGAAAAACATTATATATAAGTTTTTAGTTGCCTTGAATACGAAAAATGTTCAAATTATGTATTTTCAAAGATCTCTAAAGATTTAATTTGAGAACCGTTTTGCACTGTAGGATTATCGACGCCATTATATAAAAGCGGGTATACCCCTATATAAACATTTATATATATATATATATATATATATAATATGTGTACATATATATCACCTATATAGTCGGTATCTCGGTGAGTGGCTCGGCCTGCGGCACTTTCTGTTTCACTTAAACAAATATTTTTGCAACTTATCTTGAAATGTTGCGCCAACCGCAAAGGTCAATGAGTAGGGGAAAGGGTGAGGGGGGAGGAGGAGGAGGAGGAGAGGGGGCACAGTGAGAAATGTTCGTCTAATGAGGCATTTAATTGTTGAAATGTAGTTTAACATAGGTATTATTATTTTGTTTTTTAGCTCTATGTGATTATAATAGGTGTGGAAAAATGTGTTCCTATGATTAAGTATTTACTTAGCAAAACTTTTTCCATTGCATAACAATATTTTCCCGATACTGCTTAGAATGAGAGATATATATGTAACTAATGAAGATACTGTATCAGAGAAGTGCCGAATGATTCATGGACTTAACTTTGATTGCCTAGGAAAAATATACATACATACATATAGTAACAATCGTGTATATCATAGTTATATATATTCAAGTTTAGTGTGCGATAATACGAACTACTCAGTCATAGTCGCTTATATAAGCGGCAGATTACATTTAAGATTACGTTTAAGATTGCCAGCTTTATCTTCATCTCTATCTTTATCTGACAGGTGTGCAATAATAATGTAAGATCAAGCTGAGAAATTAGTGACAAACAACGTCCGTATTTAGCATCAGATGCTTCTCATTCCGGAAATGTTGCCGCTGTGCAGCTAATTCAAGCAATCAAACTAAGCGTGTTGCAGTTGCAAGTCAATTCCCCCCCTACCGCTTTTCTTTTTTGCTATGGCCCTCACTTGGGGATCATTTTAGATTTATTTACAGATTGTGACACACATAAAACATTCACCATTTAACATAATTAACCCCGGCAGCGAGCGATGCAATGGGGAATGGGGAATGGGGGCCAATCGCTGGGGGTCTTGGAGTTCAATCAATTTTGTAAAGTTTAAACAATGCACTCCGGCTGAAGTGTCGTTGACATCGAGTACGGCTGCAATTACGGCTGCGATTACGGCTACGGCTACGGCTACGGCTAAAGCTGTATAAGTGCGCAGAGCAGGCAGCAAATGTCAGCGAAATGAGGCACGCAAAAGCTGCTTGCATTTTGATAATAAGGGTCGCTAAGTTTGTCACAGTGCTGCCACTCTCGCTCTCGCTCTCCCTCTCGCTCTCGCTCTCCCTCTCCCTCTCGCTCTCGCTCTCACTCTCGCTCTCACTCTCGATCGGAATTGGTGTTTAGCAAATGGGCAGCATTGGCTGCACTTTTATGTCTATTCCAATTGGACATTCGGCTTTTGCTTTGTTGACCCATTGGAATGTTGCAAGTTTTTCTTTTGTTTCTTGCCTTTGTTGTTGCTGTTGTCTTTTGTTCTACGCGCTGTCGATTGAGAACTATGTTGAATTTATGTCATCGACTCTTGCCTTGAGTGGCAAGAAAAAGCGTATAAATAAAGAGACGCCTAATTAACAATGCTTGGTCTTCGGTATCCAAGATTAAGTTAACGGTTACGGCGCTTCATAAATTGATGACTGAAACTTGGAAGGGCCTCAGTGTTTATGTTAATGGGTTAGACAGGGAGTTAAACGCATGAAAAGATCGCATAATGTCCAACAACAATAACTATAACAAAAACAAAAACAAAAACAATAATAAAAAGAAGAAAAAAAATTCTATAAAAATAAAACTAACTCAGACGTCGGGTAATACTATGAAACTGTTTGCGTTTTTATTGTGTTCTATTTTGGCCGAAACTGAACACAAAATAATTGGCACAATTTCAAGAACCCCACGACTGTAGGTGAAATGTTTAGATTTTCATTTGGAAAAGTTTCGGTCATAAAATGCATTTAGCTGCCAAAAAAATAAAATAATCAAGTAGAAATACACAAATTGCAGCGGCTAAAAGACACGTATTAAACCAAATATACATACGCATATACATATACATATTCAGATACATATTTAGATACATATACAGATACAGATACACATGCGTAATTGTATCTTGTAATTTGTCACACGTCTGGGCCAAGAGTCACATTGGCCAAATCAGCAGCTCAAGTTTGAATTTGTCACATGCTCATTAAAGATGTCTCTGAAGGTCGGCGAACGCACACAGACACACAAACAGACACACACACACAAGCGATAAAAACGCGGCATTTATGGCTATCTAAAGAGTTGCGAACATGTTTTGATTTGTAGATACAAATGTTCTTGTAACTGCAAAGTGCACTCGCAATAGATATGTGAAAACAAATGGTCTTTAGCTGCAAGTGTGCAATTATTGCAATGCATATGTTTTTTATTACTATTTTATATATATATGTACACATATTTTTATTTTTGCATATAGACTCATTTCTTGGGCTATCAAAACTCGAATCGAATCAAATCAAGAACAATATTATAATAATTAAAATGTATATCACACTTCAATTTGTTGTTGCTGTTGCTGTTGTTTTTCACACATTTGACACACGCACAGGCAAAAAGGAACACACAAAAAAAATGAAATTTAAAAAAAACACTAGACTTTTTCGCCCAGTTTTAACATTAATTAACGCGCGTGCGTTATGTAAAAGCAAATTACCGAAAATAAACGATATTTTAATGAAGCGAATACAAAATTTACGTCGACGTCGACGGCGGCGGCGGCATTTACTACGCCCCTCGCGTCGATTGCGGATTTCAACTAAATTTAGAACGGTCCACAAATACAGCTAACTACGTCGAGGCGACGTCAACGACGCACAACGGCAGACTAAGCGCAGCCAACGGCAACATCAGCAGCAGCAGCAGCAGCAACGGCCGCAGTAGCAGCGACGTCGGCGGCAACGCTAAACAGAACCAATGAAAATGGTTTAAGTGAAGCTTCACGACTATGCAAATACCCAGGACTAAACACTTCATTGACTTAGACTTATTATCAACAAATCAATAGATCAACTATTTTTAATATTTATAAATTATGAAAAACATAAAATAATGCTCTTCATATTTCACTAAAAAAGAATATCTCGATATTTAAGTCAGATGACAGCACGGCATACCCCATGCAGCGTATGGGTATGGGTAGTATAGAGTGCTGGAGAGAGACAGCGGCGCATAGCGCTCAAGAGAACGCGGAGTGCGGAGCGCAAGCGCATCATGCCGGCTGTTTTAGTGAGCGAGAGACGCTGCTGCGATTCGAAGCGTCGACGCGACGCACACTACACCTGCTGCGATGCTGCTGTTGCCAACGCGTAGGCCAAATATTTGGACGCAACTGCACTGTTACGGTACAAGCATCTGTTGTCGTAGCATGCAAAGCGGTATTCGCTGATTGGGCAGCACATGTACCGTTTTGCCATACGCACCGTGGGGTCAAAGTTCGTTTTGACACCATCAAATTAATCTAAACATTGATATTATGGTTTTTTGTATTTTTATTGTTCTTGATAAACACTGAAATTCTTGTTTAAGCTGGTGTGTAAAAATATTGAAATACTTGTTTAATCTTGATTACAATTTATTGTATTGTTGTATTTAAATGAGGAGTAAAAATGCGCTTTATTTGTTTTTAAATTTCCTTATCAATTTTTTGTTAAAGCCAAAGGCTGGCAGCTTAAAAATAAATAATAAAATTAGCATACAAAAATTTATATTTTTTTTTTATGTTTGGCTTTTAAAAGTTCATACATAAATAAATCATTTTTTATACAAATTTTAATTAATGTAAAAAAAATGTTTAAGCTATACATACATAGATATATTTTATTGCTGCACTAGTTTGATTAAGCTTCTACCACTGTGCGTTGGTTGTTACAATAATTTAACCAGCTAAATGCACGTGCTGCTGCTGCTGCCGCTGCTGCTGGTGGTGCCGCCGTCGTTGACAAGTACCGGTATTATGGGCAATGTCAGTTGCAGTTGCATAACTGCTGCAAATTTATGCGGCTTAGGAGTCTCTGCAGCAGCCGCTGCTCCATGCATATGCATGTGTACGTGCATATCTTTGCGCCTGTATGCGTGTACAGATGAGCATGTATGCATATATTTACATTACCATTCAGCGCGTGATTAGCACAGACGACGCAGTTCACACGACGCCGGCGTCGGCTGCGTCGTTGGCAGCGGCTGCTGCACTTGTTGCTTGACCGAGATTCGCAGGGTTCTTGCACAAGCTAACAACAGCGACTGCGTCTCCATAAACAAAAACAAAAATAAAAACAAAAACAACATCTTCAACAGATGTGACAATAATGGCCGAAAAGCCGTTAATCGGGTTTGTTTGGGCTTTTGTTTTTTTAGGCGCTTGCTTTTTATTATTGTTTTTTCCCCCTATTTTTTGCAGCTTCAATTCATTGTGACTTTTGTATTTTTTGACATTTATGTCGCAATCCGCTGTTAATCGGAAATTATTTTAATTAGACATTGCAACTTACTTGGCTGGCATTGTTTGGTGGCTGAGTTGAAGTTTTATTTGCTGGAGCTTACCTGTAAAAAAAAGAAGAATGTTAAATATGAAGGCAGCCGCTTGTTAAATTGATTAATGGAGATGTCAATCGAGTGACTTAATGTTATTTAAGAACCCAAAACCAAAACCAAAACCAAAACCAAACACCATGATGAAATGATATACAAATATGTATGTATGTATATGTATGTATAGATCTGATATAATAAATGGTTTCCATTTAATGATTTCAGATAAGCAGAAGTGCATGGAAGGTGAAACCAGGATCGAAGTTTAGGTCCCAGACTAGTGTTTGTACAGGGTATACATAAGCTTAAAATCCTAGATAAAAGAAGATGCACTGATGACGATCTATATTAAATATAAGTAAGATTATAACCGTATCATAGATACTTGATTCTTTGTAGATAATTAATTACTAATTTAAAAACATAGTAGAGTTAGAGAAAATCCCCTTAAGCAAACATTTGTTGGATTGCTCTTCGTTAATTTCATTAATTAGAATTTGTACAAGATTTTATTTTTCTGCCAATTTTTTCGGTCGAGCAGCTAAATAGTACAAATCTAGTTTTAGTTTCTTCAAAGTTAGAGTATTGGAATATTGATAATAAAAAGAAATTAAAATTGGAATTCTATGATATATTTCAGTATGAAACAAACAACCAGATGTTTATAAAAATGGTATTGAAATAAATATGAAATTTTAAATGGCAAATATAAATAGGATTATTAAATTGTTTATGAAACTGAAAGTTTTAATGAAGTATGGAATAATAAATGATATTAGTTACAGATTTTCAGGAGCTAAAAATCGTTGCTATTTAAATAATTATCCCAAAAGTCAATTTTGTGTTGTTTTTTCTTGTTTTTCGACCATATTAATTTATTTCAGATATTATTACAAATATTTTATACATATCTGTACTTTATCAAAAAATAAAAAAAAAAAAAAATTTAATAACCTCCAGATTTTATAATATTTAGGGATTTTTTATATTTAATATTTGGGGATTTTTTATATTTAATATTTGGGGATTTTTTATATTTAATTATCGGTTAAGATACAATTTTTTATGCATAGCTATACAAATTATTTTTTACCTAAAATGATTTTTTATTTATTTATTTTTAGTTTAAATTATTAAAACAAGAAATAACTTTAAACCATATTTGCAGCAAATAATTATAAATTTAAACAGTTTTAAATTGCTTAACGAAAAGTACATTGCTGCTACGCTGGCGCCATCTATGGACTAGTTGAACAATCAACAGAAAGCTTGTGCTAAAAGCTCGAGTGGTTTTCTTACTGGTGCTGCTGAGCTTAAAGCTGAGTTCGAGTTTTGCACCTGCGCAGTTGGCTGCAGCTAATTAGCCGCGCGATCAAAAGACCTTGCGAACTATTTATTTGCACAAGAGGAAGAGGAGGAAAGTGTAAAACAGGTAAAACATCTGATATTGTAGGTGTACGAGTATTTGTATTTAAGGTCTGTTGCTATCTGCGACAGCAGCTCAAGATTTGAGAGTTCGAATTGCTTATAAATAAGTTGCACTTACTTGCTAAATACCGAATGGCTTGCAAACGAGTTTAACAATAACATAAAAGCACAAACGCACACACACATAAACAATAGGAATGATGTAGTGCAGGGGTGGGCATGGGATTGTTGATGGCTTGGGCAACACATAATAAAATTAATATCCGTTAATTGACGCCAACAAGTAAATGTTCGATAAGTTGAGTTCAATTGAATTGAGTTGAGTTCAATTGAGTTGAGTTAAATGGAGTTGAGCTGAGTTGAGTTGAGTTGAGTACAGTTGACATGTTTGTTTTTGTCGGTGGTGTGTTTTATGGCGATGGGTTGAAGTAGGATGCGACTGGGAGATGTTCGAGTGGAACGCTTACCTGCGCATTACCCATTAGAGCATCCTCTTCAAATTCAGCTGGAATGACCTCTTCAACATTGGCATATAACGCCTCCTCCACCTGTTGTGACTGTCGCTCTTGCCGCTGCTGTTGTTGTTGTTGTTGTTGTTGTTGTTGCTGTTGCTGTTGTAAGTTTTGATGCTTCTGCTGTTGCTTTACATGCCCATTAAGAACAAGCGCCGATTTAGATTTGCTCTTGGCATAGCGAGCGGAGCAACGCAAGCTTTTGAGCACGTTGTAAGAGCGCGCGTTCGCGAGCTTTATTCAGAGAGACAGAAAAAGAGAGAGAGGGAGAGAGAGAGAGTCATAGAGGGAAATGGGGAACGGGGCAGCAAATAGCAAGGGTGCGAGGGATTTTAGCTATATTTAAGTATCATCTCTATATACTAAGAATATATATATATACTATAGAAAATACTACTTAATATCTCAGGTGCAAATTGTGATGACTTAAGCTTTATATAATTTGTGCTTGTGCTTGCGAGCGGTCGGGTAGGTCGAGGGGGTGAGGGAGGGGATGGAGGTGGCTGGGATCTCGATCGAGTGTTGTCCCATCCACTTTCTATTGCCTACGTGCCGGCATGTGCCGATGGCCAGTAGCCAAGCGGTGTCACTCGCCGTGCTTATGCCCAAAACTATGGCTCTGGCCAACTTCCGGCACAAGTCAATAACAATTGTCAACAACAACAATAACAACAACAACAACTGTCTGCCATCTTAGGCTGCTTTATAATGATTCAATGGGCTTTCGTTGCAAGCAACGTTTACTTTCTATATATAGACGCATGACCGATGTCCGACGCGATTGCAAAATGTCGATAAAATCAATGAACTCAACAATTAGCAACAACAATTTGATTTAGTTGGAAGCAAAAACAAAAACAAAAACAAAAACAAAAACAAAGCTAAGCAAATCAACTAATAACTTGTTAAGCGCTGCGCATTTACTAACTAGCCAACAATAACAACAATAACAATAAAAAAAATATATATATATCATGTGCATATGACAACATATGACAACAGTGTTGCGCATACGCCGTGTGAGCCGCAAGATTCTTGATGTGGGGCAACAATTAAGCGCCATCATTGCCAAAAGAAAGTTTCATGTAGCAACCACATGTGGCAAGCAAGTGAGTCTTTTGTAAAAACAAGTCAAACCACAGCAAGAACCAGAACCAGAACCAGAACGAGAACCAGAACTACTATCAGTACCAGTTCCAGTTTCGGTTCCAGTTTCAGTTCCAGTTTCAGTTCCAGAATTGAATTCAGAACCAGCCGCCAGCCGCCAGTCGCAATTGCAGGCAGCAATTAGCTGGCTAACTATTTGATGCAAAACCTCGGGCCGAGTGTCAAGTTTTTAGCTGCACGTCGCTTCAAGTTGCGCAAATTGACGTCTTTAAACTACAACTACAACAACAACAACAACAAGAACAAAAAAAAATACAGAAATACAAAAACAAAATCCATTGACGAACTGACGCGGCAAACTTGTAAAAAATAGCTGTTGTTCACTTAACGAGAGCTGCTTCAAAAGTTGCGCATAAAATAAATCAAAAAATCAAAAATCAAGAGTGAAAAAATTGTTTATTTTTTCTATTAATATTATTAAGTATTGAAATTCTGTACAGCACAGATATATTCACAATGTACAAACCAAGCAAGTGCATAAAAATGTTCATTTTGATTAGCCTTAAATATTGAATTAAAGCCACAATTGCTTTAAGAGATATTTTTTTTTAGAGTTTATTAATTATTAATTATTAATTTTATTAATTATTAATTTAGCTACGTATTCTTTTTCAGATGAACAACTATATGCATTAATTAATATTTTTTAACTGTATGATATTGTATTACATTTATGCACTTGCTTGCTTCACTGCGACAAATGTTTGGAGCGACCCTCGCTGCAGCATTGTTGGAATCGCATTTTATTTTACACTTCGTTGGGTATTCAATGCGCCTGTGAATGCTGCTCAATGAAACTTGGCCTGGTCATAAGGGAAGTGAGGGAGTCAGAAAGAGTGTAAGAGGGAGAGACAGAGAGAGAGATAGAGATAGTGAACAGTGGGCGATTCATCAGCATTAGAATACCTGACTAATGAAAAACAAATCGATGTCTCACCTTATTGTTTTCGTTAGAATTCTATTCAAAGCTCAGCAAATTTTCAGAGCTCCAAGGAGAACTTCCACAAGAACGAGCGTAAGAGTTAATTATTGCTATCTGGGCTAGAACTATAAATTTACAATATTTATAGAGACTGGAAGCAGAAGGAAAGGCATTTAGAGTAATAAACACTGCTCTATCAATCAATCAATCAATCAATCAATCAATCAATCAAGAATGCAGTTGGTTGTAGTTCGCTTGTAGTTAAATATATGGTACCTATATCAAATACAATATCTGATTCAATGTGCAGTCAAAAGTATCAAAAGTATCAAAAGCAAAGTACAAATCGGTTATAGATATACCCATGAAAAATGGCAAGTAGGTTGCTCTGACTACACGCTTTATTATTGCCTTAATGTCCGAGGGATTTCGTCATGTTCTATAGTCTTAGGTCTTCAATCTTATAAACGATTATAGAAACTTTGTACACCTTTGATTATTTCCAATTATTTAACTGTGTTCTATCAATATCACTTTTTAGATTAGGTTTTATCGACATATTTTGTTTGTAAACAGAATTCCAAATTTGCGAGCATTTTTTTTTTTTATGTCTAATGGCCAAATATATATTATATATATAAGATATAAGATATATGAATATTTGATATATGCATGAATCAGGAATTCTAATAACTCATAAGAATATTATATTAATTACGCTATTTACATTCAGATCGCTTTTATAGTCTAGAAAGCTACAGTATGGAAAATCCAATCAACACTTTTATATCGCTTGATTAGAATGATTAAATTTATTGCTAACTGCCTATATGTGCGTTTTCTCTAATTATTTTTGTACCTTTCCAAATGTTATTTCAAGCTTGTGTGTTATCTTTGGCCTATGCATATAGGTATATAGTTCCACTTCTTCTCGCTTTTTCTCTGTTTCTATCTAAAAATTGACCACCATATCATATAGTTTGTAACAGTTCTAACAGTAAGTTGAGCCATAGAGCTGTAAGAGTCTTATATAGAAGAAAAGTCAGCTGTTCTTTTTCCATATTGATCAGTCCTAGACTCCAAACTCATTTTAATACTTAAATATCATCCCCCTTCCCCCCTTTTGTTTAAGGGTAATTAATTTTCGGCTCTGTTTATGTTTTCTTTACATCTGTATTTATTTTTTTTATGCCTATTAAGAGGTAATTACTTTTACTTTAAGTGAACTTCCACAGTCTGATTAAAAATATTGCCTGTTTTGAGTTCCCTTCATCATAACTAACAAGTGCTAAGCGATGTAGGTCAGTGACAGGTAGTAGGTGAGAAGCAACAGGTGTGCTCCAACTATTGAGAGGCACGCCCACAAATACCTGAGAATTTCACAAGTGCCTCGGCGATAAATATTTGATGTTGTATGACAAATACACGTAGTTAAAACATTCTGTTTATTACATTTTTCCTTTTTTTTTTTTTTGCAATCGTTTATCAGCCGAGCTATGAGCAACAATTAAAGTCATTCAGCAAAAAATAAATGACGCAAAATAAACACAAATAACCCAAACCCAAAACCCAAACAAAGCGAAAACGTTTCTGAATAGAACTTGAGTGTTCCAAGGTATACGATCTGCTATTATTTGCAGGTACATAGGTGCGTTGCGTTACAAATGCTTTACACTCAATACAATACGTACTACATTCTAAATGTATTCAATACGATTTGTAACACATTCCAAATGTACCTAATACCAATCGTACCACATTCCAACTGTACCTAACGTACCACATGTACATAATAAAATTGGTTCCACATTCTAATTTAACTAATACAATACGTACCACCTACTAAATATATCAAATACATTTCGTACCACCATCCAAATGTTTCTAATACAATTCGTACCATGCTCCAAATATACCTAATGCAATTGGTACTACATTCCATAATAAGCTTGTACAATACGTACCACATTCCAAACCTAATACAAAACGTACCATAATCTTTATGAAGTATGTTTTAAATGCATCTTATATTTATTGGACATTCTGTATAAAACTAATACAATAATTATCACACTCATGATATATCCAATACAATTCGTACCACATTCACAATGTACCTGATATAATTCGTACCGCATTCCAAATATATGCAATACAAATAGTACCAAATGTACCTAAAACAAGTCTCACATCATTTGTGACTAAATTTTAAAATTTAAAAACTTTTTTTTTTTAATATGAAGAGTATATATATAGTCGATCGCATATATCTCTGTTATTTGGAATATAAAGAGTATATATGAAGAGTATATTTTCTATGTTTCTCTGTTAGCCTTTGAAAAAATAGCATCTAAAGATCTGAAGCTGTGACCTTCGGCATAAATTACTTAAGTGATTGACAAAACAAACATTTACCAACAGCTTCTTACTTTTGAATTTGATACAATTAAAAGTCCATTAAATAGAAATAAATTTGGTTCATTTGCAATAAAGTAAATCGGGTTTATATTAAACTGGTTCGCAGCTGAAACTCGATCTTTTTTCTATTAAAAAAAAACTTTCAATTATATTTAGGATAGTCTAAATTTTTGATACATATTCAACTTTCGTCTTTGTATCTATGTATATATATGTTTTGTTTGTATCAAAATATTAATATATATAAAAATTGAAATCAAGAATTTTAGATGCCAAGCATTGATTTGATCCATTATTTAAGAACTTGAGAGTTCAAAATTGTTTAGTGAAAATAAAGATATAGAAATTAGTTCTATTTATTTACGCAAAAAAGATTTTCCACTGATTTTGATAGACTTAAAATTTGTGCATAGCGCTCGTCTATTGAATAGTTTAGACTGTCTGGGCGTGGCTTATCGGGAATTACCTAAAAATTATTATATATACAAATGGAGTGATACGATTAAAAATCATTTCTTTACAAGTTTTAAGTTAGAATCACAAAGTTTGCAATGTAGAATTTTGTTCGACACAGTTTATAGCAAATAAAAGCCGCAGTTGCCAAATTTTAAAACAATGTTCAGCTTATCAGCAGATCTATTAATAAGCTATATACCTCTAGGGGGCGTGGCAAATTAGAAGCAATAAAATCTTGTTCTACAGTTTGAGCCGCAAATCATGTTTTACGCCACTTGGGGGCGTGTCACATCGAAAATCTATAGTTTCTGTAGTCTTGAAAATTTGAGCCTTTAGATTTGAAAGGGGTTCCAAAGCTGACCTGCTTTAAAGATGAGCACAAAGCTTGCTGACCCAATGCGATGGTTGTGCTTATTTTTGTCGTGTCACGTGCTTCTCTGTGCTTCTCTGTGCTTCTCACTACGCTACACAATGGACGCGTTGTCTTATTAAAAATGTGAACAATTGAAGCTGCCTGTTTGAATGGTCAAAAGCACAGATTCATGCGGGTGGACTTATAAGTTTCTACTTTTCAATTTCTAATTCTTCTAATTGTTATTGTAGTTATAGCTATTGTTGTTGTCATTGTTGTTGTTGTTGTTGTTGTTTAGGCTACTGCATTTAACGAGGTCGCGCTCCTCGACCGGAGTCCAAGTCTGGGCACGTTTTTGTTACCATTTCAAAATTTCTGGTGTCTGTCTTGAAAATCAATTAACATTCAAGTTTCCACGCTATCTCTCTCTCTCTCTCTCTCTCTCTCTCCCTCCCACTCTCTCGGCTAGCTTTGGGCCCGAATTGGGAGCTGTGCATGCGGGTATATGGGCCATTCAGCTGACCGTAGCATTGAACGTGACTTGGCTTTAACACTCTTCACTTGGCTCTTTCTTCTTCTTGTCATGGTTTTTTTTCTTTTTCTTTTTCTTTTTTTTTTTGTGCCTGTTGCCCTCGTTTCAAGGTCGAATGGCTAGTGGCTAGTGGCTAGCCACCCATTTGACTGGCTCCGTCTTAGCCACATTTCCACAGCGGCTTTTCACTTAACTTTAACTGTTAGCCATATTTCAGAGCTTCGCTGTCCTAACTGTAATTGTTGCGGCTGCCAGCGACACAATACGAAAACTTACAAAAATATATTTAATTATTATAATCACAAAATATTATAAAAAAAAAAAAACAAAACTAAATTATATTTAACACTTTGTTGTTGTTGTTGCTGTTGTTGCGTAAAGTTAATCATTTAATTTTCGCTGTTTGTCAGCCCATTCGCTGCTCTCTCCCCTTCGCCTCTCTCCCCCTTTCTCAGCCAGACTTTTTAAGCTAACTTTTTTGCTAGTTAATCATGGCTCAACAACAACAACAACAACAACAAAAACTATGGTTATATTTATAATAATAATAGCAATAAGAGAGCAACGATCCATTTCGGCACTTTCTCTGGTTAATTGTCGCAAAATTTCTTTTGCCAATTTGCGAAGCTCAACAATCACAAATGCCAACAAGTCGATGTGATCTATTAGCCAAATCAATGAGCCACTTCACTCAACATGAATTGGCATATATATACAATAGATATATGTACAATATATTTACAATATATACACATATTTATTTGTGTAACTGTTGACAAAATAGAATCGAATCGAAGCGTGATTATTATCGACAGCCTTAAGCCTTGGCTAGGCAGTAAGCTCTAGTGAGGTGTGCACGACTAGGAGATACTTTAAGCTAATGTTATGCTTCATTCATTTCACAAGGCAGTAACCACTGTCGACACGACTGGAAGATACCCTAAGCGCGATGTCGTGCTGCTATTTCATCCACTTTAGCTTAGTGTAAATCTATCTATCACATACATATACAAATAGTCTCAATGCATACATATATGTAATATCCTAAGACGAATTTGTTTTCTGACATATGGTAAAAGAGAAGTATCTTTTATCAGAATAAAAAAGAGAAGTATCTTTTAACAGAATAAAAAAGAGAAGTATCTTTTAACAGAATAAAAAAGAGAAGTATCTTTCAACACAATAAAAAAGAGAAGTATCTTTTAACAGAATAAATACAAGAAATACGCTCGAATAACTAAAGATTAATACCCATTCTACCCAAAAAGTAATCGACTATACGAATCAAATTCTATCTGCATATAATACAGTAGTAGCTTATGTAAAAGTTAAGATCCCTAGATATTACGGCTGTCGAGATGGAAGCCTTAATACATTGGTACAGTGGCAAACAAGTAAATATTTTCTATATAAACATATAAATCTTTAGAAAGTTCAAGCATGAAATAATCTGATCAAGTATACTATATACATGCTCCATCAGTGTCACTATCCATATATTTCGGACTGTCTTGCAGCGAAAAAAGCAAAATATTTCTGAAAACAGCAACCAAATCGAATTACTCTTATCACCTATATATACAAAAGATTAATTTTATATAAAATATACAATATATTTTATATAAGAAGAATCATCGTATTAGACCTGCGTCATATATTATTTTAATCTGCACAAAGATTTGGTCAACAAATTAACTTTTGGCTTAAATGTACATTTGTTTTTTTTTCGATTATATTTGATTGATCTATTGTATTTGATCTTTAAATTCGGTCTGCATTAAGTAAACAAAACAAATCTCTTTTGATATCCAATTTAAAATTCAAATTTGGATTATGTAATGTAATATTTGCTTAAGCATTATCTCTGATCAAATTATAAAGATTATAAAGATTATGATGATGATGATTATGATTGGATTTTCAATGAAATTTTGGATTTTCAGTGAAATGGAAACCGCATTTTCCTCAAATTTTTAGACTTGGAAATCAAATCGAGTGGCCGAAAAAAAAAAAAAAAAAAAAAAAACTAAAAATGTTGGTTGGCAGTTGCATTATTGGCCATAATGGAGCGCATGAGTTTCACCGATGCCAATTGGCAATTCCATCAAATTGTTGTGGCTGCAACTCCTCTTCCTTGCCACAAACATGTGGCAATAGCTGTGGCAAATGCTATGGCAATGGCAATGGGAGCGGCATCTGAATATCCGGTGGCCAAAGTTTTTCCGCACTTGCCTTTTTCCAACGTGCTTTTGTGCCATTTTTGTTATTGTTGTTGTTGTTGTTGTTTTTTTTTATAGGTAATTTAAATATTTTCTTTACGAAACGAGTCTGGTAATTAAAAGTTCATTGTCGTGGTTGTTTATGCTGTTGTTGTTGTTGCTTTTGTTGCTTTTGTTGTTGTTGCTGTTGTTGCTTTTGTTACCCAGCAGCCGGGCGCATTATGTGGAAACGGTTTTGCAACATGCCAAAAAAAAACTGAAAAAAAAGTATAAGAAAAACAAACGCAACAACTAAAAAAACAACAACAAAAATATAAAAAAAAAAGACAAAAAAGTGGAAACCCAGGCAACAAACCAGTTGAATGCTCTTCGACTTTGGCAGCCAACCAACAAACAAAAACAAAAAAAAAAAAAAACAAGTAAGTTAGAAAAAAAAAAAAAAATGAAAAACGTTTTAATAGATACACACAACAAATTTTCCCACATGAAAAATTATGACAAAATGTGCAGGAGGAGGCATCATCGAGTCATCATGAATCGCAGCAGCAGAAGAAAAAGAGGAGGGACAGGAGGAGGAGGTGAAGGAAAACCATGTGCGAAGATCACGTACCCAGTTCCATGTTTCATAGTGAAAGTTGAAGCAGCTGCACGCGGCTCGTCTAGAGCTCAGCCCCAATCCCCAACCCCCAACCCCGAGCCCCGGCTTCAGCTTCAGCTTCAGTTTTAGCTTTAACGCCGGACTTGGCCATGGCCCGGACTGCCCCCGGGCCGTTACCCGCTCGGCCAATGCCTGATGACAATTTGGCGTAATTGAACTTGAAGCCGAGTCGAGGAAGCAATCGACGTCGCCAGCTCCATCGACTCCACCAGCTCCACTCGCACCTGCAACAAAGATGCGCCAACCACACAGTCACGACGTTTGCGCAATCAATTCGACAGGTTTGATGGAATTGTTGAATGGCTAAATGGTTGAATTGCTGAATTGCTGAGTTGCTGAATTGATGAATTGCTGAATTGCCTGCACGCAGTCGACGTCTGCTTATCACAAAATTCATTTCTAATGGCCATAATGTGATTACCTGTCGGCCAGAGATAACAATCTGTGAGCTTTTGTTGCCTTTGTAGAACGTTTCATGCTAGACGATCTGGTCGCATTGTCCCAAAAGAAAGTAGAGTACCAGCTAACACAGTGGGTGCGCCCGACTAGCAGATACCCTGCCAGGAAAGTGCAATTCTGTTTTCCTTTAAATAAGATTTTCGTAGGCCTGGGGATGGTACCAAAAAAGTCAAGTATGAATAATAACTGTACACTTTATATATGAATTGCATTTGGAGAGTCAAACTCTTAAGATCTACAAAATATATAGTCTGGTATCCATTTGAATCCATATTGAGCGATCCAAAAAGAGTTCTTGAATATAGAAGAATATTTTTCCAAGAGTTGGAATCGGCCCTTCTTTTAGGTTTCGAGATCTACGCTTTAGTATACACAGACAAACAAGCATTTGTTTAAAATAATATATATACCCTACAATCTATTTAGAATGCGTCTAGAATATATTAAAGAGAAGCAAGTAATATTGCAGTCTGATATTAATTATTGCTCAATACCAGGTAACATTATACAAAAATTTACAATAGATATTTGAGATATACAAATGTGGAGCATCAAGATTTTTCCAAATTGTTAAGTTCAGAGTAGACGTATAATCTTAACAATTCATCTGGCGCACATACATTTTTATTCCAAGTTTCTAGAGTATTACTTCAATAGAGCCGAAAGCAAATGTACTTAAGTATGTATGCAGAAAGCCAATATACTCGTTTTCACTAAGTAAAACGAGTGCAAAGAGAGTAAGAAAGCAGAATAAAAAGTACGTGAGGAAAAGAACGCTGAGATAATGAAAGATGAAAGACGGGAGAGAATGCAGCATATGGGGAATACGTAAACTAGATCGTATCGCACTGATTGCTTACAAGACATTAAGTGCGATAGATGCCACATGCAACATGAGTTTTTTTCTTCTTCTTCTTCTTCTTTGTTGTTTTTGTTTTTTTTGCTTCTCGAACTCTGGAGAAATTTCACCTGAAAACATTTTGTATTCGTTTAGCTAATCATATGCGACCTTTTTTTTTACCTTTCTTAGACGATTCGCCATTGTTTAGCTATGAAAATTACTTTCGACACACAATTCATCTCTTAACTTGGCCGAAAACATTTTGTCTTCAGTTTTTCTGCTGATTAATGAATATAAAAATAAATCGCATATTTGCGAAATAAAAAAATGCACTCATTTTTGACACTTGCCGGTAAAATACTTGAAATGCATTTTACGATATTTGATTAACGATGTTAGATTTTACGAATGTACAAAATTATATTGGTGTATCTATTATTTTCATCATTAGTGTATGCAGGTTTTGTCAATTTTTCCAATTTTCATTAGCAAAAGAACAAAATTAACTCCTTTTTTACACTCACAGAAAAAAAAGTTCAGTTTACGATATTGAATTTACGATATATGTAGATTTTATCCACCATTTCCAAACTTCAATTGCAGAATAACACATTCCACTAATTTTAGTCTTTTACGATATATGCAGAATGTTCAGTTTACGATATTGAATTTACGATATATGTAGATTTTATCCACCATTTCCAATCTTCAATTGCAGAAGAACACATTCCACTGATTTTAGTCTTTTACGATATATGCAGAATGTTCAGTTTACGATATTGAATTTACGATATTGAATTTACGATATATGTAGATTTTATCCACCATTTCCAATCTTCAATTGCAGAATAACACATTCCACTAATTTAAGTCTTTTACGATATATGCAGAGTTCAACATTTTTTCGAAATCTTCAATTTGTAACATTGAAAATATTCAAAAATTCAAAAATTAGCATTAATTTTTCTAGCTTATTAGCTAAATGTATTATATAATTAACTTAATCGAATGACCTTTAAAAAATTGATTTATACAAGCGTATTTTTGTGCTTCTTCTTAATTCAATGCAAAATTATGCAATTAGCACAATTTATGCAAAGTCACCAAAATTTATAAATAAATTTATATTCGAACTTTGAAATAATAAATAAATGTTAATTTGCGCTTTGACAATATTTTGTTTATATTTCTATATAGTATATATATTTAGAAAAAGTAGTAAATGGAATTCGATTTGAAAATATTCAAATATATGTTGAAGAATAAATAACTATATTTTGAGTGCAGTAAAGCCTTCCATAAAAAGTTCTACGATATTTCTTTTTAATCGATTATTCTTCTGGGTGCAACAGTGAATCTGATCGAGAATATATATCTTTATATATAGAATAGCTTATGCATTTTTTTTTCTTTTTGCTCTTTGTTCACTTTTGCACCACTGTGCAACACTTAACGGCAACTTCGAATAGGAAAAGCGCGCATCACAGTTTGGGCCCGAAGAGTTTTGGAACATAAATCATATGGATCGAGGCAACATCTAACGTTGCTTTAGTTGATGATGATGATGTTGTTGTTGTTGTTGTTGTTGTTGCTGTTTGGTTGTATTTGTTTTTGCAATCAGTTCGATTTGGGGGCCTGGGAGAGTGCGTCGAACCGCTAAGCGGGTCAGACGCAGATGCGTGGGGCCAATTGGCCAATTGGCCAATCGGGCCAAGACAGGTTAATTAACGATATGTGCTAATTAACTTGCGCTGTGACAAGGGACAGCAGGGTGGGGGCAAGGGGGCAAGGGGGTGGTGGGTCAGTTTATGTCGATGTCGTTTATTGTGGTGAGCAAAAATTGGTGTTGTTGTTGTTGTTGTAATATTTTTTTCTCTCTTTTGGGGTTAATTGTTGTTAGCGTATGTAATTGGAGTAAGTGTAGCCAGTTAGTCGGTGCTTTTGTTGGATCGATTTGTAGCATGCGTCGTCAATTATTTAGAGCTCAACTCACCCATGAATTATCTCGGAATTGTGACATATTTTGTGTGGACACGGGGGGGCGCCACTGGCTCCCGCTTTTTGATTGGCAACAGGTATGTAAAATATATGTATGTAATATATATATGTATGTATATAATTATGTTTATATATGTGGTATATATGTGGATCTTGGCGTGTCGCGTTTACTTTCAATTTCGTTCGCAATTTCTCGTTTATTTTTTACTTCTTTTTTTTTATTTTTTGTTGGTTTTTTTTTTTTTTTTTGCTTAAAGTTTTCGTTTTCCTTTGCGGGGCGGCTTTTGGCTTTCATCTAAGCATTTTGTAAGCAAAGCTGGACACACACACACACACACACACACACACACAAACAAAGAGACACATATGTATTATTATATGGACAGGTGCACAGACACACTCACAAGCTGCAGCTAAGCGTAACGCATGAAAATGAGCGCCAAAATGCAAAAGCACAAAATATTGAAAATACAACAACATCAACAACAACAACAATAACAAATGAGATCTCGATTTGTAGCCGAAGTTTTATTACTACTTATTGTTGTTATTGTTATTGTTATTGTTATAGTTATTGTTTTTGTTATGTGCAAGCACTCAGCCGCAACTGTGCACGACAATTATTATGCTTTATGTCAGGGTATACTCGTATACCCTGCATAAATGCACACTAGTGTGTGAATTGGCTACTGCGGCGAATTGGGTGAAGTTTGAGACACATTTAGGACGCGATTCCCGTTACGGTTGGGCCAAGGGATTCATTTACATTTGGCAGTTGCAGTTGCAGTTGCAGTTACCCGTTTCCAGTGGCAATATCACCAGTTGCAAGAACAACGGAAAAAAATTATTTAAAATGAAACACAAAAACAAAACACACGCCGAGCGTTGGCAAATAAAGCCAGCAACAATAAAATTGCAAACGAAAAACAAAAAAAAAAAAACAAAAAACAAAACGGCAAAATAACCGCGATAAGCAATTAGCCGAGCGCGGGTTTTGCCCTCGAACGCTGCGAACCGAACTTGTTGACTCTTCGCCGCTTACTGAACAGCGACTGCCCCAGTCCGATGCTCAGGCCGATACTCAGTATCCAGTGCCCCCGCCCCTTTCCCCTGCCAGTCAGCTGCAGCTACGAACTTTCTAAACGCTTTAGCGACGCTCATCGCACATCGCTCATCGCTAGCTCGCCCGCTTTTTGCTCGCCAATCGCCGCTCGCCGCACTCCGTCCGAAATTCGCCGCCGCTCAGACTTGATTTTCATTTAGCAAGTGCAGACTTAGCTAACAGGTGAGCCACCACATCGGCTGGTGCATTTCTCTGCTTAGCCAATGCACACACCACTGCAGCGATAAATTCTTCGAAACTCTGAGCGGAGCTTTTAAAATTATCGCGCACCTGCAAACAAGCTATGGAGTAAGATCTATAAAAGTACTCAAAGCAATTATAAAAATATATCCATATATGCAAATACATAGGTGTAGAGGTATATACATCAAGATTATGGTTAGGGGACAGATGAGGGGCTTACAAATTAACTTACGCTTCAACAGAAATAAAACTTCAATAATCAGATTGATTTAAATTACACTTTATTATCAACTCGGACAAATAAATATTATTATTTAATATTATATAAGCTTACAAGCAGTCAATGCTAGCAGATTCTTGTGATAATTCTTTAGATATAGAGCCTGGATTTTATCATATCATCATCTTTTTTGTTTGAACCTGCATAAATAACAAAATATCCCTTTTATCATTTTGCCTGACGGTTTCAGGAAAGGAAATCTTTGAAAATTTCTCTAAAGTATGCAATACAAAAATACAAAACGTTGATAATTGGGAATATATTCACAGATAAACATATTTTGGACAGTCCTTTCCAATCCTTCAAAAATGAATGGTGAAAACAGATTTGAAAGAGTGAAGTCAAAAGTTGCGGTAAAACATAGAAACAGAGAGAAAGGCTGAGAAAAAGAAAGTAGGAAATATATAAAGAAAGACGCTAAGGGAGGCCGACAGAGAGAGCGAGAGAAAGAGAGATAAGATAGAAGATAGAAGAAATATATAAAGAAAGACGCTAAGGAAGGCCGACAGAGAGAGCGAGAGAAAGAGAGATAAGATAGAAGAAATATACAAAGAAAGAGGCTAAGGGAGGGTGAGACAGAGAGAGAGAGGGGGGGGGGGAGGGAGGGAGAGAGAGGGGCAGAAAGATATAGAGTTGGAAAGATTGAGAGGGAGATAAAGATAAAGTAACATAGCAGCAGCCTAATTGGATTAATCTGAGAAAAATATGTTTACAGTTATCGAAGCTGCCAGACATTAAATAGATGGATTATTCATTATATGGTTTATATCATATTATAGCCAATCAATGACACGAGCATTTAAACAACAAAACATTCAAAGTCCTTTATTAGATCCGATTTTCTTCTCTTTTTTTTTTTAATGTGTGTGTGTTTTGTATACAAATTGATTTACATTTAATACATTTGTTACATTGGCATTGGAACTGGAAGCGACAAATTTGAATTAAAAAGCGTTACTTAATCAGTCCAAAATAAAATGGGCCATAAGCACGTTATGTGGCATTGTTTTTGTTTCTTTGTTTTGGTTATTCTAATATATATATATATATACATATATATATGTTTGTTGTGTATTTATTTCAGCTGCCAACAATGATATCAGTACGTCCTCATACATATACATATGCATATACATATATATATATATTTATATTTATACATCGTATCGAGTGAGATAGAAATAGAAAAAGAGAGTAAGAGAGAAACAGTGAAAAAGAGATAGTTGCAAGTGCATTTAAATGCATAGTTTGGAATTGTTTGCGTTAAAGTTACATGAAAAAAAAAAATGAAATACATATATATAAGCTAAACATTCGTTATTCGGCAATGCAAATTAAGATTATCACGATATATGAAACCATACACTCATACATATACAACATACAACATATTCACATACTTAAGCCTGAAACCAACTTTCATTTGTATAAATATTTATCTAGATTTTAATATTGTTTTTTTGCTAAATTGTGCATCGTGTTGAATTCAAAAAATTATATAGAAACTTAAATATTTGCTCATTGTTGTTGTTATTGTTGTGCTAGACCATTAAATATTGCTTCTAATATATATATATATATATAGCTTTGATTTGAATATATGTATTGTAAATGTTAAGTATTTCGTTAAATCTGTAATATTCGTTGGCTCTAATTACAAAAATGTTTATTTTCATATATATATAAATTTTTGATTTATATACGTATATATTTATATATATTTGAATGTATATAAGTAGGCATATGTTTGTTTGTTTCTTCATCGTTAAATTGTTATTTTCTAAAGCTTTTTGTTGTTGTCGCAAAATTCTTGCTACGTTGCTTTCGACATTTGTTAACATTTGCGTTTCCAATTATACTAAAGTTCATATATTAACACATTTTAATATATAAGTATCCATATAAGTAAATATATATACGTTATACAGTGGTATAAGTGCAAGTTTGTATATATGTATATAAAGTTTAAAGCTTTTTTGTATGAAATGCCGCACAGCGCATTTGTTAATGTTTGTTTTTTGTTTAACTTTCTTCTCTAAAGCTTACATTGAAAATGAGACGAGGAGTGGGGGAAAAAATTACATATTTAGCAGAGCATAGACATAAATATAAATATATATATATACATGTATACATATATATATATAAAATCAACTAAACTGTTGCACTTGTCGATACAGTTCACAATGTTCTTAAACACTATATAATTATATATTGCAACATACAATTAGTTAAAAAATTAACATTTTTTAAAAAAATTTTAAATTACATTCAGTGATGCATATGATAATTGTTTTTTGTTTTGTTGGCACTAATGTTTCGAGCATACAAGAAGAAAGTACAAAATAATAATAATTAATTTAATGTAATTGTTTTGTTTTTTGTTTTTGTTTTTGTTTTTGTATATTTGAACTAAGTGCAACAAATATAGCTTCATCGTGTTCTTTTTAAATTTGTTGTTGTTGTTCTACATGCAGTTATTGTTGTTGTTGTGGTTGTTGTTGTTATTATTATAGTTGGAAATTACATCCTCATTTGTTGCTTGTACATCAGCTACAGGTGTTTCAGAAATGGCCGCCGTTGGTGTGCTTGCTTTGGGTGCAAAGTAAACCTCATAGTTGTAATATCAAAGCTCATCGCTAGTGACTGGATGCTCTTGTACGTACTCCTTGGGAAAATATCCCACCTATGTGTATGAATTCAATTATTATAGAATTACTTTATATTTAATTGCATTTACGTACCGTATCACCAATTTTGCCACGCCACCAGCCTTTGCTGTCGCCATCCTTGCCAATCACAAGCACCCGGCAATCAGTCCGAAGCTGCAACTGATTGCTGCCAGCCTTCGGATCGAAGTCATACAACGCGGTGGCAATAACCTCACGGAAAGGCCATTGCAGCGATTGATTCAGTCTGTTCACAAAAATAACATGTTTTATTGGACTACAAACAGGTGGAGCCGTTATATAAATCGTACTCACCCGGCAAAGTTTTCACCCAGATCATTGCGCTCATAGTAAGAGACCAGCTCAACGATGGTTTTGAAATGTCGACGCGAAGATAAGCAATAAAGCATGGACTCTCCATCGTTTTCCTGGTTGATTTTCATATGTTTGATAACATTATCATCAGTTCTGCACAGGGAGATAGAAAGCGATTCATAATGGATGATATATGGCTTTAGCTGGATCTAAGCTGATTTGACACTCACTTTAGACTAAGCGCATACATGGTCTCATGTGGCGAGGAGGCACCTTGCGGACGCACACGGAGCAGATAGGTGCCAATGGGACGATTGTCTAATCGATTGGCTGCCGTTTCGCGATCCATGTTGCCCACAAACCAATTGAACTCCGACAACTGGCGATCGCAGACGGGCGGGGGTATGCTGACTGGATTCTGTTTGCAGCGGCCAGTGGAGGAGATGCAGCCCCTATGCACACTTATCTGGCACACCTTGCAGCGATAGCCTTGATGAATGCGGCCCTTCAGAAATTTGGAACAATGCCGGCACGTTGTGGGTGCATCGAAGGTGTAGATTTCCATTTTATGGTCCGTATTGCGACAGCCTGGTGGATCGAGGCTCTCCCTAAACAAACAATCTTAACTATATTGAATCCCCACTGTACATTTGCATTGTGCACTTACATGGCTTCAGTGAGGGCCTTGCGCCACTTGTCCCGCTCGTGCTCCGACTTTAAGTACAGGGTAAAAGCGGTTTTGGCCGATTTACGGGCCAGCAGCAGCTGATATTTGAAACGCGTATCCCGTCCGAGTGTCCGTCGCGAGTGGCTCTGCTCCACGCGATAGTCGGCCAGGTTGTGCGAGTCCCGATATGTATACTGCATGTCACCAGTTTTAATGTGCAGTGGTTTGACCAGTATGAGGATTTTGTCGAAAACAAAAGCGTAACGCATTTTGGTCTTCTGATCCTCGTGCGCCTTGATGTGCAGATCTCCGTCGAGCAGCAGGCGTCCATATTGCAGAAGATCATTTCCGTTCTGCGGCAAATTCAATTCGAATATGCTGTCCTTGACCTTTTGTATGATGACAAGATGATCGGAATCGCGTTTAACCTCGTTAATATACTGCGACACATCGATCATCGCATCTTTGGCACGCTCCAGCGAACGGAAATCCTCGTGCAGCGGCGATGTCTCTTTCACCAGCTTGTCCAGCAGCAGATGGTACTTGAGTATGCGCTGCATGGGCACCGAAAGGATGTCCCGCAGCTGAAGTTTGCCCACATTGTATTCGCGTTCGCATTTCTGCACCAGCTGGTCAATTATTTGGTTTTTCTTGCACACATCGGCTAGGTAATCGATGGCGTTTAGCAGGCAGGAGCAGTACTCGCCATAGATTAGGAAGGGCTCGCGAAACTCAAGGAACACCTGCCCCATCTTGTTCTTTGTGTTGGGGACCAGCGATTCGCGTAACTTCTCAAGAAACTTTGCGTGAATGTCGGCCAGTTCCTTGAAATTCAAAACATAGATCTTAGATATGATGATGCTTATCGGTTACCCACTTTACATCTGCTTACCCGGATACGGGGAAAGATGAGCCGCAGTTCATCCTGGTTGAGATGTCGCTCCAGCGGCACCATGAACTTCGCTTTGAGTGCATTGAGCACGTCCAGATAGTTGGATTCCGTATCGATGAGCTCGCGTATGACATAGTCTCGCTGCTCAAAGCTGGTCGCCGATGCGGTCTACAGAAACAGGAATAAGATGCGCAGCGGTAAGTCAATCTGAGCTGAGTTTAGGCATTAGCCTTGTCACAGAGTCATGCAACTAAGCATAGCTATAGCTAAACATTATTTGGCAGGCTTTATATAATTTACAAACTTAAACCAAACTACTACCTGGCCTCTACTCGTTCTGTGCAGTGCGCACAAATCTTGATAGACTTCTTCTTCTTTTGTGTTGGTGTGATCGTACGCGGTTCCATTGCATGCAATGTTGTCGGTGGTACTAGGTGGAACACAAAAATAAATAAAATAAAGACAAATCAAATAAATCGAAATCATAAATGAAAAAGTGCTATTTATTCAAAGAAATTAAATTGAAATTAAAATTAAAAATAAAATTAAAGGGCGCGTAATTAAAATTACAAATACTGCATTTATCGCATACCAAAATAAATATCGATAAGTCGATTGACAACAATTGTTGCTCACAGCAGCATAGCAGGCCACCAGCAAAGATAACATTAACATGTTAACTTTACATACTGCGAACAGAACCAGGGCAGCCAGGCAACAGCATTAGCAGCACAGCAGCAACAGCAGCTGCCGAGCATCCAATTTCCACTTTTTTTGTTCGTTTATTTTTCGCTGTGCACGTGCGTTGAAAGCATTTTCAACTGCAATACTGCGCAATGGATCATCATACATATGCAAAAAGTGGCTCTAAGAAATGTAAGTAAGACAAATGCATTTGCTTTAAGAGTTATTGGGGCTGAGATTAAAAACTGTAGGGTCTGTCGAGGAGAAGCGTCTGCTTGTCACAAAACGCATCGAAGCTGAAGATTTATTCTCCAAATACTCGTCTAAGCAGGCAGAGCCATGGAAGTAAGTGCTTAATAATTGCGCATCTCGTATGTGTATGCACCATGTTCATGCATTACATTGTTGCTGCATTGCAGAAAGTTCAAGGACATCGCCAGAATTGGCGACTACAGCGAACGCGCACTGCGCAAACAGTGGCTCAACATGGTTCAGCGCTACCGCATACAGAAGTCGAATATGCAGGTGACGCCGCTCAACAAGCAATGCATCGATGTGCTCAACGAGGAGTGGGAGTTCTTTGGGGAGATACATGCGTATATGAATCAGAAGACCACCGACCTGCACTCGTATGCCCTCAAGGAGCCGAACGTCCAGGAGCAGGCGACCAACAATTTGGCCATTCGTGGGGTTGTCAATGATCACAACTTTGGGGCATTGAGAGCGGCGCCAAATGGCAGTTGCAAGCGATTGCGAAATGAGCTCCTGGTTGAGGCCATTGCGGTGATCGATGAGGCTTTGGATGACTCGCTGGGTGTGCCACTTGAGCAGCAGCAGCATGAGGAGCTGGAAAGAAGCTGCAGTGACATCCCAATTGGCAAACAAGTGTCCCTATCAAATATGCCCTACACACACTTTACGGCGGTGACGGGCGAAGGTTCGCCGTCGGACATATATACTGACACGGAGTCTGAGGAGAGTTCGCAGCCATCCGACCCGGTTGCCGTTGAAGTGTCCGACTTGTCGGAGGTGGACTCCATACTAGGTTCACCATTGCCCGCAAAGTCGGCCTCAGATATATGCGAGACGAATAATGGGGAGCACTTGATACCCGTTACCTTTGAAACAGCATCAGGCTCAATACCGCTGGACGATCGGGAGCCAGCCAAGTCAACAACCTGGTCAGGAGCAGCATCCCTAATCGAGCAGCAGCCCGCAGGCAGGCCGTCAAACAGGAAGCGCAAAGCGTTGAGCGAGAGGGAAAAATATTACAGGCATCGTCGCCGTTACGAGCATCGCATGGAGCTGCGTCTGGACGTGCTTTGCAAAGTTGCGGGCCAGGTGTTGGAACATTTGGTACCTGGCGTCAATGTGGCGCCGCTTCTGACGAACCTCTGCACTAGCGTCGACAACAACTGCAACAGCAGCTGCGAGGAAGACGACGACATCGAGGACGATGGACAGCAATGAGGCGCAGTTGGGGAATTCGGATGGAAGCTTTAGAGATGCTGCTGCACATCATGTTCCTCTAGATATGAATCAAATATTGCTTTATTTACACACACACACACACACACACACATATATATACACAAAACATACGCTTCTGGCTGTTATATATAGGACACGGGACACAGACAGGCACGACAGGTAGCAAAAGAAATGTACTGTATTTAAAGAAAAGACTTGAAAAGCATGAAACGCTAAGCTCTAGATAGTTCAAAACTGATCTTCCTAAGATCAACAAGAATTATTATAGATACTCGCATATTGGGAATGATAAGCAAATTAATAATAAAACAAACACAAACACACACACACAAAACAACAACAACAAAAACTATATTATTATTATAAGAAACAAAAAAAAAAAAAAAAAAAACAACACACAATTGTGTAAAACTACGTTAAAGTTGCGTTAAAAGTTCAAGGACTATTACGAATATATCCGCCTATAAGAATTGTATATTCTATCTACAGACTATTCATCAAAGATATATCTTTTCGTCAGTACTCATTGTAAGGATTGTTACAAAATATCTTTAAATTTCTTATAGTTAAGAAAGTGTTATATCTAAATGTATAGTTATGAGCATTCAAATATAACTTTAAAAAATCTATGATAATGCTCTTTCTTTTAGATTGAGAGATAAGGGGTATCTAGCAATGAAAGGGTATATGCTTTGTATAGATATTAATCTTGAAAATATAATCGACATTAGAATTGTTAAATCATTATATTACGCATTGACGATATATATAAACTAGTAAAACACTTCACAATTATCAGGCTCCCAACTTTTCCTGATAAAATGAATTGTGTTCTGCAGTGTTCAATGGACTGGACGAGATTCTCAACAGATAGATAGATGGATTTTGATTAGAAAAACATGTTAGGGTATGCTTTTATCTGGAGAGTTGCTAAATAAAAAACCCAAAAACAAATATGGATCGATATTTATGTTTTTTTTTGTTTTTTTGCTGACTGATATGAGTCAGAAGCTCGCGTCTGGCATATATACACGTATATAATAGGGTATAAGCCCAAAACTAATGAGACTCGCAAAATTTGCCGCTTTGGCTGACAAGCGTTAAGAATATGAAACGAAGAGAAAGAAAAATAAATAAATGGTAACCGTTTCCGTTTGTGCCGGTTATCATTTTTGTTCAATTGGAATTGCACTTTATAGGTAGGTGGGGTTACGAACAATTGAGGTCTGTTCAGAGTGCGGGGGCTGGCTTACTGGAGGCAAAGAAAGAGATAACGAAACAGAATACAAGAGCAAAAGCAAACACAAAAGAATGCACTGACATAAATCGGACATGAATTGCAGTGCAGGTGGTTTTCTATGGCATACCAGTATGTATCTATGGATGATTAGTGGATTGCTTGGAGAGGGCGGCTATACGAGTATTAGCATTGCTTGTTTTCTGACAGCTATGAATGCTGGGCAGCTGTGAGGCAGATGTCCACTTAAGCATACATACGAGTAGAGACAAGGTTGCAAGCGGTACAAGCAAGCGGTTGTTCGGATTGTGGTATCGATGTTGGGTGTTGGTGTTGGGTGTTGGGTGTGGTGTTGGTGTTGGGTGTTGGTGTTGGGTGTTGGGTGTGGGGTGGTGTTGCACAATGGTTCGGTTACAGAAAGCTTTAGATATGAGTTTGATGGAGTAAGAAGGCAGCACACCTCTGGTTTGGCCTTCGACTGGAACGTCACGTAGCACAAATCCTCATAGACCTTCTCATCATCCTCGCTGTAGATGTCATTGATGTACGCGTACTCGTGCTCCGTGGACATCAGCATCGAGGATCGATAGTTGTAGACGGCAGCGGCGGCTCGCTGCAGGCGATTGCTCTCGCTGACAAACAGCGATGACGATGAGGAGCTGGTGGACGCAAGATGTTGCTTCTCGGGGACAGAGCTTTTTGCTGGCAGGCCAGCAGTTGCGGTCGCAGCTGCAGCGGCAGCGGCAGCAGCAGCAGCAGCGGCAGCGGCGGCTGCCGATGTGCTGGCCTTGGGCGCATCCATTTGTGGCGTGGGCGTGACACAGTCAAAGCTGGCGCTGCTTGCAGCAGTCAGGTTCAGGTCGAAGGACAGAGCCCGCAGCTGGCCCTGGACGGATTGGTTGCTGACGTCAATGATGACGGCGTCGTTTTCGATATTTGTATCACACATGTTCGATAATGAGTCCTCGATATAGTCATCAATGTCTTCGGTGCCATTCTCAATGGTTATATCGCTGTTCTCGTCCTCCACCGAGAGCGAGCCGCTTTGCGAGGTGCGCTCGTAGTATTCCGAGGATGAGGAACCGGGGGCGTCGATGCTGCCAGTTGCTTTTAATTCATTGCTGCCGGTAGAGGTTTGTACGGGCGTGATGGGGTACGGGTACGGGGGGGCCGGGCACAGAGACACACATACACACACACACACACACACACACAAAATACACACGCACAGAAGAGAGCGGACGTACAGCCAAAGCATGGGATTTAGGCGATATACAGTGAAAATTTGTGGCAAAAAAAAAGACAATGTATTGAAGGGCGAGAAGGAACAGACAGCCGGAAAAGGTAAAACAAAAGGGGGAGAGGGGAAGAATGGGGAAGAGAGAAAGACAGACAGAGAGAGAGTGTGTAAGAGAGAGAAGAGAGAGAGAGAGAGAGAGAGAGAGAGAAAAAGAGAGAAGGGAGAGAGAGAAACAGCGTTAGATAAAGCTTGGGCATGGATATTTGTTATTGTTTTTGTTGTTCTTGTTGTTGATGTTATTGTTGTTGTTGCTGATAAGCAGCCAGACAAGGGCTTAAGCGGGTCTAGGGTCTGGCATCGGGACACTGTCGGATACGCGAGCGCATAATGAAACCCGAGCAAACATCTCAAACAGGAAATGCAAACAGAACATTTCATTCAATTGCAGCGCCAACAGCTGAACGGATTGACTAAAGAACTGGCTAGGGGGTGTGGCAGGGGGTCAGCGGGGTTGGGGGGTGGTTGTGTGACTGGTTGTGGGGTGGGGGGGGTGAGAGGCGGGGGCGTAGAGCACGCACTATAGATAACACATGGCGTTCAATGGACGCTGCGGCAAACAAAACATAAATGCAACTTACGTGGAATGCAGATCCTTGTAGATGGCCTCATCCGAATGGGAGCGCTCGCTGGGCGACAGCTGCAGATTAAATCCGCTGCAAAATCAAGCCACAACAAATAAGATTAGATACAATTGGCACCTTTGTATATGGTATATGGAGCTGGAGGTGTGAGAGCAGAAAGTGTGCAGCTATGAGCTCATCCAATTTGAATGTTTGCCTCGACTGCATCACACGCCCATTCAAATTAATACAGTTATCACTTACAGCAGATCCGGATGCATCTGCTGCACCTTGCGGCATTGCGACAGCTTCGAGAGCGTGATGAGAACGCGATGGAAGTTGGTTAAGTCGTAAAGCATCGTCGGCTCAAAGAGATCCGCATCGCGTATATTGAAATGATTGTGACAGACATCCAGAAACAATTTGATATTCTTGCAGCACAGAAACTGAAAGCAAACAGAGAGGAATTAATGATTGTGTTTCATAGTAATATATATAATTATCGATTGGGGCTCACCTGAGCCATTTGCGGCTTGCGATTGAATTCGCGAGCGTCCATGCTGCTGGGATCCAGGTGTATAACCAGATTGCAGAGAAGCACACCGTCGCGCAATGTCATGGCCAGAATGCGGATTTCGGCATCGGATTGGGCGGCCTTGTGGTCGGCGGGTATTATCTTGCAGCGGACTAACCAGGCAACGCATTCGCGCCACAAATCTCCATTCACAGCTGCGGCTGCTGCTGCCGCCGCTGCTGCTGCTGCAGCCGAGGTGACAGCTGCAGCCCCACTGCCAAAATTATTGGAGGCCATTCGTTGGCAATGAGTTTGTGGCTGTCGGCTGTCGGCTGTCACTGGATCTTGGGCGTGTGTGCAATTGCTGCAAATAGTATTCTTTTCCTGATTATGAGTGGGGCGGATGGGGTAACGGTAACGGTAACGGTGGCGGGGCGTCGTTTGGGGCGTGCGGCGCGCGCATAAATTTTTGTTTTATTCTTGTCCGTTTAATGAAAACAATTGAAATTCATCAGTTAGCCGTTGCGCGTTGCCGTCAACAGATACACAGCGACAAAAACAACAACATTAAGGGCAATAGCGACACCACCGACAGCGACAACGACAACGACGGCGACGGCGATGGCGATGGCGACGGAAAAGCGCACTAGAAACAATTATTTGAGGCGAACGCCAGCGGTCGGACGCTCGTTTAATTTCTACTCTATATTCAATTGATATTTGCTATTCCACACTTAATAGATTGCACGGAGGCGCTTACACACACGCACACACACAACACACGCACACCCACACGTACACGGCCACACAGCTGAAGGGATGCGTATTCGGCTGTTAGCATCGATTGCCGTTTGCACTTATCGATAAATTGCGATAATAACTTCTGTTATGCTTATAGTAGTCACAAATCAACTCCCATGACGAAATAGTGCTCATTACCATATTTATCTTTTTAAAATGTAATATGTTTTATAAAATTTAATCATTTTAGCAATGGCTTCTTAAGACTGTTAACCTTAGCCTCAGCTGTTAACCTCAAAATGGTACTGTTAACCTCAAAATGGTTCTGCAATGCATACAACTATCGATTATAGTATACCGACTAGGTGTGTACATGGATGCTTTTCTGAAATCGCGCCTTATCTAAATTTAAATTTGTATGTCTGTGATGTTATCGATTATTTGGGTAGAACAAATTATTTTTTGCTTTAAATTTCAATGGATTATGAGCGGGTGATGTTAACAAGACACAATTATTTCGTTAATAGAACAAATATAAAAAAAAAAAAATAATAATTAAAAATCGCAAATCACAGAAATCACTTTGTTACATTTTAAAACTATAGATATAAGGCACTTTACTGCTATCTTAAAAAAAAGAAACAAAGTAAAGTTTCATTTTCTGTATCTGTATGCAACAGGATTAAACATACATTAAAGTATGGTAGGAGCAAGAAGCCAACAACTCTCTTAAGCATATTAAAAATGCTCTTCAAATTTAACTATAAAAATTTTTGAGAATTTTGGACAGCCCATTTCCCATAAATTCCGTTTCATGCATATTTTTCATATTTATTGAGCAGCTGGCCCAGTGAACAAAATTTGCGCTCCACGGGAACAGAAGCTGCCTTGGCAACAATCTCTGGATGGTCCCGGTGTGGTGGGGAGCGCAACTGTATTTTATAGTTGTCTGCAGTGGTCGTAAACAAAAAATAAGCAGCAGCGACCCACCAAAATATAAAAAAGAGAAGCAACAAAAAGAAAAACTGTAAGCTTCAATAAACAAAAGCTAATCCAAAATGAGGTGGCGGTCATTGCTCGTGTGCACCTCCACAACAACAACAATAACAACAACAGCAACAACAGCGGCAAATGGCGTGTGTTCGAATTGGCTCTTTTTTCTTTTCAATTCGCAAATGCCAGCAAAAAAAGCACAACAAATTATGAGCTTGCGATAAAACAAAAAGCGCAAATTGAACTGGGCGTAAATTAAAAAAAAAAAAAGAAAGAAAGAAAGAAAAAAGAAAAGAAAGAGGAGCAGCAAGACTGAAACAAGTAACGACCGCAGACTCGGCAGCAGCTGAGTCGGATTTGAACGAATCGCAGACTTGGTATAAACTTGACCAGGAGGCACAAAAACATTTGACGGCCTTACGGGATGTCTGCCTGGAGCTGGCCGCTTGGGCTGCATGCCGAAATCAAAGATAACGACTCATCAACGGCGTCATAAAAACGTGACATCAGTTTTATTGCTGCGGGACGTCAGCAACAGCAAAGGCAACTGTAAAAACGGCAGCGACGGCTACGTCATCGTTTGAGCGTCGCGCCGCCAAAAGGTCACGTTAAAGGCAAAGTCAAAGGCAGCAGCAGCGGCGGCAGAGCAGAGCAAAGCAGAGCGCTGTGAAGCACAGCAATGGCGGCGGCAGAGCAAAGCAGAGCGCTGTGAAGCAAAGCAATGGCGGCGACAGAGCGGCAGACGAGCGAAGAAGTATTGCGGTATAAGCTGCGGGGCAAAAACTAACATAACGCCAAAAAAAAAAAAAACAATGCTGTCCACATGAAAAGCAACACTTAGAAAATGAGTATGCATATAATAATAAATTAGTATAAATAATTATAAGTTAATTAGCAAAATAATTTGTATTCTTTCTTTCTTTCTTCATGTAATATATAAATATGTATATCTACATAAATAACTTGACTACTATATATATATTTTACTGCTCTATATATAATATTTTTTATAGTGAACAGAATATGGTCGAAAATAAATGATTTTTTTACTATACAGCAAATAAGTTTCTAAAAATGTGTGAAGTTCTGTATCTTCACGATGCTTCTTATTGATGTTTGCTTTTGGCGCTGCGACTTCTGCTGCTGCTGCTGCTTACGTTCCGAATTGCTGCGCAGCCAAAGCGGCGCCCGAGTAGCGCACAAAGAACAAGCGTGTTGTCGCAGGCGACAAATGCGTTGCTTACATGATTTATTTAACTGTCTTTCAAATATTGCAATTTTATGTAATTCAAGTTCTTTTGAATCTAATTCATTTCGTTTGAAACTTATGGCTCATGTCATGGAACAGTTACTGCATGATGCTGTAAGCAATGAAAATGTGTTTGTGTTTGTGTTTGTTTAATGTATTAAAATCAGAATATTGTAACATTATAATACAATATTTTTATTTACAGCACTTAGATAAATATAACCTTTCTTTTTAAATCAATTTTCTTGGTGTTAAAGATTTTTCTTACTTTTAAAATTAATGATTCTAAAGTTATAATTGTACTTACATTTAATTGGAATGCCACATTTATCTTGCACACCTTTTCCTGTTACTTTTAAAATGAATGGCAAGAAAAAAGGGCCAACAACAACAATATCAGTTGAGGAAATTGATTCTTCACTCTGTCCATGTGTCTGATTAATTATTGAACGATCCCCTGGCGCGCACTAAAATTCATTTGATGTGTTTCTTGTCGCCTGTGCAAAAGTTTGTTGCTCTGGCCTTTCTTGCTTGTTGTTCCCGTTCATCAAGTAAAACGAGTATATTGGTTGATAAAGTGTTGTCGGAAAAAGTGTTAAGATTATAAGCCGGTTCTTTAATCTGGAACACTATGTTTATTATCCTTAGTATTCAAATGTTAACTGGTATTATTGAGAACCAGTAGAAACGTAAAAAATGTATTTTTATATAAAAAATATGTAAGTTTTGCATTGTACGGGTATTGCACAGTCGGTTTCATTTGAATATAATGCTCTCACTTATATTACTCTGAATGCATGAAAGGGTAAGAAAGGCTAAGTAAAGTTTACGAGTCTATGAAGCATATTCGTTATATTATTGGCTTGCTTATGGGGTTGAATTGATTTCGATATTCGTTTGGGGAATAAAGGAATTGATATCATGTTAAGCAATAAATATTCTTAGATAAATCTGTGGATTCCTTTTTATTAATGTTGTAGCCATATTTTACAGCCTAACGGTATTTAATTTTAGTTTATATTCCAATTTCCAACTTAACACTAACGGACAATGTAATGACATTACAGGGTACATCTGCCATCGGTAACTTATATACAAAGCATTCGTACTTGTTTAATATTTATTTATTTTTATTTATTTTTTGTTTTTGTATTTTCCGCTATTCCTTTTGCTTGGCATCGTTGATGAAATGGCTGAAGCTCGCTCAATGTGGCTGCGCACAGCGAATATTTCAAGTATTTAGACAAGTTTTTCGTTTGCTGCAACATAAATAAATAAATGAAATCAATTTGCAGTGCGCGAGGGCAAACCAAAGGGGTGGGGCTTGGGCTTGGGCTTGGGTTTGGGTTTGGGTTTGGGTTTACGAATCGGTGGTCATTGCGTCCCCAGCCCCATTGACTCGTTGACTGTTATCACCAAGTTGATTAATTGTCATCGCTGTTCCCGCACAGCACACACACATATATATGTACATACATACGTACAACAGCAAACGCCTTAAATCACGTACAGCAGCGCATGTCGCAGGTGAAACGTCGCACAGAAGTCAATGGGAACGAAACGAAACGGAATGGAACGGGCAGGCGTCAGCTCTCAGGTAGCTACTTAGATTTAGCTCGTTGTTGCTTCTGTTGTTGTTCGCATTAACATAAATAAATCACTTGGCGCCATCAATCAGTCTGTTTGCATTCGGCGCACACGGCGCACCGAGTGGGGCTGACAAACCCCGCCTTCAGCCACACCCCCACCTCCATTCTCACTACCACTCACGCACCCCCCCACCCACAAATACTCTGCAATCCGCACAAATTTTCCTTTTTGGCATTCTTCGTGCGCTTCGTTGTCGCCGCTTTGCTTTATGCTTACGCGCATTTTATTTTGATTTATCGATGTCTCGACTATTAAGCAATTAACTTTCGGTGCTGCCGTTGCGTGTCCTAGACAAAGGCCCCGTCCTTAAGGAATTCAAGAGCGCAAAAGCCGCAGCGCAAGAAAAACAACAAAGCTAAAAGTGCTCTAGCCGGGAGTACGTGACTAGCAAATACCTCGTGCATTTGTGAAACACATTTTAGTTATACATCTGTTCTTATTTATAGAAAAACATGCGCATACATATGTAAAGTATCTAAAACTAAAATTCTCGACAGGTGTATGTATATATTTTATATCATTTATATATCATTTATATTTATACATATTATAAACTAGTATATAAAATTTATTTGGTTTTAACTTTTACTTGATCTGCTGTTTTATATCGATTTTAATTTTATTTAATTTAATTATTTTTAATAAATAAGTCTTTAAGTCTTTTACATATCCAGATCGCAGCAGACAAAGAGACGAACTGAATCACGAACGGGTCTAAATCGAACATGGCTGGGCATTATGTTCTCGGTAGATGAGTTGCCTAATGAACAGGCGAGTGAAGAACGAGCAACCCGGTTCCAAGTTCCAGGCTTGTAAATAGATGTCTGTAGTCCGCTAGCCAGCTTTTGAAAAATGGGTTGGATAGTTTTTCAACTATATTCCATTCATTAACAACATACACACACATACACACATACATGCTTTTCATTTCTTCTGCCTGTTACATATATTACAAAAAGAAAATACCCCAAAATCGCATTTTCAATGGGTTTAGGGTATAAAGAGAAAGAGAGGAAAAATAAATAAATAAATTATGTGGCAAAATGCAAAAAAGTTTGTTGCTTTCTTGCGGCACAAAGTGCAAACAACCAATGGACGTTGCGTTGCGGTCATTTTTATTCATTAACAGCGTGTGTGCGACAGTGTGTGTGGGTGTGTTTGTGACAGTGTGTCTGTGTGTGTGTGTGTGTGTGCGTGTGTATGCAGCAAGGACAGCGTTTGACTGCAGCTCCGAAATACGAAACACGAGTAAATAGCGAAACACTGAACAAACTCTCGAAACAACCTTCATGCGAAATATGTTCGCATCAACAATTATGTCGCACAAAGGAATTACAAATGAGAAAAATATTCAGTTTGCGCGCAGAAGAAGAAGCGCAACTTTAATTAAAAATTAAGCAATGTCATTTATATTTCTATATGAAGTTTTTAAGCACAAAATTGTACTATAAACCAGCTGGCAAACAAGAAAATATTCATAAAACCTTGACTAAGACCAGAGGTAATGTCTATATATACTATATAGCAATTATATTGTATATATATTTATATAACTATATTTCACTCTAACTATAAACAAGCTAAACATATATACAAGTATGTGTTTATATATACGTTTGATTAATCTCTTAAGAATTAAGAATTAACTAAATTGTGTTATCCATAATAAGCGAACGGAAATAGTTATTAACTATTAAAAGCTAACTCAGATTTTAAATTTTTAACTACAAATCGTTTTAGATGACACTACTTAATCTTGAAGCATTGGCTGCATAGTGTAAATATCGCAATTGAAATCAACAAAGATTGTAAACTATTTATTCCAATATATATAATTCCGATACATATACATTTATATGTGCAATAAAATAATTAAAAAAGGTAATTTCAATTAATCTTGATTATTTGTATGTTTTAAAAGATCTTTAAAACTGCTGTGTGACTTAGTTGCTGCGCGCCATCTAGCGGACGGCGGCTGCAGCAGCGAACTGTAGCTTCTATTGCGCCCATCGCACATACGCCACGTTAGCCGGCACACACTCGAAGCATTGTGCGAACAGAGATGCATAATTAAATGCCACAGAAATGAGCTTAATAATTACTTAGTCCACCAAAAAAAAAAAAAAAATGAAGAAGAAAAGTAAAATAAAGGGAACAGGAAACCTAATAAATAATAATAAGCAACGTAAACAGCAACAACTAAACAAAAAAAAAAAACACACACATACACACACACATATACAGTCAAATTGCTGAAAAAAAACCGAATGAAAGCCTGGCACAAATTAATTGAGGCAACACACGTTTTGGGTTTGTGTGTGTGCGTGTGTGTGAGTTGTAATTTGCGCCTGAATAAGTTTAGGAAAATTTTTTTTCCCATTTTTGCTTTTTGTGCTTTTGCAGTGTTGCTAAATTTTTGAAAACATTTGAAAGGGATGTTTTGGCTAGGTAACGACTACTTCTATAGCGTACAAACATACTTCACTTAAAGCACACACACGCACACATATATGAGTATCGATGTGTGTGTGTCTGTTCATGCATTAGCAGTTGAAGTAAAATGCTATTAAAGAAACACATTGCCGTGCCCTTAAATATGACTCTAAGCACGCCAAAAACAGATAAAAAGTAAACAAACACTGTTGAACATATTATATAATAAATATATACATATGTATATATAATTAATTATGTTATGGAGAGCGTACAGTTAAATCATATTTTAGTTCTTCTTTTGTACTTTCTTTTAAATTTAAAATCTTTAACAGAAGAATTCATCGTATTTTGATTGATTGAATCTCAGCCTACTTTACAAAAGTAACAAGTAAAAAAACTATAAACGGGTGTTTCCGACTACAAGTTACTCTGAATTTTATGTTGTTGTGCTTCTTCTTTCTAATAGCTTGTTCGTTTATTATTCAAGATTTTGAGATATTTGTATGCCTATAAAGTATGTTTATCTTCCGATTTTGCATCAAAAATATCTAAGAATATACACTCATGATGAAAATAATAGATACAACTGTAAGGTTCAGCTTTAGCTTTGAACAACAATTTTTCCACTACCTTGGCAATATCTCGCAAAGATTTGCTGCTCCTATTACGGCTTGAGTTTTTTATTATAAATAAGTGTTCAATAAAGAAAAGTGCATCTATATTTTATTATTTAAAGTAGTGGAAAAATTGTTGTTTAAAGTTAAAGCTGAACCTTACGGTTGTATCTATTATTTTCATCGTGAGTGTACGTGTACTAAGTTTGTTAATCCTAGCTTTTAAGCTTTATGATATTTGATTGAATAATTAAAACACTTTATGGATAACAAGCAAACGTAAAAAGTTATTTTTAAGTGATATGGGAGAAACTAAACATAAATCTATTAAACCGCTAACTATCCGATATTCGAAATATAAACAGTTACACAGACAGATCAGGAATATTTACTATATGGAGTCTGTCACGCCTTCTTCTGTCTGTCACATACATGTTTACAAAGACATTATACCCTGCATTCGCAATTATTTAATAGGTGTTGATTAAAAAAATATCAAAATTGATTCTTTGGAGGTGTGTTCAACCAACTAAAGCTTAATATCAATTTAAAACGATCGATTTATGACTATATAATATAATATATATGTTTATAACAATAATATTTATATTTATAATATATAAACTCGACTCTACGCTTGCTTTACAAGGATCTACCTTATCTGCATTGTCAATAATTTTTTCTTTGATCTAATCATAAATCTGTGCCTTATCAACAGAATAAACGATTATTTTCATATTTGTGATTTATTTTTATATGATTTATGCTCCTTTGTGAAACTTATTAAATTTCAACAGACACATTTTGTTTTAGATAGTTTATGGGGCAACTATTTATTATAATATGAAAGTTATGTAAGTTATAAATAAAGTTGCAATGCGAAAACATAAACAACTGCAAATTTTGTGGCCAGACTTTGTACGAGTTACCAACATAGACAATGGCCAGTTTGGTAGAGCAACAACGCCCACGGCACAACATAACCGACAACAACAGCATCAACAACAACAACAACAACAACAACAACAACAACAACAGAAAGAATGAACATTGCAACATTTTGTAGGCAGGCAACAAAACGGAAACAAAGCCGAAAAATTGTCTCACAGTTTCACAAACACACAAAGCGAAGTCACTCGGCTAAAACGTGCAAAAACTATTTTCAAACTCTTGCAACTTGAAAGGCCAACAACAACAACAACAACAACAATAGCAACAAAAGCAACATGAGAGCCAGTTGTTTGGCGACGAGGTTGCCAAAAGTATTTGCAAAGTGCGAGCCCAGCAAAAGTCAAGGGCAGACCAAAGGGCCCAAATATTCTCCCTTCATCTCCACCTAGCCAGGCCCCTCCACTACGTCCTCCATCCTCCATCCACCCTTCTAGTCCTTCAGACCACGAGCATTGGTCACAGGCAGGAGCAAGTGGAGAAAAAAATACCAATCAATAAATGCGAAAAATTGCTTCAAAAAAAAAAAAGAAAAAGAAAAAAAGCAACACACATAACAAATTTAAAAAGCCGTAAGAGAAATGCCATAACACACAAATGCAACAACAACGGTGGAAAAGGAAAAATCACAGCGAAAGAAAAGCTGCGTGAAATTCCACCTGAGCTCTCTCTCAAAAAAAAAAAAAAATAATAAAAAAACACTAAATCAAATTCTGCCGAATCACACATCATTGAAAAGTCGATTGACATGTTTTAAACGTAAAAATTCAGTTTAATGTCCATGTTTTTTTTTCGTTTTTTTTTTTATGTGTATCAGAAATAAACCCTATATTAATATAAAAGTTAAATTATGTTTGAATATCAGTTTTTAGGCTGAAAATATTACAAAATAAAGAATGAGCGCAACTTGTTATATTAAAAAATAAAACTATTTTCCTTCAGGACAATATCTATATATCTGTACAAGAATTCGAGATATGCCAGAATAAACATGTTATCGATAACAAGCCTCAGTAAACATAAACTGGTAAGCTAATGGAAAAGTTATCGATAATTTCACACAAACTAGATCTGCGCCTTTTTTGGGAGAATCTAAGTGTGAATTTATAAGTCTGTAGCTTCAATATGTTCTGAAATAGATGGATTTATACATACGGATGGTCGAACAGCAGTAAATCGAGTGCTTACGTCATCAAAATTATATAAGCGTAGCTTTTTCTGTGTGTTGCATACACTTTTACAAATCTGTTATACCCTGTTAACCTATTTTTAATGGGTTCAGGGTACAAAAAATAAGATAAATTTAAGGTATAACAACAAAAGGTCTACATTTTATATACATACCTATCATTATATGTTTTAAAAAAATAGTATAAGTCTTAATTATCTGATCTTCATCCAATCTTTGGATCCCTTTATGATGTAAGCGTTATAAAGGTATTCCTAAAGTCAAATACTTAAATACATATATAAAGTCGAATAGAGATATTGTATTTAAACTTTTAAAAAAGGGTATTCTGCTGTCGATATCTGCCGAATGTGCCCTTATTTCATTATTTTTGATTGAGTGAAACTATTTTAGCACTCGGAATGGTCTCAACTTTTGGGCTTGGCTGATATATAAGGAAAAGTAGTGAAAAAAAAATACTCCCGTCGGGAAAAACTGTTTGAAGGAACTTTGGAATAAAGTAACGTTGCCTAATTGCATCCTAATTGGATTTAACTTAAGCAAGTTGAAGCGTTTCGATCAAGAGTGTTCGAATTTTCGATACTTCGTTCGTTATCACACTTTTCTCTTTTTCTCTCTCTCTCCCTATATATATATATATATACATATAAAAAAAATATCAATGGATAGATAATGTGCATAATTTATTAAGTTTAGAATACAAAATGTATCAATAGTTATTTATTGCTTTAAGTAACAGACTTTTATAAATACACACAACAAAAACAGAGATAGAATGAAATATTGAGATAGAGAGAGAGAGAGAGAGAGAGCGCGAGAGATACAGATTGCACGCACGGAAATTAGAGTAAGAGTCGGAGCAGTTAACAAGATTAATAGATTTCCAATACAAACAAACTTATAAAAATTGTACAAGCATTTGTAAGAAGAAGTTAAAAAGTTTCACTCGAACTACAGCGAATGCGTGATACCCTGTTTCTGTTTAATAGAAATATTTTCACAATTTTTTTAAAATTAATTAAATTTTTCCACTAGGGAAAAAGCCAATATGCTCCTTTTCCCTTTGCAAAAAGAGTATATGAACATATGTATAAGTCAAGCATAAGAACATCTAAGTCTTACATGAATGTATGAGAATCGATGAGAAGGACATACGTTTCACATAAATTTGCAATGCTGCAAAAAGTTCCTCTGCATTTCTTTTGACTCACACACATTCACACATACATAGAAATTGAAATAAAGCTCTTTGTCGATACAAATTGTTGAAAATGAAGCTTAGAATGGAGCATGGCAACGCGTAAGTCTTACATAAATTGATGAGAATCGCATAGAAGAGTGAAATTTAAAAAATATTTTATCCCTGATATTTGCAGTTTCGTTTCGAATGAAACATTAATAATGTCATCAACTGTTTTCTGCTGAAAAGTCGCCTATTAAATAGCCTTTCATAAATCTTTTATAACTTTTTCTTACATTCTCCATATGAGCTGGCAATATTTAAAGTTTTTTTGAGAGATCTTAAGTATTAATTAAGTTTGCATTTTTACCATTAAATAAGTATAATAAATCTAATTATATAGATATTTAATACTAAATACTTTGTAAACTAAATGCTACTATAATATAAAGTTAGATTGATTAGATAGATACTTAAAACTAAATTCTTTGTAAGTAAAGTTCCACTATAATAGAAAGTTTGATATAAGATTACACTCGAACAGAACATATTCTATTTATCATATTGACATGTACTTCAGAAATGTACAAAGGACATTCCGAGTATGGTATATAAGTCAAGGATATAAAGGGATTAAATATGATATGCTTGACTTATAGTGGGAGCTCAAACTGTTTGCGGTTCAAACATTCTCGAATGATGCGTCACATTGTCCAGCCCGATAGCAGTGACAGCTGAATCTTATTCTTGTTACGACTCCTGTCCAGTCCTTGTTCGGAGTCCGGTCGCATGTCCAGCTGCTGGTCCAGTGCCCACTTACAAATTGAGCCACACCAAATCTGAGTGATGGATGCGATGCCTGCTCTCCAATGCATTGCTGAAACACGAAGCGCCACAGTGTCGAGGATTGGCAACGGGAATCGATGGAGCAAGAGGAGGAGACGGAGGACGAGGCGTAGTTATTGAGCTTCGAGATTTTGGCCCTTCATCAGTTGCTGTAACTGTCGACAGCAGCCACAAAACTTGTGGCACAGTCAATTGCGGCAAAATGTCACTCAATTTAAAGTTGCCACTAACTTGACTACCTGACTACCTGCCAGACAGTCCTCCAGGTGTTTTCCCATCTCAGTGCTGCGGCACCCCTTCCTATTGAACACACTTTCAACTATTATTTGCTGCAAGTTTGCGTTGCCCATTGAAATGTTCAAAAGTTGCAATTTCCACACGTTGCACAGTGGGCAAGAGTTAGAGTTTCGATTGAGGTTCATTTTTCACGATTATATAAAATAATATTTATATAAGCAGAGTGAATCGAATGATGAGATTTGTAATTACGTTATTGTTAATAATTTATTAGCATTAGAAATGCAGATTGATTACAGTTTTGGAATCTATAAGAGCGATATACTACTTCTTGGATATCTCTCCAATTAACAGTTATATCATAAATATTTTCGTTTGTCTTTGTATATGTTTGAGTTTTGTACAGTGAATGGCTAAGGCTTAAGGTATCTATAGTTGGGCTTGACTTCAGTCTGAGAATCCAGAAGGCTTGAAACAAATATTTTAAATAACAAATATTTTAAAAAATTAGATAAAATATTGATAAATTATTTAAAATTATTATTACTATAAGGGATTCCGAGGATAAGAAATTTTAAGCGATAATAGTCAAAACTTTTGGATTTTATATTAATGATTTGTTGAAAAGGTTGCCTAAAAACAAATATTCAATCATTTTGTTTCTACAATTACGATTACGATAACTTTCAGCTGTTTAATTTGAAAACACAAAATTTAGCTGAATAATTAATAAAGGAAAAAAACTGAATAATTTGTTACACTGTGCAGCCCACTAAATCGAAATTGAAGCCAAAATCAAGCGTAAAATTCATTTAAAATTTTTGCACACTCCCTCTCTCTCGCTCGCAAACTCAAGCTCTCTCTCTCCCTCTCTCGCTCTCTCTGCTTTTACACCTCCGCTAAGGCTAAAAATAAAAATTGTCTTCACTTCCTTGAATTCCAGGGCTGAAGGCATAAATCTAAGGTCTAATTTATTGAGATGGTCAAAAAAAATGTCTACTTTTTTTTCAATCCTTGGAATCCATTATTTCTTTCCATTATAAATATATATATATTTAAAAAATTTTTTTTTAATGTTAGCCTCGTATATTTTCTCTTTAAAATTTCCATTACATTTCATTTTTTGATTACAAATTTAGTTAAAAAATGTTAATCTTAAATCGAATTCAATTTTGAATAAAATCGAATTGCGAAAAAAGCTCTTGGCATAAAACATTTGTTTGTAGCCCTGATTTTTTTTTTGGAAATTTAACCTTCAATTGATACAGTTAAATGCGTGGGCGTTTTTTGAGAGTGGGCGTGGTTGTTGGTAAGTGAAGGAGGAGGGGAGTAGGACGAAGAGGGGTCTCTGAAGGGCGTGGCTCGTGTGTGGGTAATTGTTGACGCGTTCGATTTGATTGAAAGTCGTGGCAAGTGCCTCGCAATGAAGACGATAGAAAGTGTGTAAAAGTGTGTGTGTGTGTGTGTGTGTGTGTGTGTGTGTGTGTGTGTGTGTGAGTGTGAGTGTGAGTGTGAGTGTGAGTGTGAGTGTGTATTGGGCTGGAAAGAGTGGAATGCCGCCAAGGTGTTGTTTGGGGCGTGGTGCAATGCTTGGCATATGATTGTGTAATTGATTTTATCAATGGAAAAACCAAAGCGCAGACAAAGGATGCGCGGGCGTGTGTGTGTGTGTGAGTGTGTTATGTTTATGTGTGTGTGTGTGCGTGCGTGCTTGCTTGGGTAGGGGATGGTGTAAGGTTAAGTGTTTGCCAGCGAAAAGAAAACCAATTACCAGCACAGCTCAGCGGCTTGCTACAAATGATGGAAGGGGATGTCGGGGAGGGGGATGGGGTAGGCGACACGCACGTTCGCATTGTAATTTACTTTCTTTTCTTTTCTTTTTTTTTTTTTAGATTTCCTATTTTTAGGGCTTTGCGTTGGCGCCAAGTTGACCATTGACCGGGGTTGGAGACTTTTGTTGTAGCCCTTGCCACATTTTCTGTTTTACCAACCCCTTGACTTAACTTCTTTTCTCCACTTGCCGTGTAATTTGTTCTAGAAGAATTTCGTTATTCAAAAAAAAAAAAAATAAAAAGACTGAAAAGAAAGAAAAAAATCAGGCGAAAATTTTGCGGCCAAGTGCAAAGTAAAGTAAAGTAAAGTAAAATAAAGCAAGGCAAAGCAAAGCAATCTTTGAAGCCATCAAGCTCATTGGCATCCAGATCGATTTTCGGGTCGCAAGTGGATTGCTGGATTGCCGGATTGCCGGATGGGATAGCAAAAATCCGCATCGCGCATCTATTTCCATATAAATTGGCTGTCGTCGTCGTCGTCGTAGTCGTAGAGCATCATCCAACGCTTTCGGCCGTATCGCGCCGACCAACTTTGCCAATAATAAAGCGCCATTAGTGCTGCTACATAAAACGGAGTTTGGGTATGATAATGGGTCTATCTTAATGGCGGCCTCGGTCGGGGTAGTGGGTACCGTTAGCCGCTCGAGGCTGCCAGCCTGCCACCCTGCCACGCTGATAAGCCACCCCAGAGGTGAGGCAGGTTCTCCAAAACACAAAAAAAAGCAAGTTAGAAAATTCCGGTCGAGTATGCTCGATTGGGTGATACCCTGTTCAATTTTTATTTTTTCGAATTCGGCTATCTATAATCTAAAATATCGAAAAGGTTTCTCTCCTCCAGTTAAATATATCAAGAATCCAACTTAACTAAATCTAGCTATTAAGATATAGATAGAAAAACCTACATCTATAATTTCAGGTCTGTAGCTCTTATAACTATGGAGATTAGCGCATTGGTACATACGAACAGACAAATGGACGGACAGACGGACGGGTTGTATCGACTTATAGGATCTGTTTGTTACATATATTTTCACAGAAATGTCATACCATATTTACCCATTTTTAATGGGTGCAGGATATAAAAAACCACTCCAGAAAGCAAAGCGGAATTCAATTAAACAAAGTCGCTAACTTGATGCTCTTTACTATTATGTTGGAATATTAAAAAGAATACAAAATCCGATAAATATAAAGTTTATTTTTCATCTTCGAGATATTCCGGCGGGTTTGATAGATTAACATATATTACGAGTGTGTTTTACATTTCAAATTATTAAAAAAATATATTAAATACGTAACATAACTCACAATCTATGCAAATTAAAGATAAAATAATATTTTTCATAGCTAGACTTCAAAGTAAATAGCTTTGTGTACCGAATATTATTCCAAGGCGAAAAAGCTATTAGAGACCTCCTTCAAATAAAGCAGAGTGTGCCGATGCACTCATTCGAACCACTACAAAAACGTTTCTAAATAATAATATTTGGATTTTGAAGATTAAGCTGCCATAAGGACTTATTTGAAACAAACTCTGTGCCAGAATTTAAATAAAGGAAATGAAGACAATTGAACAGGAGTACGTGAGTGCCGTATAGATGTATGCGCAATGTGTTAATACCCATTGAAAATGAAAATTTTAGGGTATATTATTTGGAAGATAATGTGTGTTATTGATCGTTTAACCTAGTACAATGTAGGAGCTAGAACTTGAACTTATTTAGTGGTTCATCCCATATCACACGCAGATTAAATTAATTTCGAATCATTGCAAAAATGTAAATAAATTATTTTGATTGATATAAATTTAAAAGCATATCCGAAACACTAAAGAGCTACAATCAAAAAATTTCGTATATACATAGACTCAAGCAGATTGTGAGTTTTTTACTTTATGATTCCAATTCCTTCCCATTCTTTCTTCTGAAATAAAACAACTCTAGAATATATAATTCGGAATGCTTAGAACAGGGTATCTGTCAGTCGAACATGCCCGTAGAGTTCTGTCTTGCTTGTTATATATTGCTATCGAAATTCCTCCATCTCTCTCTTTTGCTCAGTTTCTAGTTCTACACACACACTTGCGCGCACACACACACACACACACACACACACACACACTCGCACACCACGTATGCCGACTTGGAATGTACTTTTTTGGCCACTGATAAGCAGAATCGTCGTCATCTTTGGTCGTGTGGAGCTCGCTCGCGGTTGTTATGGTTAAAGTTTCAGTTATTGTTGTTGTTGTTGCTGCTGGTGGTGCGACTGCCAAATATTTTATAGCTGTCCACTTCCGTATGTGGCTGTGGTTCCACTTTGTTGCCTAAGGCCGGGAGATGGGGATGAGGATAGGAATGGGGATGGGGATGGGGTTGAGGTTGATGTTGAGGATGGGGGTGAATGCAGGACACGAGCTGCACCCCCGAGTCCCTCGACTGGCACATAAGAAAGTCCAGTTACACGTTTGCCGTTAGATTTGGTTGTGTTTCTGGTTCGGATTCGGGTTCCGCTCCTGTTACGGCAATCAGTAAACGTGTTGCGATTTTTTAAGGGCTCATACGAAATCATTTTGCACGCAAGAGTCCTAACTTCAGCTAGTTCAGTGGTCCTATATCGCCGATTTAAGCACTTTGGCAGGCCACAAATAGTTTATAGGGTTTGTTCACGCAATATTTTTTTGGTTCGACTAATTTATGTTTGCGTATGAGCTTAACTGTTTGTACACACACACACATAAACACTCACATATACACTTAAGCACACACGAATGTATAAATTAGCAGCGGCTTATTTGTGGATATTACCAGCCTTTGCTTAGCCAACATTATTTACTTTATTTCCAAGAAATCTTCCCTTAACGATGGATACAGATATAGATATAGATATAGATATAGATATAGATATAGATATAGATATAGATATAGATATAGATATAGATATAGATATAGATATAGATATAGATATAGATATAGATATAGATATAGATATAGATATAGATATAGATATAGATATAGATATAGATATAGATATAGATATAGATATAGATATAGATATAGATATAGATATAGATATAGATATAGATATAGATATAGATATAGATATAGATATAGATATAGATATAGATATAGATATAGATATAGATATAGATATAGATATAGATATAGATATAGATATAAATGTAAATATAAATGTAAATATAAATATAGATATCGTTTCTAGTTTTAATTCAGATTCAGATACATTCAGATTGTACATACATTATATACATATATTATATTGCTGTATCTATTATTTTCATCATGAGTGTACATATATTCTTTTTTATGTTTATTTCGTATATGTATATAACTTCTCTCTCTATATTTATATAAATGTATATGTATATCTTAGACATAGGACAAAATGGCAACAAACTGCCCGAAACTCTTTGGAAGCTGCTTAATATGTTGGCCCTCAAGAAACTTTGTAATAACATTTTGGTTAAGTTGATGCGAGGCTTTAAAAGTTGGCGAAGAGCGCTTTAAATTTAGCTTGTGCACATAATGGGATGTGTACATTAATGATTATATATATTTGCATGTATATATATATAATGGCTATCAGAAATTTGCATTATCATAAGCCAAACTTTGATTTTCGCTGCGAACGTCTAGAGCGCTGCAAGGGATGTGCGTGTGCTTGTGTGTGTATGTGTGGGTGTGTGTGTGTGAGCGTGTATAAAAACTCTCAAGTAATCATTGAGCAGAATTCAGGAGTCAATGATGCGGCACTTTGAGTAAGATACACACGCACACACACAAACACACACACACACACACACTCGCACACACGCACACAAAGCGTGGGAAGCGCTTTTCACATAATACAAACTCAATTAATAAAGTTTACGAGCGCAGCTAGCGGAAAAGTGCGTTAATGGGGTGAAAAAGCGGCTCAACCCTTACCTGAGCACCCGAGCCTTGTAAATAGCATGTAATCGACGCCAGGGGGCGCCACAAATGGTCAGCCTTCAAAACTGCTTGATATTTGATTACAAGCCCCATTGATGAGGCCCTCGACCGCAGCGCCGCCAAAACAAACACACATAAGAGGCACACACACACACACACACATACAAACACGCAACGAAATTGCGTCAAAATTATGTAAATAACAACAGTTGAAGCTGAAGTTTCGGCTCTGTTCTGTTCCCCCTCTTAGGATCTGCTAACGAATCGCCGTTGCTGTCGTCCTCGTGGAACACAAGCGGCAAAGCAAATCCTTAAAAAAAACAAGAAGAAGACGGGAAAAACAACAAGAACGAAAATCTAAAAACAAAAAGAAAAACAACAATTCACTGATGATAATCTAAGCCAGGTAACGAGCCAGCCGAAGCTTCCGTCACGCACCCGGACGGGCAGTTACGGTTCTTATCCCACCCGTACACACCCCCCAACCACCAAAGCAATCCCCACCCACACACCCAACCACCCCCGCCCACCCGTTGTGTTTTATGTTAATGAATTTATTTATTATTATTTCATTTTTTCGTCGTCGCTGCTCTTTAACATTTTTATGGCGTACACACACACACACACACACACACACACACATATACACACATGGACATAGCCCCACACCCGCACGGCGCCACATTGGGACCGTCTCCGGCTCCATTTCCACATCTTTGTATTATGCTGAAAATTAATTTTGTTGTAGCACCCGAATAAGACCATAAAAGCCAACATGCGGCAAACAATGCGCATACGCTATGTGAGCCGCCTTATCGGCCATGAAATACGCACACACATACACACCCACACACACATACAGCACAGGGCTGCGACATAATTCTCTTGAACAGGTTTAACTGTATTTCAATCAACTTCAATTGGGCAATTTCATTGCGGAAAACTCATTTTCATTGGAAAGTTTTGTTGGGAAATGGTGGAAAATGCATTCGCAATTGGCAGATTTTCGCATATTGATCGACAGCCCTGGCGAAAACTCTTTTTCATTCGTTGTTCTATCAAGAAAAACAAACAAGTACATTAACAAATGTCTCCCTTTGGACAGCGGTGGGCTAATTACGTCTGCCACGCCCCCATCGCCGCCGCCGCCCACCGAATTTCAGCCTCCCTGCCGCCCAGCCGCCCAGCCTCCCACATTAGCTAATTATTTAAAATGCTCACAGACATTAAAAAGCACTTTCGCGTAAAAACTCGAATGATAATCGCTCTTACCAACACCAACAGCAACCCACTCAAGCAACCACCCCCCCACCCCTTAGCACACTCCCCACCCCATACCCGTACCCCTAGCCAACGTTCAGATGTTGTTATTGTTTGGGCGCTTGTTTAGCTGCTGTTGTTGCTTTTGTGGTACTTCCCTGATAATGACGCTTACAAGGACTCTACGACATCTCCTTAATTTCATTCCTTTCGGCTCTGTTTCTCTGTTTCTCTGTTTCTTATCTGCGATGGCACGGCTTGTCGCCTGTTAACGGGACTGCGGCGGTGCCACTGGCTACAGCTATCAAAAAGTTTAAAGCCCCCAATTCGAATGACGCAATCAAATCCTCTGGCTTACAATTACATATTACATAACTGTAAATACCGTTATGCGCGTGTTACAGACAAAATACAACAAATACAATATCCCAACCGGACGTAGCCTCACCCATGCCTGTAGCAAAAAGTTTCGATATTATGTCTATATAATAGTTAATATTCCAAGAATTTCCCCTAAGTAAGGCGATTAACAACAGAACCGAAACTTTTGAGAGATTCTGCAATCAATAACAATTGCAGATCACTAAAACAATCGTGATTTATGGCTGAGAATAAAACAACCATAAATATATTCTGTTTTTTTTATAAACACGAAAAGCTATGAAAATCATAGAGAAAGGCAATATTTTACTTTTCTATTGATTGTCTGAAATATCTAAATCAACTTCTGGTACAAGACTTAAGAATTAGGATAAGATTAAAGTCTATTTAAGAAGAATAAAAAAAACTTACCCTTAATGAGGGACTCTATCGGTAATTATACAGAGAAGAGAGTATTGTGCAGTCAGTTATACCCGAAGCAAATTGCCATAAAGAAAAATGAATTTTATTTGCGTTTGGTTAATAAAAAACATTTTTTTTAATGTACTTTTAATTAGACTCAACTTCAACTCCAATCTTCGTGACCATCCGACTCCCAAGTTTAGTAACTCCCTTTGCATATTTGTTGTTAATTAGCAGAACCGTTTTTTTACTTATTCAGACTTGAGGTTTTGGTGTGAGCAGGGAGTACAAAGCTATAAAAACTATGTTTAGACGAAATTTTAGCACAAATATGGGATATACATATTAAGATAATATATACAACATTGAACCGAATGCATAAGAAACACCACTTAGGCTAAGTCTATTAAATTGGATTATGTTTTACGTTTTTCAATTTTTGTTCTTTCAAGATCGAATACCCTTATCGTGGGTATTATATAATTTTTATAGGCTTCATCAAGATCAAAGAATTTCTGCACAGTTATTCAAAATTTATGGTATACATTTTGGTGAGGAGAGTTTTTCCTTTGTTCTTGAATGGATCGTCGTAGGGTATTTAGATATCGGCTCTATGTATATAACTCGGTTCATTCATTAAATTGAAATTTATTTTCCCACCTAATCATCAGCGTTCATAGTCGAAATTTTCGAACATTTCGATTGACAGCAATGGAATTTTTGGTTAAAAAATGTTTGTTTTGAGAACATGATATACGATAAGCTGAAAAAAAAAAAAGCTTGGCTAGCTTTATGTGTGCGCCATAAATTATGTGAACTCTTGACTATTTTTATGTCTGAGCATAAACATTTCCATCATTTCAGAGATCTTTTCTGTTATTGTTTTTATTTTTCTTTTTCCTTTTCTTCATGGAGCACTAAGAAAAGCAAACAAGATAAAAACAAACAGACAGGCAAACAGAAGCGAGCTAATTTCAATTACCTAATTGCAAGTAAACTTAAATCAATCCTAAATCTAAATTTGATAAATTGTAAACAGCAAAATAAACAGTTCCAAGTCCAAAAAGAACCGAATGTTAATCAATAAGGTTTTTCTTTTCAAAATTTATTCTTTGAATTTCTCTGTTTGCATTTGCCCAAGCCAAATAATTTATATTATTCGCCGATTCAGTCCAAAAGTTGCTGCAGAAAATCCGAGCTTAAGTCAAGATAAGTTTATGTGTGTATATTGTCATAATACCCAGACTGTGACGGACTTGCAGATATCCTGCATCGAGCTATACTAGTGTATAGAAACTCACACCAGGAGGCCAGAAATTAAAAACTAAATAAAATAGCATAGAGATATAGAAAAAAGAAAAGGCTTGTACTACGAGTAATATAAATGAATACATATATGTATGTTAAATTTGAAATCTCTTGCTCTTGTAGTTTTCGAGATATGAGAATTAATACATACCAAGAAGAAGAAGGATAAGGGCAGACGAACTCTGTTGGTTCGGATCAGGAATATAATAATATATATATTATCTATACATGCCTCCCAGTTAAAACCTGTCGAAAACACAATATTAATTATATTAAGAATCTAAAAATTAATCAAAGATCTTTATTTTTTCTTCTTAATTTTTTAGTACTTTATTTTATTTTAGTAGTATTTTTTTAACTAAAATATTTATACTATTTTATACTAATACAAGATCTAGTTTCCTATATATGGCTAACATTGAGAGACAACTCAAGCCACAAAAAAAAAAAAAAAAGAAAACATTTTTATCAATCGATAAAAAAAGGGAAATGCGATAAGGAAATTTGAATGGAACTTTAAAATTCTTTTAACGGTAACAAGCTTAAAACTTTTTTAGTTGAATTATGAAATTGAATTAAATTTGTTAAAAGTTTTAATGGCTAAAACTGATCCCAAGAAAAGTTGTCACATTAGTGAAAACATTTGAAAAGGAAACTGCGCTGCTTTAAGCTCAGTTTAATCACTAGTTAAGTTAGTCGACAGGAGTTTTGGCTATTAAGATTAGTCGAAGCATAAAAGAGCCAAAAATAACAAAATCCTGCTTAACTGTACATTTTTTAAGCTTATGCTTTACTTATAAACGAATAAAAATGTTGCATTAGCTACTTTTAAGACTGTGTTTCACAAAGCGATTATATTTAACAATTTAAAAAATACGAATCTTAAAAGAAATTATGGAAAATGCGTCTCTTTTACCTGAGAAGAAAACATAAACTTCTTTTTGACAGGGTATCAATTTGAAGGGTATCAGCCGTGTCAATTTCTTTTGTTGTCAAGTCTAAATTTGTTTTTATGTGAAAATCCTTTTGCTGATCGTTTTGTTTTGTTTTGTTTTATTTGTTGTTGCTTGTGCTACCTTGTTGGCAACTTACTTGCAGAGCTTCACAGACCTCTTCATCAAATTAACACCTGGTTGGGCCCTAAAAAGTGAAGACCTGTCCGTCCATTGGGCAATTAACAAGCGTGGAATAAACAGCAACAAAAACGAAAACACATCAGATATGTAAATGTAAACTTTTAACTGGGCAAACTCTCAAAGATGGAGGATGGTGAAGGGATGGTGTTGGGGGATGGGTGGGGGGGGGGGCTGTCTTTGAGTGTTGAACGGTTCCATGGCCCGTTATGTGCGCTAAGCTGGTGCCGGCGGTTACGTCATTTAAAGACACGCAACTCGGCAAAAAGGCGAATGTTTTCATTACTATGATGTGCGTACGAGTGTGTGTGTGTGTGTGTGTGTGTGTGTGTGTGTGCGTGTGTGTTGCGTGTGTGGCTGTGTTCCGTTAGTGTTACTGTTATATTGTTTTGTTTGTTTGTCTAACTGTTTGACTGACAGCCGTGCGAACGTCGGACCAAGCGTCGAACTGCTTGACGCACGCGGCTTTCATTCATTTCAGCGAATGTTACATACGATTTCTTCCTTATATAATTACTTTACTTTATTTTTTTAATCTTTTTTAATTCATTTTGTTTTCGTTTTTTTTTTGTGTTTTGTTCTTATCTTCTTTTTTTATCTTAGCGAGCGCCTGGCATTAGGCAATGGCTATTTTAATTTTCTATTTTGAATTTGTTATTGTTGTTGTTGTTGTAGTTGTTTTTCTTGTACTATTTTGGCTGTTGTTGTTGGATTGAAGTTCTTGTCGTGCTGCAGCTTTTAACACGCATACAGGCGCGCATAACACGCACACAAGCGCAGCGGAGCTCACCTTCGTCTCTGTGGGTGTGGTGAAAAGCTCGCTCGCCCGTGTGGTGTGTGTGTGGTGTGTGCTGTGCGTGCTGTACGAACTGTGGTGAGTTAGACGTTCTGCTGCGCTAGTGTGCGTTACATAAGTCGGTTATGAACCGCAATCCGCCGCTAGACATGTGACAACGGGACTCGGACTCGGCGCGGCGCCAGGGGCCAGCCACAATTCACCACTGGCCGAGTTGGCAGCTCCGCTGTGCAGCCCCATTCATATATGCCCATTGCTTCCACGTTCCACGCACACAGTCACACGGTCACACAGTCACACAGACGCACACATTGAGAGACTGGGCAAAAGACGAAACACACGGCTCTCATCTGGCACACACCATTAAATGTTTGTCGGTTGGTTCGTTCGCTCGTGGATTGTGGCAACGCTTTCAGTCGTCGATTTGACCGCCAAACAAACGCAACGCAACACGAGTGCGACACGTCGAATGTACACAAACAACAAGAGCAGCAAGCGCAGTCAGCGCATCCAACAACAAACGTTATAAATTATATTTCCAACAAAACAAAAATCAACCAAAAAACAACAAGAAAAAAAAAAAAAAATCACACACACACAAAAAAAATCCATCAAGAAAACAGTTTGTTTCGTTTATTTTTTTTATACATATTTTTTTTACAGTTACAAGTTTTTTGCACAGTAAATGCCTTACAAGAAATAACAAATAAAAGTTAACGCCGCCAAGTTTTGAATGTAAGCAAAAGCAAGTGTAAATAAAAAACAAACAAGCAAACAAACAAGAAAACAAACAAACAAAATGCGAGTAAGAAGAGCAAACAAACAAATGCAACCTAAATTGCTAATGAAAACATAAAACCTAAAGCTAGCTGCCATTAGCATAATAAACAACAACAGTAACAATAAAAATAACAATAGCAATAACAATAACAATCAGAAGAAGGAGAACAAAAGTGCAGTCAATGATAAAGGACAGAAGCAAAACAAAAGGACCAAACATCAAGTGTTTATTTCACCTATAAAAAAAACTTAATCTAGACAAATGTGTTGCATACTTTTGTGCTGCAGTTAAGGCCATTGCAATTTATATATAGATGATATGCAAGAATTTACATATGTATTTAACTGGCATTTGTAACGCTTACAAAACTTGACCCAAATTAACATTTCTGCGGTCCAGCAGTTGCCGCTTTACAAAAGCAGCTTCCACGGCCTGCAGGTGGAGGCTGCGATTTGACTTGCACACACACTCACACACACACTTGCACACACATACAAAGGCAGTACAACTCATAGAGAACACACACACACACACACAGTTACAGATAGAAGGAGACAACGTGCAAGGATTATGTAAACAAAAAAATAAGTTGATTCGCTACCAACAAGCAGCTGCGGCTACCGCCTGCCTGTCATACTGTCACACTGTCATCTTGTCATTGTGTCACTGTGCCATTTTGTCATTTTGTCATTTTGTCATTTTGTGAATCTGTCACTCGGATGAGATGAGATGAGATGCCTCTGCACTGTGACCCCTCGCATACACACAATACAGTGGCACCTCAATGGGTGCAATCACCCACACAAATGGCATGTAATCATAATAAATACAACGCGAAAGAAGGAAAGTGGCTCAGCTAAGGGTTGAATAGTAGTAGCGAGAGGAGGAATGGGGGGGCAGGTGTCCAAAAGGTGGCCGGGTGGGGGGAGGGGGGGGGTTGCTAAATGCAATTCAATCTACAGCTGTTTTATATTAAGATTGCGTGCCGCGCGTCAATTGCCGCACAATCGACAGATGCTCCAACAATGGCAATAGCAACAACTACAACAACAACAGCAACAACTGACAGGAAGTGCTTTTCAATTTACAACAATTATTAAATAATTGGCAATGCATCAAATCTGCCTTCAATGCGAAGCAACTCCTCAAAGCTAATTGGCAATAATGTCATTTACGGCAATTGCAATTCTCCGAATGCCAATACGAAAAATATTTTTATTTCCCCCAAATATTATTACGATGTTTTCTGATCATTTACTTTCTGTATTTCATTTTATGGGGCATAACTTCCGAACTTTTGATTATACATAAACGAATTTTAGTATCAAGATTGGAACAGGCGAAAATATGGCAATCGGATGAAATCGACTGCCTAATACCCGTTTAATAAAGGAAGAAGAAGTAGATGTTTATTTTCTTATATTTTTTTTTACACATTTCCTCAATCAGAAAATGCGAACTGGAAATAAAATGTGGTGTAAATATATGCAATAGGCTGGAGAAAAAAATAAAAATTTAGAAAATGTAGAAGTCTATAGCTTGACTTTGTTTTGAATTCTAGATAAGTTTTTCCTTCTTTTGCTTAATATCTGCATTTTTGAAAACCTTTCTCATTTCTTCAAAAAAAAAAGGAAAACTATTTCAACATATAAAAAAGGTTGGTATTTGGTTTCATTTACCGTGTTCTGAGCATTCTACACAAGTTCTTAAATATCTGTTTAAAATATAAAAAAAGTTTTCAATTTTTTTAATTAAAATTACGAAATATTAGTTTTATGATATGGAAGAGAAAGTCATTGTTTAGGCAAGTTGTTTTTTTTAAATTTTTTGTATTAGAATTTACTGCTCACATTAAGTTCAATATTATCTAAAACCAAGAAACATTATAAGCAACCAAATGTGCCGTTACTCTGTTACCGTTGACTCTCTAAAAGTAGCGTTATTTATTTCAAAACCGACTCACACAGTTTGGAGGTTAACGAAGGTCAAAGTTAGTCGAGCTTTAAAATTTTTGTGACTCCAGTTGCAAAACTATCGAGCAAAATACAATTTTTCGATTTCCACTCCTCCACATAATTGATGGGTTGATCCTTAGAGGAAGGCCATTGGGGCTATTTCTGCGAATTTGATAGATAAAACTTTTTTCAATTTGCCACGCCTCCAGTGGGCGTGGCTATAAAAGTTATTGCCCGATCCGAAGAGGAGCTCAACAGTCATCAATCGAAAATCGGGTGGGGGAAGGCAAATCCCATTCAGTTTTCGAGTTCGCAAATTTTAAGTATAACGGTCGTTAAAGATATCAATAATATCTTTACAGCCATGTGATTTTATTTTTAGAAATAGTTTTGGCTGGAGTCAAGAAGTATTTAATAGCCGATATAAATGTGCTTTGTCTTAGGCAAAACTGTTTGGCTCCGGCTTTTAGACTGGCATTCAACTTGACAACGCTGGCCAAGAATATATGTACATATATATAAATATAAATATATATTTATAGATAAAATATGTATGTAGATTGCATGTCATATGCATCAGCGATGTTTTTATGAATTCAGCCTTTGTTCGGCTTTTATGCGGGGGCATTAAAATTGAATATGGGAAGCACTTAAATAGTCGTATAGTCACTTGCTTCCAAATACATACGTATATAAATATTTGTCATGACTGACCTGTCATTCGAGTGCTGCACAAATATAATTCACAATTCATTTAATTCGAATGGGTCGGTAGATTATGGAGATTGCAGTCAACTGCAGCCCCACTATGGCAAAGTTACCAAAGCCCCAGTTTTGCTCGACAGTGTAAAAGATTGAAGCAGCAACAGGAAAATACAAAACGAAATATTAAAAACAGAAAAAAAAAAAACGTAGCATACGCGCAGTCTGAGTTTTTTTTTATCTTTCTTTTTAAAGGTAGAGCAAAGTAAAAGATGAACACAAATATGCAGCAGTAAAATTGCAACAGCATGAGAAATAAATGCTGCACACACATACACGCACACATACAGCCACAAAGTTGGGGAGACATTCATTGAGATAAAAAACAAAAAACAAAAAAAAGAGTCGAGCTACACCTAGAAGTCAGGCAAGAGACACGGATTTTCGTGGGTGGACTTGTTAAAATTGCGGGTGGGGGTGCTTACTGTAAGCGGGGGTCTGGGATATGGGTGAGCAACTGTGGCTGCGGCTATCTCCATCTCTGTCTGGCACTGCATTAGCTGCCAGCTGTGAACGAAATAAACGTTAAAATATTTTTAGTGTGAACAATTCCGCAAAGTGAGAAGCGAAAACTAAAATACTGAGAAAACTTTTCACATGGCATTGCACACGAACGCACACAGAAAAAGATACACACACACGCACACACACACACACACACACACACACACAGAGATATGCAGCTGACTAGATAACGCTCACACACAAACACTTTTACATGCACACAATAAGTGTGCTTAGTTCTGTAAATTCCATTGGTGTGTGTGCTAGAAAAAGACTGCCAAAGGGACTGCTTACATGTGCATGTGCACTCACACGTGTGCCTGCATGTGTGTGTGCAGGTGTGCATGTGTGTCTGTGTGTATTTAAGTCAGGTGTTGCCATTCCTGTGTGTTTTTCTGTCAGTTTTGTAAGCAAACGAAGAGGAAAAAATACTTTTAAAATAAAAGCCTAGGCAAACAGCTTCAATAGATCGAATATTTAATGACAGTCTTTCCATAATCCCAGCATGACAATATCTAAAACGAATTCAATATACTTTCAGCGCAAATCCCACCACATAAAGATTAGAATTATCATAAGTTATGATTCATAGCAAATATTATTTTTTGTTGCCACAGTTTCAAACACAAATTGCTGAACCACATTTTGATAGTATTTGAATTCATGTTGCCTTAGAAATTGAATTCATTGATGTACAACTGCAACTATACTAATATTCCTTTTTCATTTTGTGAGCGAGTATTCTACTAGTATCTTATTTTATCTTTTATAAGATACATGGTTTTTCGATATTGCCAATATTGATATGGTAAGCCAACAGGCGGACCATATAAATAGACTTGGCCAGATGTTCATCTGTTTCGCTATTCCACCCCCTAGACCTTCCACCTCTGCTATTCATTTAGTCCAAGGTCGTTGAGCTGTCTACGTGGCCCATTTATTTAGGAAACTGATTAATTAGGATCCGAGCTTAAGTTGTGTTACCTAAGCGTAAGGCCATCAATAGTCTGTGCTTTTTTCAATAAATAAGTTAATAGTTTTCACCTTCATCCCATTTTAATAATCAATCAAACAATCAAATTCTATTCATAGCATTGTGTATTTCGTATTTATTTATGCACAAGAATCGAAGTAACAAAAGAGTTATAATGTTTATAATATACAATCACTGAATGCATGAGTCTTAAATATAAATCTAAAATTATATGAGTTCAGGATTTTTGTTAGGATTGCTCCGAAGATCGCATAAGCATCATCAGCGAAGTATTCAGGGAGGCATAAAAAGCGTTGCATACTTTTGTGCGTGTTTTTGATTTCGGCTGTTGGCCCCCACTTGACACTTTTGTTACGGTTCTTACGGCCATTTTGCATGTCACTACTTGGCGGCAGCCTTGCCAACTAGTTGTTGTTGTTGTTGTTGCTGTTGCTGTTGCTGCTGTTATTGTTGTCGTTGAAGTCTGCGTCTGAAATTAACAGCATTTATTTCATTGCATTTTTATGCGCCTCATTGCGGGCGACATTGTCAACGTCGTCGTCATTGTCGTCACTCGTGTCTGTACCAGCGAAAACAAAGGCAACTTATTTTTATGCTATGCGCGTCAGTAGCAGAGCCAATAGAAGGACCGAGAGAGAGGGACAGTAAAACAGTTCAGAGAAAGAGGGGGAGAGAGAGAGCCTGCCTTGGCCACTCTTTACCCACATATGGAGGGTTAAGTTCCTTTTTATGCGCTTTTGTTAGCAGCAGTCTTTAGTTCTGGCCATTTTTAGTTGTTTTTTTCGTTATTTTTTTTTGTTTTTTGTGTTCTTCTTCATGTTGTTGTTGTAGCTGTTGCCACGGGCAACTGTCACGAAAAGTTCGAGTCTAGAGTTGACCTGAAATGTGAATTGTGTGCGCTGTTTGTTGTGTGTGCACCGCTCTGTTATATTATGTTTTGTCTCAGTGTGTGTGGCTGGCTGCCTGCCTGCCTGCCTGCCTGCCTGTCTGTCTTATCCATTCTTGTCTCTTTCATGTCGCTTTCGTAAATTGAACAGCTAGCCGGCCACGCCCACAAGCCGATTTCCATTCCAGCTTTGTCCGAGTCATCAAAATGTCTTCTGTCAGCTTAGTGTTGGATCTCGTGCAGATGCAAATTGCATAGCCAAATGAATTGTCAACACACAGAGAAAGAGAGAACGAAAGAGAGAAAAAGAGATAGAGAGAGTGAGAGGGTGAGAGGGTGAGAGTGACATGTAATCCATTAAGCAAGATCCTGACAATCGAGTTGGAGTATCGTGAAGATTTAAAATCTTGGAATGCAAGAAGATATATCTGGCCCAGATCTGAATTATCTCAATCATTATATCTACAATAGGTGTGTACTTATATATATATATATATATATATAAGCTGTTGTATATACATATATATATATATATATAACTTAGCAGTAGAGAGAAATTTGAAACAGAAATCTTAAGCTAATCACTTACTTAAATGTTTAACAATAATCCAATTAAATTGATCTAAAAGAATGCATCATTTATTGTATATAAAAAGAAAAAAGCCTTGGAATTCAGATTGTTATAACTATTCAACATTAGCAGCCTTCTATTAATAGCGGCCCTTTTTTAACCAGCCAATTATTCATTGTTAGCTACATATCTGTTATAATCCAAACGTTGAATTGCAATCGGCTAACAGCATTTTAGATGGCCAAAAGCTTTATCAGTTTTCGTCGTTTATCTTCTAATCTGAGCAATTATGGGAATGCGAAACACCTGACAGGCGGACAAAGTTCAATGTTGCAGCAAACACAAAAAATAACAGAGTTGCCAGACTTATTGAAATAATTTTAAAACTAATCAATAGTGTAGTGTGTAATGCTTGTTATATTAATTGTGTGTGTGTGTGTGTGTGCGCTTGTTGCTATTTTGTTTTTTTTATTTAAAGAAATATTATAAAGCATATTAAAAAACTTCTGAAAAAGTTTTAAAAAAATAAACTTGTGAAACTTAAAAACTTTGGCACTGAAAAGCAATAGTAGTCAAGTGTTGCCAAAAGGTGAAGCTCCAGCAGTAACAACAGCAGTTAAAAAGAGGCAACACCACCAACAACAACAACAGCAACAACAGCAACAACAACAACAGCAGCAGTTGTAAAGAGAAACAACGACAACATGGGAAAAAAGAGCTCGAAATTGAAACAGGATACCATCGATCGTTTAACAACTGACACATACTGTGAGTAGACATCCATCAAGTATATGCTTAATATATTATAATATTTAGAAGCTTAACATAATTATTTGATTGCCTTCTTATTTCGCTTCAATTTATCGCACGCATCCATCAAAATAAACAATTTGTATAACACAAACAACAATTCTTGCCAGCATTTCACGAACTCTTGCGTAAAGAAAAACGATTTATTTAAGTCATTGCCAGTGGGCTTTATTATTAACTGTATTGCCTACACAAACCTATTCGAATTACCTCAGTTACGGAATAAAATGAAATCTTAGATTCAAATTATTATTCATGGGCCTGAAATCCATGAGGAATCACTTATTTAAGTGTCAAATTCATAAGCAAAAGGCATTACAAAGTGTTTAAAAGCAGAATCCGTTTGACAGCTGTTTCCGCTTATAATTCACAACTGGTTCAGGAGCTGACTTAATTAAGTTTGCCGCGCGCGGCTTAAGGAATACCTAAATAGCTGTCAAAGCTGGATAATTCCAATTCAACTCAACTCAACAAATTATGTTAATGAGTCCTGTTGCTCTTTTCGCTGCCCTTTAAATTCTTTTCATATTAATGAAGAGGTTCTCTTAATTGCGTTACAAACTCCCAGATGAATAGAAGGCCGCCCCTTCATATTTATATGTATATATATATATTTCGAGAGCTCTTGAATATATATATATATATATATATATATATATATATATATATGTATGCGTGTGTATATTTATTTGATTAGTATAAAAAGGCATGTTAAATACTTGTCTCTGTATTCGTCGGCCTTATTTTTGAATCTTTATTTGAATTCTAGTTGAAAAGTTGATGTTTAAAATCATTGCTTTATGTTGCAATCTACTAGAATATAGTTTAGCTTAGTTTTTTTATTTTTTTGTTTGAGAATAAATTTTGTGCTTTTAATTTTTCCTTAAATATATGCAACAACAATCATTACAGAGATTTTGACATTCCAGAGACTTTCAATTTTCTTGAACTGAAATACCATCCTATATTGTATTCATATTTTAGAAAATTCAAGAAAACTTTTACATACTATTTTCATTTTCTTCTATAGAAATCGAGACGAAATACAATATAATACTATAAAGTATTATCAAGATATAATATAAATAATATATATATATACATATATACTATAAAAAGAGCTTATAAAGTAAATCGAGAAGACATAATATAATAAAGTTTTTAGAAAATTGAGAAGAAACATTATATAATATCTTAAGATTGACCTAAGCCTCCTATTAAAATCAACAAGCAATTCTATATAATACAACTGCTATAGAAAATCGACCTCAAACAAAATATATACGTATATAAAAAAAGGCACATCCAATCTTCTTTTCAAAGTTGTCCGAGGCCATAAGAAAAAGGTGAAGGCATACTTAAGAAGACTTTAGACACAATAGCATAGTTGCAAATGGCCAACATATACTATATACTATGGAGGGCTTAAAAGTTGTCTTGGGCAGGAATAAGTGGAGTGTAAATGAAATATCGTAGTCAGGTAGGAATTTTAATTGGAATGTGCCGGCAATATTTTGTTGATAAGTATTTTGTATTCTTATTTCTATTTTTATTCCCCGTGGGTGGCTTTAAAATGCAAGTCGCCAACTTTGGGCCTTAAAAACTTTCCTGACTAATTGCTTTTTAAAGTATTTTCGCATTTCGTGCTCCTTCGTTGCCTTTGCGGTCAGAACGAAGAAGGCGACAGAGGGGAATATACATAATTACGCCGCTGGGTGGCATTTTGTGCACCTGGCCAGGTGGGCAGCGCCTGCTGGCGCCCTCGAAAGTGTTGACAGATTGCTGCCAAGTTGCCAGTTCTTAATGTCCTGGTCCAAGCAATTTGTCTTCCGCCTCTTGGGCTCGTCTTCTTCATCTTCACACTCCACACTCCCTCGCCCTGCCCTGACTTACTTTTCGCTTCCATCTCTGAAAAACATTTTCCTCAAATTCATTTTACGCTTTGCCATGCGACTCAATAATCCGTCCGATACTCTGTTTAAATAACGGGTTATATACGTACTAGGAACAATAAGGCTTAATGTAAGATAGGGATATTTCGGGTCTTCTCACTTGTTTTAATTAATTTAAGTCAAGTGCAGTCTTCTGTCAAAGTTCTTAAAAGCCATCGCATAAGTTCTTCACTTACTTATCTAGCTGAGTTAACGGGCAACATAGGCTCTACAAGTTCTAGAACTGTTAAGGGTCAAGCAAGAAGGATATCCGAACTTTTGTCTTACATTCAAAATAAATATTTATACTTTGGTAAAGTTCTCAAAGATATCTTTAGCCGCTTACTTATCTTATCTGAGTTACAAGTAACGGGTTATGCCGAACTTTTAGGTATTAAAAATTAACGATTAAGTTAGGCGAAGAAGTTAAGTCAAGTCTTACGGATTGTAATCTACTAAGCTTCCGGCTAAATTTCACGAAAGTAATTTTTCATAAGCCATTTACTTTAAAGTTGAGCTAAACTAACGGATTACACAAATTCTGTAAGTATTTAAGTATTAAGGTAAGAGATAAGGAGATGATATCTGAATTATTTATGTGTTATCGAGTAATTTGTTGATAGATGTCTTACTTATCACTTGCTTATCTCTAAGATAGCTGAGTTACAAGCAACTCCTTAAATTGGATTACGTAGGGCTTTAAAGTACTAGAAAGAAAGGCTTAAGATAAGCGAAATGCAGTCTTCTTAACTTAAAAGTAATCCTTCTTAAGTTACTTACCCCAAAAGCTTGCTCAGCTTCGAGTAAGATATATGTAAGGCTTCTAAGGAACAGAAAAGTTATGGATAAGCGATGAGCGAAGAATTTGTGGGGCTTTCCCTTTAAAGTTAGCTGAGGTTAAAGTATCAGGTTACACAGGATCTATAGGAACTTGTAGTATTAAGAATTAAGGTGAGATAAAAAGATTACACGTGTTCTTAAATATTTAGTCAAATTCAATCTTACACATTCTTGACCAAATACAGACAGATATCCTTGCCTAAGCCTTCCACTTACTTAGCTTCACGTTTGCTTTGCTTCAAGTAACGGATTATATAGGTTCTATATGTAGTTTGGGTGATAAAGATGTAGTTAAAATAAGCAAAGGGCATCTGTCTTGTGCTTAGTTAAGTCAAATGGAACCTCTTGACCAAATTTATTGACACATATCCTTCGCATAAGCCGTCCACTCACTCACCTCAATGTTCGAGTCGTCTTTTACTGCCCTCACCTGATAGCAGGTGAAACAACAAGATCCGTAACTGTAGCAGGAATTACGAATTTCGAATTACGAATTACGAATTACGAACTTTATTTATTTGCCAAGCTGAAATAAAGTTAAATTAAATAGTTGGGCGGGTACGACGGGGCGTATGCGCAATGTGGCAAATATGAAGAGCCGTTTTACCTTATTCCGGCTCAATTTTGAGGCTGTTCATTGGGTTCAATCAATATGGGAATTACATTAAGGATATTTTTCTCTCTCTCTCTCTGTGTTGGCGAATGTGTGTGCGTGTGTGTGATTGTACTTATATAATATATAGTTATCTGCATATCTGTGGCTTCACACCCACTGTGCAATGCGTGCGAATGAATAAATAAATAGCTAGAAATTTGATTAGTTTCGGATGGGTTTCCAAACTCGAAATGACCCCCAGCAATAAACTGCAAATCCCAAAGCTCCATCTGTGTGTGTGTGGGTGTATAAAATAGATACAAATTACGGTCGAATCTAAATGGAGCAGGGGCAGGGCAGCAATCGGCAAGGGGTCATCGTTAGGTCATCTCTGGCCACAATCTACTATAAATAAAAGGGCTTTCAAATGTGGCCTGTGCGTGTGCGTGTGTGTTTCTGTGTGTGTGTGTGTGTGTGTATGTGTCTGTGTTTGTCTGTCACGGTCCACAGGTGTTTGCCTTAGGGCATGTTCTACAAGCCAGCGAATTAGTAAGTTTAATTGATTTTAAAATTGTTGAGCAAACAAAGTGACACGCAGAAAGCAGAAAGCACAAACAGAGAGACAGAGAAAGATATATATATATATAGGGAGGGAGAGAGAGAAACAGACAGAGACGGAGAGACAGACAAACAATCACCTTCAGTTGTGCCCAATTTGTCAGGCCATGAAACAACAATTTGGGCATTACTTAACAAACATACAAGAGAATCAACATTTGGCATTAGCAAAACGATTGTCATTCTGTACTTGGCTTAAAGGTGAAACCAAAATTCAGGCCTTGTTTAAGCAAATGGATAAGAACTTTTGCTCTTGCTATCCAACATAAAAGTTATGCAGGTGACTTTTTATACCCTGGAACCATTAAACAGGCTATAATGCTTTTCTGAAAGTCTCTTTGGCTAAAGAATTAGGTTCATCAAGTTTAGGTTCTTTATAAAGGAGACAGATTTGTACGCCGAGTCACTAATTTTGGAATGCATGTGCATGTATGAGAGTGTGAGAGTATCCCCTTAGTCGAGCAAACTCGACTAGAGTTTTAGTTACAAGTGTTGACTTTTGACCTTGTTTTTGCAACAAAATTCAAGATTTAGAAAATGACTTAAATGAAATCAAATATGAAAATCTGTAACATGACTTAATTTGATTTTGTTTATTAATAAAAAAGGTTCTAAACGAATTATAATGTTTACTTTAGGCTGTGAATCAAGCCTAAGCAATTAAATTGGAATAAGTTATTCATGGTTTTTTATATGTATTGAGATCCACATTTCATTTGCTTTTGATTTCATTTCTGGGCATCTTAAAGCAAGGACTGAGAAACATTAATTATGCAGCTCGAAAAAAAAAAAAATAAATAAAAAACAATTTAACTTGGGGGTATTTTTTTTGTCGACAAGGCCCAAACAAACAAATGTTGGCCATCTGCAAATGCAAGTAAAATAAAATTGTAATAAAAAAGAAAACCGTTGGGAATAAAATGCAAAAAACCGAATCGGAAACGTTTCGACTCTTCACACAGACAAAATGCAATTAAAATCGCGCTGTAAACAGCGATTACACAAATATTTCATGTACTCGTAGCCGTAGCCGTAGCCGTACAGCTGCTACATGATACATTTCCGTATACATATATGTATATAAATAAAGCTGTGTGTGTGCGTGTGTGTGTGTGTGTGTGTGTGTGTGTGTGTCTGTGTGTTATACGGAGCTTGGCAATCAGAAATGCAGCGCGGCTCACAGTTTCGCATGGGGCGCGGTTCCATTTGAATGGGAGCGACAATTGGGGCGGAATTTTGAATGCCCCATCAAGTGTGTAGCATGCCACCGGGTTGAGGCATGACCATATGGTAATGCATAGGCCGGTTGGAGACCATTCGTGAGTATCAATTCAGTTATTTCAACTGCCGTTACATAGTAAAAGGGCATCAGAGAAGTCATGTAGACCGAATAATGTGCGAACTTTGCAAATGAAAAACCATTTACAATTGCGGTACTCGGTTTCCCAGCTAATGGGGCTGCATTTTTGATATCCATCCCATCTGCAATAAATTCTGATTGATATTTTTATTAATGAGCTGCATTTCATTTATATTGGTAAGAAAAAAAAAAAAACAAGGTAAGAAGAAGCCTTTGACTGCATTAAAAATTCTTTTCAAGAGCTAAGTCAATGTGCCATCAAGACTAATTTAAGTATCCCCTAACCATCTGTACATATATGTATATATATATACAAATTGATTGCTTTCTGTGTATTTGTGTATTAATAGAGCTGCAATTTATCATGAATCGAACCCTTTAATGATAAATGGCAGAGTAAACCACAGGTATTTGGAGCACCTGCTCTTTGGCTTCTGCAATGACAAGATTAATGTGCGCATTGTTGATATAATGAGACATATTTTTGGATGTTACCTTTAAGCGAGGGGTTACCCAATCCGAATGTAATGCATGGCTTACGCTTGAAAGCGTTCTTCAAATGTTTGTACAGCATTCATTGAACTGTGACTGTGACTGGGACTGCGACTGTGACTGTGACAGGCGCGGAACGTTGTCGACTGACAGCGAAACACAGCGGAGGCAACAAGTCGTATACGCAATATGCGCATTATTTACAATCCACACAATACACAGGCAGACATTGGCTCAGTAAATCCTGTTGTCTTTTACATGCCACACGTCAATAATAGAAGCACTGGAAGCACGGACTCAAAGCCCGGCGGTTTTCACTGGGATACATGTGAACGAGTTGTGGTTGGCTTTGTAGCTCATCCTCCTCCCCAACCTCCTCACGCGTTGCCTTCTTCCCCTGGGCTCTATCGATTACCAATCAATTTAGTATCAGCTCTGGCAATTGTTGATTTTATTGAGTTGACGACGCCCGTGGGTTATTTATGTATACATACATAGATATATATACGTATACATATATATTTACTTTATCGGGGCATCGTGGGGATTGTGGGGATTGTGGGGCTTTGTTTGGCCGCCAGACTAATAATTAAAATATAAACATGAGAATCTGCTGCTGCAATCAAAATGAAAGCTAGGACACAATGCCATATAATTAAGTTGACCTCACGAATTGCCGAGACTGGTTCGGTTCGATTAATTCTTTTGTATACCCTGTAATTATACCTTATGAAAGATTATGTGGTAGGAGGAGTGAAATATTATTCAACAGTCGAGCTCAAATAGTCAAGCTTGTCTGTCAGTCTGTCTGTCAGCCTGTCAATCTGTCTGACTTGAAATTTTAGATATTTTTATTCTTGTTGACCGGTTGAATTATTGTTATTATTATTTTGTGCTATCAAAATTGAGTTGTGCGAGCTCAAGGTGAAACTTTGTTGGCTATAAATAATCCACAACCAGGTAAAAACAGCCAAGAAATAAACAGTTTGTTTATATGGCTCGATAGACTATAACTATATATTTTTTTATCATATTTTCTTACTTTGAACATTTCAAATAGATCGCAATGCTACGAACAAATTTATTGTATAATCATGTTATTTAGCTGTGTGCGAAGGAGAAGCACAGCAGCTGCATGTAGTGTGCAGAACGCAACATACATAGGGTATCTCCTAGACTGTTCTGAATCCACATACCTATATGATCAATATAAGATTTAGCTTAGGGAAAGAGAAGCAAAGCAGCTGTAAAAGAAATACTGGCAATAATTTCAAATATCAACAGAGGGTATCTGCTGGTCTGACCCGCACATAAACAACTATATGATCAATATTAGATTTAGCTTAGCGAAGAAGAAGCACTGCAGCTTCATTAGTTGCAGGCAGAAATGCTAAAATAACAACAAAGAAGGATATCTTTTAGTCTCAATAGAATACTTAGCATATAAAAATTATGATTGAGTTTAATCGGAAGCTAAACAGTTTACAGTTACATAATACATTACTACAATCTATGCGACCTAGAGAAAGCCTGATAGAGAAGGACAAGCCTATGAATAGAAACCAAGCTGGATACATCGATTCAGCTCTAACTATTACATATCTATACCTGTATCTATATATAGGTGAGGGGTTCAAAGTCGTAATCGCATAGAGACAGTTTACAGTTACATAATAAATTGGTACAGTCTATGCGACATATTAAATGTCTGCCACAGAAGGTCGAATCTATGAATAGCCACAGAGGTGAGCTAATATATTGATTCGGCTGATACTGTACCATATATATATATATATATATATATATATATATATATATATATATCTATATGAGTATCAAAATATAGTTTAGGGTTTCAAAGTCGTGATTCCCCTTTCAGAGGGGATTAAAAGTCGGAAAGTAACACTATGGGAGGAGCAGCTGACGGCGAGATTCGGAGCCGCAGATAGTCACAGATGGGGCATTAAAGATGAACCACATTGCCATGAAAAATGAGGAAAATGAGAAAAGTCGCCTTTCTGGCTGTTAGTTGAGCGTGGAAAGCAGTCAATATTCTGCAATATTCTGAGCCTCGACCGCTCTGCGCTGCGGTCTGCCACTCGAGTCCCAAGGGATCTTGAAGCTGGAAAAGTGGGAATGTGGGAAAGTGGGAAATGGGAAACTGGGCTGTGGCCATGGGTCCGGCGCTTAACGGCAATTCCAATGTGTGTAATTTTGCGTGAATTTATGTTTTGGTCTTAAACTTTGTTGCCGCAAGATCCCTCATTTGCCCCACCATTGGGTCGGTGTGGCATCTGCGCCATTCACACGCCCCTAACGGTCACAGAGGGAGCTGCCGGCCGGGCAGGGATCGGGCGGCCGTTGCTTAAACGTTTCGTAAACGGCCATTAGGCCACGGCAATGGCAGCCACGACCGAAAATAATAATAATAACAAAATAAAAACAAACGCAACAAAAAACAAAAAAAAAAAAAAAACGAACAAGTATATAGAAATTGTTATGCATAAAGGGGAAAATTTGTTTGTTTTAGGCGCGGCCTGAAGACAATGACTAAAAGTAAGAATACTTTAGACGGGTTGTGCCTGATTCTCAGATACCATACCTTAAGCATTCTTGACCTTATCAAAATATCATTTTGCAAAATATCATCTTCACATTGTTAGGTAGTAAAGCCTTTCAGTTAAATCAACTTGATATGCTGATCAATAATATATACACTCTGTATATATGAACTCTACGTCTCCTTCAGCTTGTTCTCTGAAAACCAATATACCCTTCTAGTCGATTTTTATTGCGTCAGGGTATACAAATGTAAGTACAAACGCGTGCAGAACCATTTCGAACATAACTTAGGTAAGGGACCAAAGGCTGTCTTTCAGTTAGAAGCCATAACACATGTGGCTTCTTATACCCCGAATCCATTCCAAATGGGTATAATGAGAGGTGTAGAATATACATATGTACATATATATATATATATATATATATATATATATATATATATATATATAGTATATATAATGCTTAAGGACGTCAAGCTGAGTGAATCTAACCATGTTTCTTGGTCTGTCTCGGCAAAAGGTACAGAGGTCAAATATAATATATATGCACTTGTTTACTACACGCAGTTCGAACTTAACTTAAAATATATTTATATGTGATATATTATAGTTTTACATTTCCCTAATATCGATAAGAATCGGTCTTGGTTATGTACTTTAAGAGCTGCATAACATATCATAATTAACTGTGATTATTTCCAATTTGGGTTTCAGAAAGATGAAAAAAATTAATTTTGTAAATTTATAAACATATACATTTATAATACTTTGAATATATTATTAATATAATATATAATAATTGAAAATGTTATAAAAAGTTAAATTCGAAAATCAGAGTTAAGTAGATTTTTTTAAATAATGGGATGTTTCGATAAGTACATATATATATTCTATTTTAATTGAACCTTACCTGTTCATATTATGAGAGAAACAAAGGTTTACTAAAAGAAGATAATTATCCTAATTTATGATTAAAGTCCGATATAATTAGAAAATCATTAAGAACGTAAAATTTTTTGTATACAAAAATTAAATTCTTTTAGAATTTTATGCTTTACTGATTATTTAGAACATACTATAATAATAATATAAATGAGGAATTCAATAATCACAGAGACAATGAAAATGAAATAATATTTACAATAATATTATCTATAATACATAAAGCTAGAGTCTAGAATTTCAGAATCTCTCTTACAACCAGTCAAATGTATTTGCTGCTCTACACAATGAATTATAAGATATTCGAATTATTTTGTAACTTTACATTTGCTTTGTCAGATTTGCATATATCATAAATATAAATATACATATATATACATACTTTCTTTTTTACTGTATGTATGTGGAAATATTTGCATATTGTTTTTCCCAAATGCTTCATAACATGTTCATGCATTTTAATATATACATTATTTTCCGTTTTGCTTTCAGTTACAGAAAAAGAAATACGTCAATGGTGAGTATGAAAATTGGAAAATTGGAAAATGAGCGATGAAAATAAAAATAAATGTGAATGATACTAATTGTAAACATTTTGTTTCGCTATACGCACAAATACAGGCACAAAGGATTTCTAAAAGACTGTCCGAATGGTTTACTCACAGAGCAAGTATGTAGCACACACACACACACACACACACACACACACACACAAACACACGAAGCACATGTTGAAGCTGATTCAATTCATTCAAGTCATGCAGTTAATGAAGTTAATCTTCTCAATATGTGAACACTAATTTCTTGAAACAGCAACCGATCCGGCAGCAACATGAACAATAACAATAACAACAGCAACAACAGCAGCAGCAACAATGGCAGCAGCAGCAGCAACAACAATTACTGCGTCCTTGTCGAAGGAGCACATCCTGTTGCCAAAATAAATGACAGGCCATTTCCAATGTGTTGATGGCAACAGTTGCTGCTGCTGCTGCTGTTGCTGCTGCTGCTGCTGCTGCTGCTGCTGCTGCTGCTGTTGATATTAAAATTTATTAATACGCGCCACATCGGTACACACGCATACCGAACTTATTAAGCAACAACATCCGCAGCATTCCTAACGGTTTCTCATCTCTCTGCTAGGGTTTTATCAAAATCTACAAACAATTTTTCCCACAAGGCGATCCCAGTAAATTTGCTTCGCTTGTGTTTCGTGTCTTCGACGAGAACAATGTGAGTATTAAGGCCATCAGCCCATGTCCTTGTAGCTCGGTTCAACAGCCACCAAACCCTCGACCGCCCAAAACCACCCACCAACAACAACAACAACAACAACAACAAGAACCACTCGACAGTCAGCGAGTCACTCGCTTTGACATTGATGAATTTGGACGCAGCTCGAGCGCAAAAGTTGACGATTTAGGCCAATTAGCCAAAAATGGTTTAATAGAGTGTGCCACGATTTGTGGGGTCTATGCGTAAATACCCTGTAATTAGGCTCAGATGAGCTGTCATTGTTGAAAGTCTACAATAACAAGAAAGACACAATTAATTGAAAATGTTTTCTTGAATGCAAAATAATGGAAGCAACTTGTCTGGAGCTGCAGGACTAGTGGATACCCTTTATTGAGTGATGAACATAAAAGTCTTTCGATTGATTGCAATACAAGATAGAAAATGATACAGAGAAATTTAGAGCTCGTAAAGTTCAGATCGATATTAATAGATACTGCAATAACTGGCAAAATTAATTAACTCTAATAGTCGCCGAGATTGAAGCGCTTAGCAAGAAGAAGAAACGGTGAATAAACCAAAGAACATGGTTGGGGCGATCAAACTTACAGCTTGCGTGTATATATATAGTTTTATATGTATAGAATGCGTAATCAGATATAACGGAATATGATTTTGATAGAGAGAAGAGCAGGCAAGTTAAAAATAGAATTCAACTGTCTGAGCCATAAGTTGAGTCTCAGTTAAGATTAGATATGATAGGGAGAGAGTTGTAGCTGTTATTTAGTATCCAAGTAGCACTCATGCCCTGGCCTGGAGGCCAACCCCTCGGGGGACTCATAAAGGAGCACTCATTTTATTTATGACTTGTGGTGCAGACGTTGTGGTGCTGTCTAAGGCGGGTGGTCGGGTGGTCGGGTGGTCGGGTGGTTCACTGCCCAGGCTGGTGGCTCAGGGTGGTGGGCGTTGGCGTCGCCGTCGACGATGGCGCCCTTAACTTGTTAGCTGTCTGGGGTCTGCACTGATTCGCTTTGGTGTCGCTTTTTCTCCCTCTACTTTTCGTTCTGTTTCGCTTCTTCTTTTCTGTTGTTCTGTTTGTGCTCCCTAGGATGGGTCAATCGAGTTCGAAGAGTTCATACGCGCCTTATCCGTCACATCGAAGGGTAACCTAGACGAGAAATTGCAATGTAAGTTTATCTCTATTCCTCCTTGGCTGCCACAAATAATGAGCGACCAATCATTGTGATGGCCGACGGATTGTCGTTTCGGCCCCCCAATTAATGTCAATTGGCATATTCCATTTGCTCTATTTAACCCATCCAGGGGCCTTCCGTCTCTATGATGTGGACAACGATGGCTACATAACCCGCGAGGAAATGTACAACATTGTGGACGCAATCTATCAGATGGTGGTAAATACAAATCTATCTCTATCTCTATTTCTCTCTCTCTCTCTCTCTATTACTACACAGTTGACACTTTTTTCTATTGATATTGTTGGTAATTGTGCACTTTAATGCTATTGTTTATAATAGGGACAACAGCCGCAGTCGGAGGACGAGAATACGCCGCAGAAGCGAGTGGATAAGATCTTCGATCAGATGGATAAGAATCATGATGGCAAATTAACATTAGAAGAATTTCGTGAGGGTAGTAAAGCTGATCCACGTATAGTTCAGGCGTTAAGTTTAGGTGGTGGTTAAAACAACTCAATAGAAACGCGCAACATTTACTGTAACAACAACAACAACAACAAACAAATCTTTAAATATACTGAAAATTGCAGCTTGAAGTTTCTTGAAAAAAAGCAAATTAAAAAAAAACATCGCTTCTGGTTTTTGGTTACAATTTTACAATCTTCCACATTGAAAATATATATATATATGTATATATGATATATATATATATATATGTATATATAGTGGAAAAATAGAAAAACCTTTAAAGCAATCAAAGATCAGAGTTGCCCTTCAAAAAAAAGTTTCAATGCAGAAAACTGAAAATATAAAAATATAAAACATAAAAAAATACATTTTTTTTTCTCGATTTCGCGCGTCGATTAACATTCAAAATGATAATAATTTTTTGATATATATAAAAAGTAAATAAAAATAAATGCAATTTAAAAATGCATATATATATGTATATATTTAAGCATATATATATGTATTTACATATGTATGTATATATATATGCATACTAAATATGGCTAAAGTCTAAATCGTGGCGTAAGTAGAACGCAGTTCATAGCAATAAAAACTATAAAATAAATTAGTAACAAAATAACGTACATCAATTTTTGAGAATACACCAATTATTAGTAAACAACATAAACATCATTTAATATAAAAAATATAAAAAAAAAAATTATAAAAAAAATAACACATTATACAAACAATAAAAAAACAGTAAACAATCACACAAGTAAACAAAATGCATACGAAAAATAATATAAAGAAACGAACTCAGCCTTCGAAACATTTATAAAAATTAATAAAATATATATATATATATATATGTATATATATATATATTTAAAATAATATAAACAATATATATACAAATATTTAATATAATATTAAAACGTAAGCATTGTTGATATACAAAATGGAATAAACTTAATACAACATATATACTATATATACTTAAACATATATATACTATATATATATATATAATATAATAATATTATATATATATACAACAATAAGAAAGTATATATAAATATATATATTTATGAAGAACAACGTAATTAATTAATTCTTTGAATAAAATCTGGCATTAATCAATGACAAATGCAAAAGCCGCGCAAAAATTAACGAAATATATTTTCAATTAGGCAACACGCACACACAAAAAAACAATACCCACACACAGATACAGGCATACGTACAAAAATACAAATACACACAAGCAAACACACACACACACATACATATATACAAATACATACACAGATACAAACAAATATACACAAATTACAAATACACACAAACAGAAAGCACCAAAATTGGGTACATAAATATTTTTTAATTCATTTTGTTTATTAAATTTGTTGTAAATTGTAATTTTGTATGCGCAATTATAATTAAGTTAACGAAAATTTGACAATAGCCGCCACAACTGAAAAAAATACTTATATAGTTAAAATAATAAAATAATAAAAATAAAAAGGTCAAGTGGAAACATAACAAAGCGATGCACACAAGAAACAAAAACAAAAACAAAAACAAACCAAGAACAACAAAAACAACAAAGGAAAATCATTTAAATTAAAAACAACAATGAAAACTGCAGCAGAAAGAAATGTTGTTACATCCACAAAATCAGCTACAACAACAACAACAACAGCAACAACAAGAACAACAATAGTTAGCTCTTTTTCTCTATCTCTCTTTCTCTATCTCTCTGTCTCTCTCTCTCTCTCTGTTTCTCTCTCTCTCTCTCAGTATTTCTCGCTCAATCTTTATGTAGAACTAAAAGCCCCGTTCGAGAGCCCTCAAATAATAGATCCATCATGCGATTTAATTTCTATTCTATATGCGGTTCAGCTTTATTATTGCATTGATTTAATAACCCAGTTAATAATTTATTACAAACTATTTATATATATATTTATGTACGTACACATACATATGTTTATATATATAGATACATGCATATATATTTATATATGTGTATGTGTATATATACCTATATATATATATATATATAGGTATTTATATGCATATATATCTGTATACTTGAATTATATTTGCTACTTCTTATGGCTAATCACGCACACCCATTAACTTAAGTATACATAAATTATAGTGTAACCCCAAAATGACGTACGCAATATATATATATATATATATATATATATATATATATGTATACATATATGTATATAGAAATACATATTTGCCTATGCATTTAGAGTGGTATACACATATATATATATGCTTAAGTACTTAATGCCGAACATTACGATCATATTCATATGCTTATATTCATACCTATTACATATACAAATATACTATATGTATATGTGTATATATATATATATTCACACATATTTTGATACCCTTGTCAAGGCAATTTAATTATAAAAACAAATATGTTTTGTAAGCATAAAGATAACCGATTAAATATCTAGCAGCTTGTCCGTCCTTCTGTTACTTCCTAATAAAAATAATTTTGTTTTCAATAACAAATATATGACATATACATATATGGAATACGATTTCGAGTTACAGCTTTTCATAGGTTCATTTGCAGACAAGCTGTACCTTTGTATATCTCGATACAAATACATACATATGTACACGTCATATTTCACATGTATTAACCAAACTTATTTGGTATTGGGTACTTTTCCCGTTCTATAGGTCAAATCTCTTAAATAATCGGACTGTCAGAGTCCCCATTAACGTAGATCATGCATATTCTTGATCACCGCCGGTCACCGATAGGATATATCTAGCAGTTTATATATCTTGAAATTTTCCAATAGAGATATATATATATCATATATCTTAACTGGATTTGGTATTTGGTATTTGATTGATGATTCAATTTGAACAGTGAGTTCTAGAATATATGAAATGCTATTTGTAGATTTGATCAAAAAGAAGTCCTTTGACAAAGAAGGGTATGAAATCTTCGGCGTGCCGTGGAGAATCGTTTTTTCTTCTTATCGTTTATTTTGCTACTTTGTCTACTTTAATGAGTGGCCTTAAACAAACAATTTGTCCAAACACTTCAAAATTATTATCGGCACCAGCATCGAACAAATATATATATATATTTATATTTATATTATAGATTCTTATATGCCAATCGGCATAGATAATCGTTAATGCAATTTCTGCAATGTTTAATTAACTTTTTTTGTATATTTGATTTTGAACATTTATTTCGACTTTGTGCACGCCAAGCAAATAAAATTGAAACCGTAAAAGAAAAAACTGTCGCCTAAACAAAACAAAAATCTTGAATCAAAAAATGGCATAGTTATACATTTACACACAAATATATATATGTATGTATATACATATATCTATATATACCAACCTATATACTAACACGCTAAAATATATTACTAATAGTAAGCACAACAATCTATTGAAAGTCAAACCAAAAGAAACGCTTCTAAGAACCTCACTGAAATTCTTCGAAAAACAAGAAATAATTATATATATATATATACCATATACTAACTAACATTTAAATAAATACCTACACACAAGAAACAAACACACGATTATATTAATGAATTACATACAAATTAATCAATAATTAAATAATTCGAAAGTGATATAGCTGACAAAAACAAACGTGTCTGTAGATTAGTAGAAAATTGCAAAATATATGAAAAACGAAAATAAACATTATAATAATTATATATATGTATATGTATATATATATATATATATATATATATATAATATATATAAAAATATATATATGTATACACTTACAATTGTCTTTCTTTTTTTTGAAATACACTGAGACGCATAAAGTATATAAAGAAAAGAGCTGTAAATATCACTTAAGAACATAAACCCAAAACAAAAAAAAAAATAAAAATAAAAAGAGTTACACCGAGGCCTGGGATCTACAGATCTGGTCCAGGAAGTACGAAATAAGTTTGTTAACACCATGACGGGTCTTAAGTAAAAAATAAGTCTTTTTTTTTTTGCGCCCAGCGGCTAACAAATGTTGGCAACAAGCGAGACATTCAAGTCAATTGTAATACAAAAAAAAATTATATATGTAATAAAAGAAAAATAGTAACCATTAAAAATACTCATGAAGAAAAAAATGAAAGAAAAACCAAGCAAATAAATAGCAAAACAATATTGAACAATTATTTTGCAATGCGCGGCGATAAATTTTGAGCCGTCGTTGACAGCACATACACATACACACACACACACACACACACGAATGTCAAGTTAAACGTTTCACAAGCAATATTTTACAAATATACATATATATGATCATATACATATATATATATACATATATATATATATATATGAATAAATATATATATATTATATATATGTATATGTATACATACATATATATATATACATATAAGATAATACTTACATAGATGCGAGTTCTTAAAAATGACAATTGGCTAATAACAAATCAAATACTGTAATAACTGTTTTTTGTGCAATGTCTGAGCCACGCAACATTTACTTTACAAATAACAAATATATAATAATATACATATAAATAAAAAAGTAATAAAGAAGAAGAAGAAGAAGCAGTAAAATATACATACACACACACACACACACACATACACATTTTTTTAGTGATAATCTTTAGCAAAACTCGAATCTGATTTTTTTGCTAAGAAACGTTAAGAATACAAACCTAGAAATTTAATTAAACAAAAAAGTATAAAAAAAAGAAATTAAATGAAAGGAAAGAGAAAAACAGTTTAACAAACTTTCCCTTTTTTCGGATTTGTTTTCGTTTTTTGTATAACTATTTACTGTTACTTATGTATTATTATACATACACATACTTATATACATACTAACTTATAACAACAAGAACAAAAAAATGCAAAAATTCTTTTACCATTTTTTTTTTAAGTAATAAAAACAAACAACAACAAAAACCAAAAAAAAAAAATAAATAAAAATAAAAATAAATAAGAAGAAAACAAAAGCAAAAACGAAAGAGAAAATTTATCTTGTTACTGTCAGAAATATTACTTATACTTCAAATAAACATTTTAAAATGATATGCCAAAATTGTTCTTGACTACTTTCTAACTTTCAAACAATTAACTTAAGTGCTGCCCAGCTGCCACGCCCATTAAAAATGTATAAAAAGGTAAGTACAACTAACTACAATAATACTTAGCCCCAATCCCAAGTTCAGTCCCAACCCCAATACTTGGCCACAAATAGTCTCCACTTCACCCACAAAATACACAAAATACCGCTGCGAACTGAACAGCTGCTTTGAGCCAAGTCATGGCTGTCGGCCCTCTTTCTTGTATGTGCTCGGTTATAATTGTTTTTATGGCTTAGCAGGTCCCCAAGTGTTTTGCTCTGTTTTGTCTTACGGCCTTTACGGCCAATAACATATACCGCCTCACAGGGCGTATGCGCAATTTTAGTTAATTGCACTTCTGCAGAAACAGTTTTAGTTACAACTTTAACTACTGTAATACCCATTATAACAATCCACTAGCCGTTTAGTAAGTCCGTGAGATCGAAACACGTCAAAACGGGTGTCGAATTAAAGAGTATAATAGATTAGATTAGAATGGATCGAATGCAGCCGGTCATAATATTAATTTCCCATTATTACTGAAGTGGTTATTTTTTATAAAATTGTATTTCAACTTTTATTTATAAAATTTTATTAAAAGTTTCTTAAACATTCATTTCGAGCTTATCAAAAAGTTGCTTAGGCTAATTTTTATTTAAAGAAGTTAAATTAGCTTATTGATTGACTAAAAATGTCCTCTCAAAATAACTTCAGTTTTACGTCAATCAGTCAATCACTATATCATTCAATCAGTCTTGTCGTACAGCTTAATATTTAGTTGAAAATTTTTGTTGATTGACTAAAAATACATTCTCAAATTATCTTCAGTTATCAATCAGTCAATCAGTCAATCACAAAATCATTCAATCAGTCTAGGTATTCAGCTTACGATTTTACCTTAATAGATGAGTTGATTGGCTTTATTGATTGTCTAGAAATACCCTCGCTTCAATTATTAGTCAATGAGTCAATCACTCAATCAGTCTGGTCATCCAGCTTAATATAAGTGTCTGCCTTTATCGAGGAGTTGAATTGATTTATTGATTGACTAGTCAATTTAATTGCTGTCTAGCAGGTAACTGTTAACCTTTATCACTTCAATTAAGTTTGCCTTGAAACATTTTTTTGTTTCGTTTATCTTCTGTTTATCGTTTTATTCTATTTATAATCTATTTCTGATTTGTTTGTACTTTGCAGCTGGATGTTGAAGGAGGCGTTCGATAGAAACATAAAAATAATAAATATTTATGAATTATGCGATGTCAATCAAATGATGCGGCTAAAAACTTACGGTAAAGGGATTAAACTCATTAATCTCGAAAACTTTGCGGTTTCTTAGTGCCGAATAGGAAATTAAGATGTCCGAATTGTGGCTCCGTTGACATTTCACTGCTGTCATTTGTGGCTGGCTGGCTGGCAGGCTGGCAGGCTGGATGGATGGGTGGTGCTTTAAGCCATTATTCAGTCCATTTGCCACATTCAGTATTCATTCAGCCCATTCTGTGGTCGGTCGCCTAAACATCTGAGGCTCGGTTCATTTATGTTTTGTGGTTTTCAAGTTGATTTGATTATGCTTTCGGTTTTGCCAAATTTTCACTTCCCATGAACTGCAGCGACTATCAATGTGTGTGTGTGTGTGTGTGTGTGTGTGTGTGTGGTCAACCTGGGTGGCTTAATTACCCTTTGCCTATTCCGTTTTTTTTGCATTGCCAAATTGAACATGAATTTTTTGGGCAGCACACGCGGCTGCGATCGACCACGTGCATGTTTAATAAAGCAGTGATACACTGCAAGAAAAGTAGCTGCCAGATATTTACCGTTTCACCTGCCCGCCTTTGTCCGTCGATCTGGCATCGGCGTCTGTTTATCTAGGCAGCCCAACTATTTATAATAAAAAGGCTGCCAAATAAAAATGAAAATAGCTTCGTATCTATTTTGTTTTTCTTTGTTTTCTATCTATAAATTGGCTCGCCTGCTGCCTTCTGCCTGCTGCCTGCTGCCTGCCGCCGCAGCCTCTGCCGCTGACGCTGCCTCCACCTCTGCCGGCAGCCAACAGGCAAATTAACGAATCGGATAAATGTAGCCACAGTGAAAAACAATGCCGCGTACATGAATTCTCGACATGAGCACAAAAATTCAAATTTAACAGAATTATATGAATTTTACAGCGCAGCATTTGCCGCGCTGCTTGCAAAGCACCTAATTCCAGCCACGCCCACGCCGCACTACCGCCTCCTCGCCTTCCCACCTTCCCGCCTCCCCGCTGCCCTTTTCACTGCGCTCCGATCGGTTCAACTAAAACAAATAAACAATAATTGGCTGCGTTCAATTCCTGAGTATTTCATTTATGCGTTCCGTTTATTGCCGCTGCGACGCGTCGCTTCAGTCGCTGACGTCGACTTCGACGTCGTCGTCGTCGTCGTCGTCGTCGACGCCAATAAAGCGCGCAGCGGCAGAGGCAGAAAAGTCCGCTTAGGTACGTCGATTGCGACCCATTTTAATGCGGCTCTTACGTACGTAATTTCCAATTTATTCTTCGCGCGTTCGAATTTCGGGGGCGCTACGCGAATCTCGATTGGTATATAAATTTAGACTACATATAAAAGTATGTGTGTGTGTATTGCGGCGCATTTTTCCAATCTATATCTTTAGATCTGTGGATCATTTAATTTTACTACAAAAATGTATATAAATAACCCGGCTAAACTTAATATATGTCTTATAATCCAACAATTTATTTATTTATTTATCGCCACATTTTATTTATACATACATATATACAAAGCTCTAAGTATGACTGACAGATTGACCGACTGGCTAACGTTTAGACAACTAATTTTTGTTTTTAAATACTGATGTTAATGCACGCTTGATTAAAAAATTTAATGGAAAACAACAGTATCTTAGTAGAAATTAAAATTAGAGAAGTTCTCTAAAAAAATATATTTTATACGTGGAAGAAAATGAAATGTTGTATAAAGAAATGTTGAAAGTTTTAAACTTAGCTTCAAATTAAACAAACACGACTCGATCATATCATGGAACTTATTAAGTGCTTTTAATTTGCTGATCTTTAATATTAATTATTATATTAATTGTAATTTCTTTTTATTAAAACTTGCTCAAGCAAAGCTCTTAATAGGTATCTATATAAATATACCTAAATTTCAAGGTCCTAGCTTGTATAGGTTTCAAGATCAAAAGACATATACATATACATCAAATACTGATCGAGTTAGTGGGGTACTGGCAAAGCGCCACCTGTTGTTGAGCAGCGGCTACAAAAGTCGTCTTCGCTGGTTCGGAATCAATCAAAGAGGCTGACGAGTTGGTATTATGGCAAACAAATTTGCGCTTTTGCCTTTGTGATGTTCATTGTTTATTTGTTGCTGCTGTTCTTGTTGTTGTTATTGCCGCTGCTCTGGCTGTTGCTGTTGCTGTTGCTTTTGCTTAGTTATTTAGTTTTAAATGCTCGACAATGGGCGTCTCATACGGTTTTAATTACTTACTATATTTAGGCAGCGAGCCTCGGCCTCGGCCTCGGATAGAAACTGAACTTTGCTACGTACACACACTCTGGTATTGTGATCATTGAGCATTGTTGCTATAACTTTATTGCAATTAGTCAGCAGCAGCTGAAGCAGCAGCAGCAGCAACAACTGTCGGCACCTGCAACAAAAATGCAAAGTAAATTCTCTCGATTCTCAATCGAAAAGTTTCTTATTGTAGTTCCGCCTACGTCGACGCTGTAGTTCAGTTCTTCCGCTGCTGCCGCCGCTGGCGTCGACGTCGTGCCGTCGCGCCGCCGCTGGCTGCCCCCAGCGGGACCACAGGGCGTATTGTTGCCACTCGGCTGCCGTTTGCCATTCGCACAAGTTGCATGTCTTTTGGCTGCCATCGCATTGTTGTTTTATTTTCGGTTCGCGTGAGTTTTGCATATTTCGAAGTACGTTTTCATTTCTTTCCTTTTTATTTTTTTTTTGTTTTTTTGCATTTTTCATTACTTTTTCTTACTTAATTCCTTTGTTTTTTTTTGTGCTACTTTTCAGTTTACAAATCTTTGTTTATTGTTATTTTTTTTTTTTTTTTTTGTTTTTTTTTGTTTTTGTGGTGCCGTGCTAATTTTGTAACTTCTCTAATTCAATGTGCGCGCTAATTCGTTAAGTGGGCTTCCGGCCTGTTTGTTGCTTTAAGCCAAAACTCTGACCAAAATTCGCCGAAAGTTGCGAACTTCAAGTTTTGTGTGCGCGCGAATTTCGTGCAACTACATTTGTTTTTATTAATTAAAGTATTTTGTGTATATTATTGTTTCATTTCCAACTGCTCAGTTACAACAACAACAACAACAACAAGAACAACGTTCAACAGCGTTGACCGCAATTGCGTGTGGGCGTGGCCGCTACTGCATACAGGTTCGTTAATACGCTTTATAATTAGGCATGCTCACTCTCACTCTCATTCTTCCTCTCTCTCTCTGTCTCACTCTCCATCCTTCTGTTTCTATTTCTCTCTTTATGTATGCGAGAGAAGATCTTCTGATGGTTAAATTATGTTGCAATTAGTTTTCTTATTACATTTAGCATATATTGATATAAAGCAGATTTCGAACATAAAAGAGAGAGAGAGAGAGAGAGAGAGAGAGTAATAAAAAGCTGTACACAGTACAGTCTTTCCCTTATATTACATATTCTAATTCTGTGCAGACCATATATGAAAAGTATTGCCAACTCCATAATAAATAAATATATATATAGCGAATATATCATTAACAGTCGAGTCGTTATACCCATATAAGTCCGTCCGATCGTTTGTTTCTATTATTGACCTTTAAGGCTATAAAACTTTCGATCCATATATTGCTAGAAGTCTAGCAGAACCAAATCAGTTCTGATCACTAGAAATAATTTCTCTATGAATTTTATTCCCGTTTTCTTAGACATATTTTGGTAATATAATTGATGCTTAGTTTATCTTTTAATACAACTTGCAAATTTTAAAATCTTCGTTTAAGCACAATTTTGCGTGGGGATCAGAAACGAGTTCAACTCAATTTGAATAGTAAAAATATATATGTATATGTATATGTATATGTATATGTATATGTATATGTATATACCATATAAGCAAAGGTATATATGAAGAAGCATATCTTGCTTGGATGGGAGTCAATGTATTTGTTTGGAGTGCTTCGATTTGTTTGGCTGAGGACGCGCTTTGGCACCACAGCCAATCGGAGCCTTGAGATGAGGATATCTTGAATTAATATCAATTGCTTCCTCTGGCAGGATCTGTAGAAGGAGGTCTGCTGTCGTGGGTTTAAAGCTTGTTCTCCGACTCCTCAAGTTGCGGCAGGAGACAAGAAACGTGAATGGGGATATCAGCTATATTGGCGGATCGAAGTTAATTTTGATTGGACGTCGACTTCGAATGGCGCCGTTTACGCCGACAGCGCGCCTCTCCATTTGCCTCGGGCAGTTGGCCGAGGAGCAGAAAATCAATTGCCAGACGCCATTTGGCGGCTGGACGAGTCGGTAAATAAACGGGGAGTGATAGTTGGGGGAGGGATGGTGGGGAATGCTTACCTGCACCCTCGACGGCAAGCAGGAACCACGATAACGAGGCCACAAAACGCATAAAGTAGAAAGCATCGTTAATCAGCCAAGCGGAAAGCCCGGGACAGTAATAGAATATGAATCTCGACCACGTCCATTTGGAATGGCCGAGCGCGTGCAGCGCTTGATCGAATATATTAAAAAATGGCTGCCATATGGACAGCTGAACATAATCAACCACAAAGAGTATTGCGAACAGCTCAACCAGCAGCAAGAGCTTCCGCACCGCCGATGCGCATCGCTTGAATCGCTTCGGTCGGTACTGGGCCAAGGTCAGGAGCAGGCCGTTGGCAAAGAATATTGTTGACCAGTTGAGCGCCTGCGGCTCGGGCAGCTCGTCTGGCAGCTTCTTGGCATTCAGCAATCGTATCACATGCCACTGGTTCCACTGCAGCAGCAGGTCGAGGGTCAGCAGCAGCATCGACTCGTAGAATTCCCGCACCAGCTCCTCGGCCCGCATCTGCATCCTGCGCCTGCGCAACTGTGTCATGGCACATGAATCGATCGATCAATTTGGATTAAGGGATATCAAATACGGAGCTTAAAATCCGCTGTAAAGGTTTTCTGATAGTGTCGAAAGTTATTGTGTGATTTGTCGGAATAATCGGTAACAAATATGTTCGAGAGTTAAAAGTCACACTTGAATACTCTGGCAGTGCTGTTCATCCCCTCTCAAGCAATCTGTATCAAATCCTCATCCCATCCACCGTTAACTACACCACTTACTCCTGATCAAAATCTATTAGAGATTAGAGCTGTGGAAATTGTATCATTTGGCTAGGCCTGAATTGCTTTAATCAGAGCATGCAAGCCCTTTGGATTCATTTGAATTTATGAGAATCGCATAGTGGGGCACATAAACTGTAGTCCTCTATTGTTATCTGAGGGCACAATAAGCGGCTAATAAACAGCGTTGCCAGACAAAGTTCTTTGAATTTTATTGGCTATTGAAAGTAGAGACTTGAAATTTGAAATATACACTCGTGTGATAAAATCTAAAATATGTCAGATTTATAGAGTTTTAACCCAGTGGCTTTGTCGTTATTCACTCGACTCATACACGCACACACACACACACAAACACATACATGTATATGAAAGATTACGCATGAACTTTGCGCTCACGTTCTGTTCGTTTAGAGCTGGTTCAAACGTGGAACTGGCCACGAAATCAATTTCTCTGTCAAATCAGCAGACTGTATGAATGGGTGCCCCCCATATTTGGGTCTCCGCAGCATCCCCCTCTCACCCACTAGACATCGCTGTCATAATACATTCTCATACGAAAAGGAGCAGAAAGGACACCCGTGTCCTTTCTCTATTTGCGCTGTCAAAAACTATAATTCCCGTCTTGCTTTTGGTTTGCTGGCTGTTCCAATAAAAGTTGTAGTTGCCATACCCAGTCTTTCATTCAATGGGGTATACCACTGTGCAATTTCTGAATCTCAATTTTCATTGATTCCACGAGTAATATAGTTAACAGATTTAATTTGAGAATACAGGGTATCTGCTGGTTGCATTTCCTATTTCTTTCACCCTGGCTTATTGTTATTTTTGTTGTTTCGCATTTTCTGCTCGACAAAACGGTAGACCCTAAAGTCACCGGCGTCAAGTAAACAAAGCTGCCACCGAATACAAAAGTGGCGACGCCGACGCTGACAGCGACGCCGACGGCAGCCGCAGCGTCCAAAAAAGGGACGAAGGGCGCACCACACAAAACATCTGTGAACTGTGAAGCAATCTCTTTGTTCAACTTAAACTGCTTACTCTTGAATTTTTTAATGTCTTTGAATAATTCTACTGATAAGATTTAAGCTAACAGATGTCTTTTTTTTCTTGCAGTTAGCAAATGAAAATTTATAATAGAAGAAAGACAAGATTTATAGAAGATTAGAAGAAATTTATAATGGAAGAGAAAGAATTACTGGAATTTAATGTTATTGTGATAGCTTACAATATTTTATAATATTTATTAGTTTCTCAGTTTAATCATAATTTTGAATATTTAATCAAAAGTCTTATTTACTTATTTCTTATTACTTACTTATGTTTAATCTTAATTTTGAATATTTAATCAAAAGTCTTATTTACTTATTTCTTATTATTTACTTAAGTTTAATCTTAATTTTAAATATTTATACTTATATTTTTGTTTTAGCTTACAATATTTTGTATTATTTAAAAGTTTCTCAGTTTAATCTTAATTTTGAATTTTTAATCAAAAGTCTTATTTACTTTTTTCGTTTTATTTAATTAAGTTTAATATTAATTTTGAATATTTAATTAAAAGTCTTATTTACTTATTTCTTATTATTTACTTAAGTTTAATCTGAATTTTGAATATTTAATCAAAAGTCTTTTTTACTTATTTCTTATTATTTACTTAAGTTTAATCTTAGTTTTGAATATTTATACTTACATTTTTTTTAAATCTTAATTTTGAATATTTAATGGAAAGTCTTATTTACTTATTTCTTATTATTAACTTAAGTTTAATCTTAATTTTGAATATTTATACTTATATTCTTGTTTTATGTTACAAACTTACAATATTATGTAATATTTATAAGTTTCTCAGTTTAATCATAATTTTGAATATTTAATCAAAAGTCTTATTTACTTATTTCTTATTATTTACTTAAGTTTAATCTTAATTTTAAATATTTAATCAAAAGTCTTATTTACTTATTTTTTATTATTTACTTAAGTTTAATCTGAATTTTGAATATTTATACTTATATTTTTTTTATGTTACAAACTTACAATATTTTATAATATTTATAAGTTTCTCAGTTTAATCTTAATTTTGAATATTTAATCAAAAGTCTTATTTATTTATATTTGTGTTTTCTATTACATACATAGGCTATAAATCTATCAGATGAAATATTTTTGTTTTGCTATTTTTTTTATTTCGCTAAGACAGTACGAAAATGAAATGAAAATAAAACTCTGCTAATGATTGAATTCGACAGCTTTGTCGCCTGCCAGCGACTGACGAGTCGATGTGCTTAAGTGTGTGCGTGCGAGTTTCTGTGGTTGCTATTAAGCCCACCCACCCACTGGTTTCATCTTTGATTTTGCCAGCCTTCTGTATTTGGAACTGGCCGTCCTCATATTGTGTTTGGCAAATCGTTTGCGATAAAGCCAACTACATAATGTCTCTGTAGGCCAGGGCCAAGACGGGCTGCAAACGTGGCCGGGACGGGCCACATAAAAATGCTAAACCAGCGCAATGTTGGCGTCGCAACGACGCAATCATCCAACTCATGTGACCAAATACGAGTCTGTGTGTGTGTGTGTGTGTGTGTGTGTGTGTGTGTGCGTATATGTATGAGTGTGACGGAAGAAGATGGTTGGACGCAGTATAATGCGCGTTATCCTTGATTGCATGCTTCGATAGCAGGATATGAGGCGGCTGCAAACAAGCCGCTCAACGTTTCTTATTTTGTATGCCCTTTGTGCGGATATCACGAGTCCTGCACGAATTGTGTAACCCTTGGAGGAAGGACACATCTTCAGCCCCATAATGAATATATACTCTCTATCAGCTTGCATGGTGAAGCACTAGACTCTAACCCTAGCTGAGAGAGGATCGCCAAACATTTTAGCTATTGAAGAAAACATATTCGAAAATAGTGTTGACAATATTGGACTATTACATAATCATTTTACGAATCGCCTCGACTGAATCGCTTTACACAGCTTTTATAAGGTTTCTAATAAAACAATCCTCGGGAATTCAGGCTTCGCATGGAAATCCTTCTAAGCAGTTTATCCACAAGCATATTAAATAATCAGCATGCCGAGGACAAGAGTTCCTCTTTGTTTTCCTTTAAGTGCGACTATCGAGATTTTGCTCTTTTAATACTCCCAACCCATTGGAAATGCGCCATCAGGGTATGAGGGTTTTGTTCGAATGTATGAAAGAGGCAGAAGAAGGCGTGGAGAGCTCTATATGAGTATGTACATATCGTACATATCTAAATGATGATATATGACTGCATCATCTATGACTTGCTCTGTCGGTTTTTTTTTTTATCCATTTGTATAAATGCGTCAATCTCAGAAACTACACAAGCTAGAGGCCTCACATTTTGCATATCATTTAAGTTTTATGAGTTCAAAAATAATGTTAAATAATTCACGCCATTTTCAATCGCGATAAAAGTTGAAGATTATTTTGGTTAAGGGTATTTGCTAGTCGGGCACAACCCCCATAGAACATGCTTTCTTTGTTGCCCTTCTTCTTCTCAAATTTTATTTTTTTTTTTTTTTTTGGTCTTTGGCTTATCTGCTTCGTGCTATTCCTGTGCTCATCATCATTTGCCAAAAGGCCAAGCAAAGAACTCATTGGGATTTGATTGGTGTAACACACATGGCTTACAAGTTCGGCATCCGAATTGTCAGCTGTGCCCGAGGCTAATTGATTTCAAACTGCAGACTGTCAATGATGTTTGTGCCAAGTAGCAACTTGTGGACATGGCCAACTAAGCAACTAAACAACAATTTTTAATTGTGCTCGGGCCAAGTTGTTGAGGCTGAGAGAGTGGAGAATGGAAAATGGGGACTGGGAACTGGGAACTGGGGACTGGGGACTGGGGACTGTGGATGGGGCCAAAGGCAAATGAGCGCCCCGAGAAATATGAACGAGGTCAATGATTGTTTACACTACACTCGAATGCTGTTTACTCGGAGCTATCGCAGCCAACGACGCAAAGAGCTTGAGATTGGGTGAGACGGCGAGACGGCAACTGGAGGACAACTGTGGCGGGGAGACGGGGAGGCGGGGAGGCGGGATGGCAATGGGGGCAAAATAGTGGCTGGCTGGGCGAGTAAATGCTGCCACTAGACACCTTCCAGAGCTACGGCCTCTGGTTTAGCAAAAGGCCCCACCTTTGGTTAGGGCCACTTGGCTCACATGTTGTTAACTACCTCTCGCTGACAGCATATTATGCCCAGAAGCACACATGTCTCTGTCTGTATGTGTGTGTGTGTGAGTGGGTGTGTGAGTGGGTGTGTGATTGTGTGTGATTGTGTGTACACACGTACTATGCACATAAACATGTGCTTATATAGATTTCGCCCTTGCATCGCATACCCGCCACGACACGGCTTTAAATAAGTAGCCTGATTACTTCCACAATTGACTGGATCAGGTGGCATGTGGTCATTAAAAGGCCGCAGCTTTAAGATGTGTGCTTCACAATGTTCAAGAGTCGTTGCACACAAGGACTTTAAGAAATTGCGGGATCTTCTATTAAGGCTGCGATGGAAGATGAAAAATTCTCACCAGATTCGAGAGCTTGACAAGCGAAACCGTTGAGATGTTGTGAGATGTCTCAGCGATTCTCTATGGGAGCAACGAGAGAAAGATCTTCCTTCTAATGTATGTAATTAATTCAATTGGGCTCCAGTAGTAAATACAGCTGAGATCCTATATGCTCGACCTGACGAAAATTGTGAATGATATTTTGTTGCTGTCCTCAGATATTGCATTATAATATAGGGTGTTGAAGTGAAGGCTAACGAATATATTGGGGGGTTTCAGCCCTTAAATAACAGTTAAACCAAACCTCATCGACTCGCAAAGGCTTTTGTTAAGCCTCCTTTCACTGGATTGCTAACTGTTTCCCGTAAAGCCCAAAAAACGGCACTTCTAAACTAGAAAGTTTAGACTATTCTTCTGTTATAGACTGTGACCTACGTGACCTTAGTAGCTCTTAAATGAACGGAAATGGAAGCAAAAAATGGCATATTAATTTGGCACATGTGCGGCAGAGGAATTACTCATCCGTAAGATACATTCGTTGACTCTGCCCCTTATCAATCAAAGCACAAAGTTCCCCAGGACAATAAATGGGAGATACAAAGTTTTGGGTCTATTGTAATTGGCCTAGCGTGAGAATTGAAAACAATTGCAATTGGAAATGAACAGAAAAGCGAAGCAATCTGTTTGTTTAGTTGTCTATTCGAAATGTTACGCATACGCGCTGTTTAACGCGTCGCGTTGAGCTCATCGCTTGTGCTTGACAAGTGCGTCCAGTGTTGGAAAGTGTCGGTGCCGTCGCCCTGTAGGCCGTCGGTTGCCGCTTCGCTGGATACGCTGTCAGCTCCAGGCAGATCCCCAAAGGCTGCTTAATTTATGCTACGCATTCAGCTTGATTGTGTGTGCGTAGACTTGTGTGTGTGCGTGTGTGTGTGTGTGTGTGTGTGTGTGTGTGTGTGTGTGTGTGTGTGTGTGTGTGCGTGTGTGTGTGTGTGTTTGTGTTTTATCATCGCCTGAAGCCACTTTGGAGCGCGTCCATTCATTTATTTTCATTTTGCGGGCATATCTTAATAATTTTGCTGTTGGGGCTAATGCGGCCACGCCCACAGCCTTCGTTTGCATTCGCTAAATTCCAAAGCGGCACGCAACAAATTAAATAATTAGCCGCTTAATTATTGTCGGCGGGCACATTTTTTACGTGCTCTTAATTTTCGACGTGCGTGTGTGTGCGAAATCTTTAATTGGTTTTTAATTAGAATTTTACAATACTTCAAATGAAAGTAATTTAAACAGCTGGTCAGCTTTTAAATGCTTCACTGTATTAGTTGCCAGCCAGTGTGCGAGTGAAACGGCAAATCTGTGCGGGAGAAAGCGAGACGGACAGATGGCTACAATGAAAGCAAACCATATAAATCCATTTAAGCCAAATTGATTTGCACGCTCAAATGTTGCCACACAAAATACAAAATGATCATAATTTCAACTTAGACACATAATGAAGCAAGTTGAGAATGTTGCACCGACTGCTTAATGCTCGTTCATATGAAATAAAAGCCGGATTAAAGCGAACCTATGAAAGACATTCAGAGAGTAGGACTTAATATTGTGAAGCACTAATATACCCGTCTGAATATTGTGAGCGGGTATCATGATATTTTCTGTATTTTCTCTAAAATTCCATTCTATTCCATTCTATTCCATTCTGTTTGCCCCACCCTGTGGCATTAGTTTCATCATCTGTTTATTCCGATGCGGCCTACGTTTTTGTTTATACCTATTGTAAATGCTAATTTTGGGTATATTGGCTTGTTAATCTATGCAGCAGACAAAAGTATTTTACCTTTAAATTAAACGAAACTTTAAAGGATTGAAAAAAGATGTGAATAGATCGTTGGAGTTACTTGAATAACTTTAATGAGAGCTTAACTGTATCCGTTTTCCAATTATCCAGACTTAAGAATTTGCTTGCTATACATAATGATTGTGTTGCACACCTGAGTGGCAGAGCTCAAGGAGCAGCTCAGTTGCATAACATTATAGTCGGAGCCAATTAGGGATTCGAGCTCGTCGATGCAATCTATTTGCTTCGATGCAACTTTTATGCTAAGGACGGAATCGTATAACTAATAATCTGTCTTAACTAGCTCTTGAAAATCAGTTGCAGCTGCAGCTGCAGCTGCTGTGCTTCTCTCTGCTCATTAGAGAGATTTCGTTACGGCTCAACATTTGAGGCAGACGCATTTTCTCTTCCATTAGCCAAACGCCATTGCAATTGCATTTTGTTAGACTAAGCGGCTCGTCGTCGCCTAATGCAAAACTTATTATGCGAATTTGCTGGCTTACGAGCTGAGCTGAGATACATTACCATCGCCATCATCGTCACTAGCAGCAGGAGCAGCGGCTAAGCGGGGCATGCCGCTAAGTTACATAAACATTGCCTCCTCTGCTGTCCGAATGCAGTCGCCGCCGGCGGCGTTTGCCACAAACTCAACGGATATTTTTTGCCGGCTTGGTGGCCCAGGATGGAGCTCTCTCTCTCTCTCTCTCTCTCTCTCTCTCTCTCGAGCAGCCGGCGGTGCAGTGTGCAATGTGCAGTGTGCGCACTAATTACGACAAGGTCGGTGCACTAATTAACAATGGCTTTGAGGCAGCTAAACGATATGGCGCCCAGGCGGCCAGACCAGGCCCAGGCCCAGGCCCAGGCCCAGTCCCAGGCCCAGGCCCATACCCAGGCAGCGCAAACAAGGCCCAGAGACCAGGCCCAAGCCCTGGCTAGAGCTGATGCCCAAGTCCACAGACCAGATAGCAGATACCAGAGACCAGAGCCCAGAGACCAGGAACTAGGGACCAGGCATCAGAGACTAGAGACCAATGCAGACTGGCACAAGCTCAAGCCATACATTAATGATTATAATTAAATGTGTGTGTGTGTGTGTTTGTGTCAGTTTGGCTGCAGGCAAAAGTTCTTGTTTTTTTGTTGGGGCGGGGCTCCAGTATTTCTGCACAGGTTTTACCTAACACGAATCGTGTTAGCGAAAGTGTTTGTTTAATAAAGGAAGAACAAGAAGAAGGGTTTTCATCTTCTATTTCTGAGTTAATGAACTTTTCAACAGGGCCAAAATTACAAATTATTTCCATTCGGTCTTTCATTTCTGGTTCAATGATGCTTAAAGCAGGGCTTAAATTACACACGGAGCGAGTAAATCTGCAGATGAAAGAAAATCTCGAAAAAGTTTTTGGTTTCACCTTCATTTGAAAGTTATTTTTATTTAAATGCCTGCCGTATTTTAATTTTTATTGATATCGAGTGCCCGGTTTCTTATTTGCAATGAAATTGATTGAAAATAGAGAGAAGTCGTCATATCCGATATCAGTATATATACATATATTTGATGAATATTTGAATTGATTGATTGAGATATTTTCTTATATTCCCCTCTCTGTCCGTCTGGTAACTTCTCGTAAACTGCTAAAGCTTGAGACTTAAATTTGAGATATTGTCCCCATAATAAATTTATATATGTATACTCTATATACTATCTGCATATTGTATGTAAGGCTCAGGTGAAAAGGTCTGTGAGCGGAACTTTTTTCGTTTAAACATAGTTTTGAATCATTTAAATTTATTCAAGCAAAGTATTATAAACAAGACATTGAGAAAAATTATTGTTTATATTTTTATATTATTTTTAAATATAATACAAAAATATCATTTGCTTATTGTCATGAACTCCTATTAGAAGAAAACAATGTATTATTATCTTATATAGTTAACAAGCAAAACTTTAAACAAAAGATATTTCATCCTTGAACATCAGGAACCCTTTTACAAACTAAATGTTCGAATTGGGTTGACTTATGGCTTATTTTATTTTAGTACAGCTGAAGTAAAGGTTTTTTAAATTGAACTATTCTATAAAAAATAAAATGCACAATGTAATCCTCCAGATATATCTGATTTACCTTTCAGCTATTTATTGTAGTGGCAAACAATCGTCGAGCTGAATAGAAAGAAAAAAGGTTCTGGGCACATAGATTAAATGTGGCTGATTAGATTCGATTAAATAGATGAGATTTGGACTTAACATTTTGTTTTTTTTTTCGTTTTCGCTGCGGGCGGGCGCGAAAAAATTGATATTCATTTTTTTCTTCTAACGGACAAAAGCTTAAAGCTTGCAATTCAACAAAAGCTTGTGTTGAGTTGCTGGCTGAGAGAGCAAGAGAGCAAAAGCTGTTGCAAGGTCTGCGGATGTGAATGTGTGAGTGTGTGTGTGTGTGTGAGTGTGTGATTATGTGGAGGAGGTTGGTCGGGTTGAGCGCGTGGGAGTTGGCGCTCGTAATGTCAATTGCTTGGGCTCTAAGTCTGTGTGCAGTATATTTTTAAGCCTGTGCCTTTTCTTAGCGTTCGCGAAAAGCCGAGACAAAAGAACAGACACATACACACACGCACACACACATACAGAAACCATTTCCTCTCTCTCTCTCTCAGACACACAATCAAACACGGTCCGTGGATTTATTAATGCGATAATATAACGCATACGCCGCATGGTCGGTTGCTTGTTTCCTTTATAATTTAATATTATTTTTTAGCACAGCGAGATGAGTGAAATTAATAATAAAACAAAATTTATGGCGCAATTAAAAGGGATTGCTAGAGAGCGGACGGGTTCATTTCGTTGAACTCCCAATCAAATGTGATTGGAATAAGTTACGTACAATTGCAGACAAGATGGAGCCAACTTGTAGACCGAATCAACCAATGCGAATGCCCACAATTCAGAGTGAATGAGTTTTCCCATCTCATTTACATATTTCTAGTTTCTAATTCTTATGCTGGATATTCCATTTATAGCTTACATCTATCTTTTATTTATGCTTCAGCAATAGTAGAGAATAATTGAAAACAATCTTTTAATTTTATTTTATAAGTTCAACTCGTTCATTTTATTTAATAAATAAGGAAAACTTTTAAGTACATTTAGTATTGATTTCGATAACTTTTAAATAACCGAACTGGAAGTTTATTTCAGGCAATAAAATATTTTGTAGATTTTAGATTGTTATGAATTACATTAAGACTGAAGTTATAATTTAAATCATTTAAATTTGTCATTTAAAATGTTGTTCAAGTATTTATTTTTTATTTGTTATAAGTTTACAGTATTAAGAAACATATATATGTATAAAAATATATGTTTTTTTTTTGTTTGTTTTGAAATTTAATTTAATTAATTTAGTTTTTAACTGAAAATTGACTTTTTGAAAAGTTAAGTATTTTTATTTAAAAAGCTAAAGAGTTAGATATTTTTCTCTATGTAGATTATAAATTTCTCTGTTAATAACTGTACAATGAAACATATATAAATACTTAAACTCTATTTGGACGAGCTTAAACTGCCTTCTGTTCAGTTTTTGTTTATCATATAATGATGAAATATTAAGTGTAAGACATAATTCTCTGGAAAACACAAAAGATGAAATAAAGTGTAAGGAATAGTTTCAAAATTTGTTTTTGAGATTAGCATAGCTTGTGGTTAGTCCGAGCTCTTAAGTGTGCAGTGTTAAATTTTAATAGCATACTTTTGGGCTGAGTTTCAGAGTAAGGCATTTAAATAAATTGTTCATTTAGTTATTTATTTAAACTATTCGGGCGATATCTTTGTTGCCTTAGCTAACACAACGCCAACGACGAGCGACGTCAACGGCGGCTGCGACGCTGGCAGCGACTGCAACAGCGGCTGCTGCGGCCCCGAGCGAGGCTTGGCTTATAGCATTTCGGCCATCGTTCGAAAGCTCGCTCCTGGAGCATGTCCGCCCGTAACGATGCGCGTCTCTTCAACTTCAGTGTGTGTGCGTGTGCGTGCGCCTGTATTGGTGTTGAACTTCCTCGTCGTTTGTCGTCCTCGTCGGTGGTATCAACAAGGACATTCGACCTACTGTTGATTGCGCACCGAAGCTTTTCAGTTGATTTTGAGACCGTGCCACGTACGGAACACGAGGGCTGCCGATCCGCCGGACTCAAAAGCGAGCGCCCAGGCACCATGCAGCGTGTTTCTTAAGTCCAAAACATTTTTTTTGCCACTTCTATCAAATTATTGTGTGAACCTCTGTGAGTGTGCCTGTGTGTGTGCGTGTGCGTGTTTGAGTTTGTGTTTGTGTTGCCGTCCGGCTCAAACAGAAGCTGTAAGGTATATAATATTCAAACAATTGCTGACTCTTGTGTATTTCAATTCAATTGTTTCTCAAGTTTCTTATTTTTATTATTAAAATTGTGTTTTGTTTTTGTTGTTGGCCTCTTTTTTTTTTTTTTTGAATTTTTGTTTTGGTGACATGACACAAAATAATGTTGGTCCGTGAAATGTGTAAGCAACAAAAATTCAGACATCAGGCGATGTCAGTCAAAAGAACGCGGCTGTTATATTGATAAAGCCACACACACACACACACACACACACACATAGAGACACACACATACACAGACAGACACACAGAGACAAACAGAGATACACGTACAGTGGCATGCATGAACACACATGCACACAACTTAATAAAGCACACACATACAGCCACACATCGAATGAGACACTGTGAGACAAATAGACAGACCAAGGGAGAAACGTGTGGAGACCGCACTGAAAAACGAGTCTGACAACTTAACGACTTACTTAGTCAAATAGAGAGAAGGTACGACGACACAAAATAACATGGCCCAAATATAACCAGTGGGTGGCAGAGCGATGGAGAGTCGGAGGGGCGGTGGGGCGAAGTTTTTGGTTGTTGAACAGAGACGGATAGTTGAGAGCTGGCCAAAATGCTGCTAAAGTTGTGTAAAGAGACAGTCTAATGGACTGCCCAGGCAAGCCATAAAGGGTAACAGTCACACCCACACACACACACGCACACACACACACACAGTCTCTCGCTCACACCTACAGTTGGCCGTTAAAATATTCAATTTTTTTTTTCCTACTTACAGAGCAAAAGGTGTTCGAGAAAAATGCGATGCTGCCTTTGGGCCTTTTGCTCTTAACGCTTTGCCTTAACTTCTGTTGCGCCTTGTCGCCTTCATTGTTGTTGCCCAAATTGTTGTTGTTCGCATTGTTGTTGCTGTAGCTGGTCGCTGGGCTCGCGTGGCTTATGAAATTGAATGAATATAATCAAATCAGAATGGAAGAGGTTATGTAAATGTTTCGGCTCACGTTTGTCGGCTCTGACGCTTCTCTCATTTGCGTCGCCTCTTCCTTAGCCACCATCTGACCCGCTAAGCTTCCATACATAAATACGAGAATGTATATATGCATAAATGTATATATGTTTGTGTGTGTGTGTGTGGAAACTTGTATCTAGCAGTTGCTGCTGCTGGCGTTGTTTTTCATCCAAGTTTCTGTTGTTTGGGATTTTGCATAATTTACAGCGCAAGTTAATAGCCAAACACATGTGCTGAAACATTTTCCGGGAGTTTTCCGATCGGGGTGGTAAACGGTATTTTTTGTTATTTTTTATTTTTTTGGGTTTATCTATGGGCATGTCTGTGTGGTGTGGGTGTGGGTGTGGGTGTGGGTGTGTGTGCTTGGGAATTCACTTGGAATGTTTGAACTTTGGACAACAGTGCAAAGTTTTTGCTGTCGCTTCTAAAAGACTATTAGGTGGACTTTATTTTCAGTACTAATAATTTGTGTGGGTGACTTAGTTATTCGAGCTGTGCAGCCACAAAATTATATACGATGTACGGCATGTTGAACAACAATCAATCTTTGCTAACACACACACCAACACATGCACATACACATACACATACACATACACACACAGACAGACATACACGCACTTTGAATGACAAACCAAGTCCGGACGAGTCCGGAATTTGCAATTTGCATTTCTAGACATATCTCTTAGAGCGACAAGCAAAAAATGCAATACAAAATAGTTTATAAAAAAGTGAAGAGTGCAATCACAGCCAAGCAATTGCATAAACAGGCAGCTGCATTCGCCCTTTGCCTTTTGCCTTTTGCCTTTTTTCTTTTGCATACCACTTGGCAAGTTCCCAACGGCACCCACGACCTTTTAAAGACCCGAAAAGTACACCTGAGCTTAACGGAAAGGTGTGCGGCTATGGCAATTAGATGGGTTATGGAGCTGAAAATATTTGGCAACTGTCTAGCATTTCCATACCATATACAGAAATTATGGTATGGCATATAGAATGCGGTAAGGGTAAGCTAAAAGAAGAAAACAAAAACTTCCGGTTGAAACAGGCTTCATTAAAAAGCAAAACTGATGCATATTTTCTTTGATTGCCTGGTTATATAAAATCATTGAACTATAAAAACTAGTTTTCATTTTATTAATTTATAATAGACACTTATTATATTCGATTGCTATTTCAAGCTAGACAAAATCGACAAAATCGACAAAATCTACCAAATCTCTCTTTCTTTTCTTTTTTTACTCAACATCTTCCATACTTATAAAGCGAAAACAATCTGTGGGGTTACAATTGTATCCCAAACATTTTTCAGAAAGTTAAACATAAATAATACAAATTCAAATGTTACAATTTTCAATCTTAATCTTTATTAAGAATCCCTTGCTGTTGAGGTTTTATACTTGCAATCAAGGTCCTAGATTCTTAAATATTTCTACGTTCAACGCGCTTTGTACTCTTCTCATATGGATATTCGAACTACACGAACTATCGTTTAAGTTCCAATCCGTTTTACTTATTGTCTTAATATCCTTAATTTTCCTGGGGAAATATTCCCAATATTAAATTAACTGCAAAAGTCAAGTCAAATCTAATCAAAATTGATTTGAGACTAGTTTCACTTCGTTAGGCACATGCTTTAAAGGCGTTGAAATTCTCATATACATGTTGCCATTTATCACGTTCATATGCGATGTACTTTGTGCCCTAAAAGTCTTTCGTAAACGTGTGCAGTGAGCATTTGATTCAATTATGTGGATCCTGTGAATTGCGTAAATTCCAAATGGTTAACCAAATGCTAAGATTTTGTTTTGGTGTGTCGGCATTTAAGCTATTTCTTGGATGAACTTTTGCTGCGGTACCTCCCAAGACAGGTTGCTGAGAGAGAGAGAGGGAGAGAGAGATAGGGAGATAGGGAGAGAGAGGGAGTGAGTGTGTAGATAGGAAGTGTGTGCGAATGGAATCGCAGGGCTATTTGCTGAGCAACCACGTCAGCGATGTTTGCGCCTTGGCTGGGTTGGCCAAAACAAATTGGCATACGAACTCGTTGGACAAAGTTCTGGGCCAGTCTTCTAACTTGTTTACAAGTCGTTTGGCAATTATTCAATTAAATGTCGACGCCAACGGCAATTCTGTGTAATTTTGACGCACGTAGCAGCAAAAGTTGAAATAGATTTAAACCTAACCGGAAATCGCGTAATGCCCGCTGCGCGTCACACGTTAGCCGGACGGAAGCGAAGAGTGAGAACAGGAAGAGGAAGCACTGGGGGTAGTGGAGGGAGTGGGTAGTAGCTTTTTGAGTTCTGCTAAGCCGGTTCACCTGCAATTTGGCAAATGTGCTGCCCGAGGTCTTAAAGTATGTTCAATTTTCTTTCCTTTCAATTTCCTACTCCGACAGAGCCAGACGGCCAAAGCCTTCGGCACAAACAACTTCCGCAAGCAATGTGGCCAGAAGCCGAGATGAGGGCGAGTCTTGGCCAGCTCGTTAGCAATTGCATCACAGACAACCATGTCCGATGTCCCTTTTTGTCCCTCCTTGTCTACCCTCTGCCTCAACTCCGCTCGGTTCTGCATCATTTGTCCCTTTTGTTTACCTCCCGAGCAAGCGGCTATTTCTTGGGTGACTAAATACATATCCCACATACGTGTACACACATATTTATTTATGTAATTCTGTTTACATATGTGACAGTGAGTGTCTCTGTGTGTGTGTGTGTGTGTGTGTGTGTGTGTGTGTGTGTGTGATACAAGGTTGCACGGCCAAAGGGCATGTATCTCTAATGATCCTTGCTAACTATGAGAGCGAAAGGCATTCAATTAATCGCTAATTTCTATTATGCACATTTAAAATTGCCGGAATTACATGTGTATGGAAAATATTAAGTGATCCATAATCACATACACCTGAATATTTCCCACTTATTGAACAGGTGCAGAAAATTAAATTTATCCCAAGTATAAGAAACCTGTTCATATCAGTATTTAAATAATATTCAAAGATACTTTTAGGCTTATCGAAAGTTTATAATATGAAAAACATGTTTTTTTAACCCTATGCTAAGGAAAGGTTTGAGAGAGTGTTTAGGTTGGACCTAGTGAAGAAGGCTTTCAGAAAAGCTAACGGGTTTAACTTCCAAATTTTATTGAGAGAAGTACAACGCATAAATTTGAAGAAAGGTAAGAAAAGTGAACTAAAATATGAGCTTACGGAAAAGTTTTTTTTCATGTAAAAATGGGAATACCCCGGGAAAGTGTCTGTAAGAGAAGAAGGCGTATATTTTTTTTCCAGATAAGTCGATTTTACACTGGCTTTTTTTTTAAGGACATTCTGAATGCTTTAAGAACTATTTAGTACATAGGAAATCGCTAGGTTTATAGAAATTTCATGGTTTGGCTGGTGTTTAGGGTATCTCTTAGTTGGGCATTTCTGACTTTGTGACTGGAGCACTCTTAATTGTTTATTCAGTTGTTGAGCAGCGCAAAATATATATTTTGCTTCCGTTTACATACATAACGAGGCATGTATATAATATATATGTGTCTAAATTTCGAACACTATTTTTGAATCTGAAATAATTGAAGAATTCCATTATATAGCTCTTAATTCTAGCTAGTTAAAGTCAGAATATTAACTTAAAATAATGTAATATGGCATTTAATTTGAAGATTTACAATGAATTTTCATTGCTTTCAATTTTAATTCGAAAAAAGAAGCTCCTGTAGACAAAGTTTTACTTTGGGTCACCTCCGCGGAGGATTCACGTTTAAGGAGGTTGGAGATATTCGTGGTCCGAAGCTCGTCTGGAGAATGCCATGAAAACTTGCCTCCTGCCGCTTGTCTTGCTGTTTGGTGGAGTTTTCCTCGGGCATCCGACATGGCCATCAAATTTTTCCGCAACTCGTTAAATTACGAGGCTCCAATGCGAAATGGAATATGAAAGTGGCAGCGAGAGAAGCGACACAATCAGGTAGAGAAGATAGAGAGAGAGAGAGAGATAGAGAGAGAGAGTCGGAAACGAATGGGCAGGTGGGTGGGGGAGGGAGTTGGAGATGGGGCAGTATACGATTTTATGATTGCGTGTTGCAAGTTTTGTCCAATTTGCCATTCGGTTAAATGTTTATGATTTGTGCGGCATCTGCTGTGGCAGCTTCTAATTACGCAGGGCTTTGAAATTTTATGCCTGCTGCGTGCATAAGTCATGATAATTGCATTTTAATGCCACACCTACAAAAATGAAGACAGACAGACAGAAAGAGGAAAAAGAGAAATAGAGAGAGAGAGAGAGAGTGAAAGAGAAATACAAACTCTCTTCCCTTTGCTATAGTTTCAATTGCCAATTGAAAGCCAGTTAAAGATTAGCTAAAATTTCGCAACAAGGATTTAAGAAAGTTTCGTTCACGAAACTTGCTCAAGAAATTATTAAAATTTTAATTACAAAACTTTATTGCAATTTGTGTCGTCATCCATACCCACATAACGGGACTCTTGGCATTTTCCTTGTTGCTGCAACCGCAAAGGTAAAAGGAAGCAAACAGGAGTCCGAGCTTTCAATTTTCCAGAAGCCGTCGACTAGTTGCCCTTTGTCTAGAGTTTCTTTCTTTCTTTCTTTCATGTTTTGATTTGCATAATATTTGAATAAGAAAGAAAAGAAATGAAAAGTAAAACGAACTGAAAAGGGATTAATGTTAAAGAATTCAGAAAATAAACTATAGGGTAAAAGTCTACAAAGAAATTAAAATAATATATATAAAAGCAAAGCAGACATAAGAAAATGAATAAATACTGCTGCTAACTATGTAATACTTTTCTCTTAATAATAATGCTTAAATTTTACAAAGAGAAGTTCCATAAGAAACGTTATATAATGTTCGTAATATTCTGGTAATTCTGGGAATATGGAATACGTAGAACTAACCTTAAAGATCTGTTTTGTGATTGACAATCGATAGAAAACTTTGATTAGGAAGGAATATTTTGAATAATGTGAAATGCATTGATAATTATATTGAAATAAATAATTATATAAATAATAGAAATATTGAAAATAAATGATAGATAATAAAAGCAATAATAATAATGAAAATGTGTGAAACTCTGTGAAGGCAGACTGAGTGACAAATTGGGAGTGGCTAAAAGGAAAGAGTATAGGTTGACTAACTGCCTAACTGACTGACTGACTGACAGAATGAGTGACTGACTGACGGCAGCTCCTTTTGGCACTCGTCGCCATTGTGAGATGTCCCTGGATGTTGACGTTGTTGTGTTTTTGGTTGGTCTTGACACACACACACACACACACAAACACACAGAAATGCACACACACACAGAAATGCACACACACACACACATACAGAAATATGACTGCTGCTGGCTTGCTTAAATATCAAAGTAGCTTTCGCTATTCATCAGCACAACCGCCGCTCCGAAAGCCCGGGTGGGTGATTCTCCGGATTGGATGTCAGGTGCACGGGCTGTGGCCAGTGCATGATGGATGACGTTTCTATGTGACAATGTGCCTGGCTGGCTGCTGATGTGTACATATCTTAAATCTCTTGTCACTTGTTCTTTCAGATCTAAACAGAGCCAAATCGGGATAAGACACGTGCTTCCAATTACCTGTTAGCGTTAACAGGCTGCCCGCTGCTGACCCCATCGGCCGTTTGGGCCATCGACACACGCACACCAGCACAACCGCAAGCCCAGGCCCAGGCCCAGTCCCAGGCCCAAAGGCAACGGCCCCACAATGGGCAAGAAGAACTCCAAATTGAAGCAGGACACCATTGATCGTCTGACAACGGACACATACTGTGAGTATGGCAACAGTTCCCTTTTAGCCCTTCGCTTTCGCCTTCGCCATCGCCCTCTTGCAGCCTGGCCAGAGAGCGTTTCGGCCACAAATCATGTTGGGTGCGTTCCAGCCTTGAACTCCATATGAATTATTGTGTCGAGCATTAAAAACTCTTGAAAGCCATTTTGGCAGCCCAAACGTGCGCAAATTTTTCTCAGATAAATACAAGAAAATACGACTATGTTTTTCTACCATGTGGCATTTAAGTGGTGCAACCCCCTTTAAGTGCCAGGGGGGTTGCTTTTATTGCCACTTTCAATTGGTAAGCCTCTCAGGCTGAACTTTGCCAGTTTTTAACTTGCGCCACTTCTCACACATTCCCAGCCGAGTATAGAAAAATGGATTTTCTTTTTTCACTCCTCATCTCAACGAATGTGGTATTAAGATCTAAACTCAAATTCTCAGAAGATAAATAAAATAAAAATTTGCTGATTTAAGGATCATAAATGCATTGGTATATACATACGTATATGCTGTATATGATTTTGACTGATTTTCCAATTCCAGGATTAATGAGTTTGAGAAGCATGAAGATGAGCAAAGCTTATAGAAGATCAAAATATCTTGAACGATGACAGTAAAATATTAGAGAATTAAGAGAAGTAATAAAAGAAAGAATATAAGTCGGAGAAGTAATAGCAAATGAAAGAGAAAAACAGTAAAAAAGTTAAGGATTAGAAAGAGTTAAGGAAGTGTAAGAGAGTAAGAGAGTAAGAGAGTAAGAAAGTAAGAGAGTAAGAGAGTAAGAGAGTAAGAGAGTAAGAGAGTATGAGAGTAAGAGAGTAAGAGTGTAAGAGAGTAAGAGTGTAAGATAGTAAGAGGGTAAGAGAGTAAGAGAGTTAGAGAGTAAGTGTGTAAGAGAGTAAGAGAGTAAGAGAAGTAAGCGAAATAAGAGATATAAGAGAAATAAGAGATGTAAGAGAAGGAAGAGAATTAAGAGACGTTAGAAAAATAGGCGTAGTGTCAGAAGTAAGAGAAGTAAGAAAAGAAAGAGAAGTAAGAGAAGTAAGAAAAGAAAGAGAAGTAAGAGAAGTAAGAGAAGTAAGAGAAGTGAAATAAGAGAAATAAGAGAAGTAAGAGAAGTAAGAGAGGTAAGAAAGGTAAGTGAAGTAAGAGAAGAAAGAAAAGAAAGAGAAATAATAGAAGTAAGTGATGTAACAGAAGATAGAAAAGTAAATGAAATAACAGAAGTAAGAGAATTAAGAGATGTAACAGAAATAGGCGAAGTACCAGAAATAAGAGTAGTAAAAGAAGTAAGAAAAGTGGGAGCAGCATCAGAAGTATGAGTGCAGAAAAAGTAAAAGAGTAAGAGCATAAGATATATCTGATTGAAATGGGAAATCAAATCTGTCTCAAGCATTTCTTGAAGCTCTGCAAAAGTTGCCTAATAGGAAGCTGCGAGAAGTTCGCGTGTGTTTCGAGTTTGTGGAATACGAATGGTTCATAACTACAAATGTGGCAGCAGGAGGGTCCTTTTTTATTGTTTGCTCCTCTTGCTGTTTGCCTGGGGGTTTATACGAGTTTATGCGAGCATTGCTACAATTTGTCCCTACACACACTTTTCAACAGTTGCACATGGTAAAAGTTTCTGAGTGCACTCTTTCATACAATCCACGGCCCTCGGCCCACGGCCCACGGCCCATAGCCCACGCCCCGGCCAAGGAATCCATCCTTAAACATTGTCCCATTGCAATTCGATTCCCGTCTTCGGCTCTCTGCCGGCTCATGGGCTTTAAGAGCTGAGGAGTATTCTTTATTGTTCATTCGGCAGAGTGGCCTTATTATTGGCAATGCTCGGTCCTTGAAGTGGCAACTGCTGCGACTGCAGCGACTGCTGCTGACTGCATTTCCATTAAACTGGCTCAGCAGCCTTCCGCATACCCTGGAATCAGCAAATGGCTGCAATAAGAGACTGCACCAATTCGTATACCCTCTTTCCATCGATTTTTATGCAATCGATGAGCATGTGATAAAGTAATAAAATTTAGCTTAATAGAGATCAAGATAAGAATCTAAAATATATTTAAAGTCATTCGCGACTTAGTTAACGGAATTAGCAGAGCTTTACCCTGATTAATTGATTGAATGACTGACTGAGGCTAGATAATTTGCACATACTTAGATGAAGCTTTAAAAATGGCATTCGCAAATGTGGAAAATTGGCGGAAAACGGTTTCCACACGCGCTTTCCAACCTTTTATTCCCATAGTAAAGTATACAAGCTTCTGAGTGCAGCCAAGAAAAAAAAAAGGAAATGCTAAAATGTGGCCAACATTTGATTACTTTTGCCGCCGTTGTTCCCAGCGGTTGTCTCTTATATATGTATATATGTGTGTGTGTGTCGCTTTTATGCCAATTTCTATTTGTGTTACGCTTCGGCAAACAGTCGCAGCGAGGCAAATCGCTTATAGAACTAAAATGCGGCCAATGTTGTCGAAGGACAGACACAGAGTTAGATCTGAAGCAAGTGAACGGACCCGAGCCCGGACCCGGATACAGACCCGGACACCGACCCAGACACAGACCCAGACCCAGACCCAGACCCAGACCTAGATTGATGCCCAGACAGGCTTCGTGCCTGTCGCAATGTCATATTGCAATGCCGATTGAACTGCATTCATTTGGCACATGCTCTTTGCTATGCAAACCCACTCACACGCACACACACACACATACACATGCACACACACTATACTGATGGTCCTTTTGAGTATTCTATGTGCAATGTTCTGCCCGTCAGTTCCCTTTGCACGCATTGGCATTCATTCAGTTCTGGCACTCAAAATTCAATTCAATGTTGAAATTATTATTTCACTTGTTGTATTTGCGTTCAATGTTCATCGGGGGATGCCTCATTGTCACGTTGTGCTTCAGTCTGTCTGCCTCTCGCTCTCTCTGTCTGCCTCTCTGTCTCTTTGTGTGCTATTTAATAGCTGTGGGTGTATGAGTGGGCACTCAGCTTGTCTCCTTGTGACAGTTTGTTTGGCATTTAGCAGTGGAAATCAAACGTGTAAAAGCAACAAGCAAGCAGAGCTGTAAAAACACACACAACCATGAGGCGCCAAGCACCCGCACCCCCTCGCCCCCGTCACATAACCATCCCCCAACCCCTCCCTCTACACCGTCATCCAGCAGCTGCTGCCAATGAAGTCTCCAGCGCTTGTTCCTGTTTCCGTTCCTATGCCCCGATTGCAGTGGCAGCCAGCTGCACAGTGGTTCAAAGCAGTGCAAACATGGGTCAATATTTTTAAAGCTTATTTCTTCAGGAATAAAAACTGAATTTAAAAACTAATTACTGCTTCTAAAATCTAATCAAGTCTTTGCATATATACAATTTATACCGAGTATATATTCAAATTAATTATCGTCAAGTTAAGTTTTTTTAAGATTATATTTACTTCACAATTTTTGTTTCTTCTTTTAGATATTTTTCACTTTGTTTTCCCATTGAACTTTTGGCACTGTGAATAGATTCCTCCCCTCTCCATTGCTCCAGTGCCATTGGCTGTGTCTGTCCCAGTCCCATTCCCGCTCCCATTCCAAGTTCCTGTCCCAGTCCCAGTCCCAGTCGTAGTCGCAGTCGCAGTAGCAATGGCAGTCGAGTCCTAGTCCCAGTCCCAGTGCATGTGCCAATCCAATCCCAGGCCAAAAACATGATGCACATGTTGTAAATAATTTGCTAATGGCGCCATTGAAGCCTTCACAGCACGACGGGCAGGAGCAGAAGCGCATTAGCTACCCATTGCTATAGTTTTATGACGCACACATATAGACATGTGCATAGTCAGTCAATCAGTCCTTCTGTCCTTCAGTCCTTCAGTCAATCAGTCCTTCAGTCCTTCTGTCCTTCTGTCCTTTGCAGTGCCGTTCAATACATTCGCTTCTCTGCCTGCAAAGCATAGCGAGGCAAATTATTAAAACTACAAAGAGGCAGTTCAGAGAAGCGAGGTGAGCGGCAGAGAGAAAGAGAGAGAAAGATAGAGATAGAGAGAGAGAGAGGGAAAGTGAGACGGGTAACAGTTGACAAGGAAAAAGGTGGATATAACACAATTAGTTTATTGCCAATTGAAGTGTAATTATATTTCAGCTGGCACGTTAAACTTAAAGTTTTTAAAGTCTGTTTTAATTTTTGTATTTCAGTTCTGTTCAGTTAAAGCTTCTGTATTTATTATTCTAATTAGTTGCTTTAGTTGCAGTTGCTTTACACTATCGTTCAATCTCTGACCAGATTTAAGGGCTTAAACCTGGTTTAATGTTTCCAAATCGTGAAATTTATAACCGCACATTTGAATAAAAAGTTGTGTAAAATATTTCTAGGCGAGTGCAAAAATTTGATATCATTTCAGCGGCTTATTTGATGTTAATATATGCTTTAAAATGTAGCTCCAGGATGAATGACAGAACGGATTTAAAAGTGGTTTTATTTTAATACCAATTAGGGGATTAAAAATTATTTAAAGCTAAGCTTGTAGGTATTTTAATATATGATATATGTACATGTTTACTATAAGATCTTAGTAACATAGGTAAATCCTCACTTAAACGTAGAAAAACTTTTTCTTTTTTTTTTTTAAATATTTGGGAGTCTTATTCTGGGCTTAAAAACAATTGCAGCTTAGTCTTTAATCATAAAATAATAGATTTTTGTTTTATTAAGATTAAGATATATGAAATATTTGTGAGAAAGACTTTCACAAATAAGAAATCTTTGAAAGACATGGGTTGAAAAATGACTTCAAAATTTAAGTAAGATATATGAAATGTCTTTAAATCAACATTCAAACTTAGGTTCAGATTAAGAATATAAGTAAATCTGGGCTTGAACTTGGAAAAACTTAAAAACCAAAGAAATTAAAGTGCCTCAATAAAGTCTTGAATCAAAGTTAAGATATATAAGAAATATATTTCTTTAAGATTAAGATTGATGAAACATTTATGTTCATTCATAGTCAAACATAGATTCAGATTCAGATAACGCTATATGAAATATTTTTGAATCAACACTCAAACTTAAAAGATTCTTAAATATACGAAATCCATGAAGGATTTTCTTAGAGACTGACTTTTTGCCCAATTAAATATCCATCTTAATAGAAGCGCTCGATTAAATACTATGGCAAAATATTGCTCAGAACTTAGCTGAAAATTAGTGTGAATCAGGTCTTCGACTATGTTGTGACTCCTTATGCCAATTATCTCGCTGTCGAATCAAATTATAGTCAGGTGTTTGATTAATGGGGCATTTGTTGCGCCGCCAGGTGGCGTGTTCAATGCATATCTACAGGGTATCCTCAATGAGCCAACTTTAGAGGCGATGGCAAACAGCAACAACATGTTTACCCGTGACACGCACATCACCACACACGCACACTCGCCCACATTACACATGCACACTTGTGCACACACATCCACATACACACACATACACATGTGCACATGTGCGCCCGCATTGAAGTCGCGATTCGTTCTTTCCCTTTATTTCTTAATTATATTATTTTTTTTATTTTCTGTAGGTTTTTCGCATGAGAGTGTGTTTGTGTGTGTGTGTAGATGATGGCGAGACCTTTGGCAGCCATTCATTAATTAGCATGTGGCCACTCCCAAGCGGCGTTTGGGTCCTTGCCACTTGCCACTTGCCACTTGCCACTTGCCACTTACTGGGTGTGTGCCTCTTACTGTCTCTTTCTAACGCAAGCCTGCGTGTGTGCAAAAAAGTTAAATTTAATCAGTTTGAAATTAAATTAAATACAGCAAAGTCAAAATCACAAGACCCGTTGCCCTTTTTTTTGCTCCCAAAAGCAGGCGACGAAAATGTTTTCCCCAAAAAAAAAAAAGATTAAATAAACACCGCGGGCCGCAAATAACATTTTCTTCTTTTTTTTTTTGGCCAAAGCAAAAGGAGACAAAATGGCAGGATACAAAAAATGGCGCCTTGTGCAAATAAACATTTAAATTGAAATAATTTGTTGTTGGCTTTTTCTCCATTTATATTTTGTTTTTTTTTTTTTTTGCTAGCAGTTTAGGTGGGTGTCCGATACACCCACTTGGGTTCATGTGAAGGGAATTGGATCTTTGAGAAGCTCACTCAATGCGCCTGGCTATGAACTAATTTGCTTTACTGCCGCCGGCGTTGTACACATACAGCGGGAGAGCGAGAAAGAGAGTGAGAGTGTGTGAGAGAGAGAGAGAGAGAGAGTGAGGGATCCATACACATGTATTATTCATATAGCCGCAGTAAAAGTCCTCGAACGTCGACATCAAAACATGGCCGGGAGCTAAGTTGGCCGACGCGTTAGCGTGCGTAGACTTTTAAAAGGGAACGTCGGCGGTTCGGCGCTGCTTTGTGGCGCTTTGTGGTGTGCGAGCGGTGCGGGTGGGTGCGGGTTGGTGCGGGGCAAAAGGGGTGCCCGCTTTTTGCTTGTGCGGCTTATAATGAGTTATATTTTGATGCCAGGCAACTGGGGAGCTTTTCAATTTGCGCTCAATGGCTGCGGCTGACTTGGATTGCGTGCAAGGACGCAAGGACGCAAGGACTACGACGGCCAGTGGCTCAAGACCCAGCTCTTTAGCCGGCGCTACGCTCACCCTCAATGCCATTACATTTTCCAATTAATGCTGCAGTTCAGATATTTCTCAATTTCAAATGAACTCGTTGCCTACTCCTTTATCGCAAAGCGAACTGTTTAACAAGCCTAAACAATAACCCCAGATCAACTTGGCCAATTAGGAGAAGTATTCAAGGAGCATTCAAGTAGCATTCATAGCTTTACATAAAACCCACATATGTGAGTCTCTGCCTTAGGGCTGAGCCAAATTAAAATCAGTTATTGAGCATTTTAATAGGGTCTTAAGCTCAATCAAGTTAAGTGCATTTAAATTAACTTAAGCCAAGCTATAAAAGACCAACCTTAATCGCCTCGCAGCTATCTTCCAAGCTTAAATATTTATATTTATTAAATAGGATAAGACTCAATTGCTTTACTGTATTATAATTGTACGTATTTGTAAGGAATTCTAAACTAATATTTTTATATTGGTAATAAGTGTACTGGAAATAAGAAAATTTCTGTTTGTGGATTTGTAGATTGGATTGAAGTTTAAATCTTAAGAGAATTAATTTTTGAGCAGACTAATTAAACAATTTAATATAGAGATCTGAATCAAAACTATAGCTAAAGAACTAACACTTAGAAACTAGTTTTTCAATTTTTTAAAGAGCTTCGCGCCTGTTTGGAAAGGGTATTTGGATTTCGGTGGTGGTTCAAGCAGATCCACTCTTGTTTTTCAATGTTTTTCATTTGTAAAGTGGCACACGGAACAGGGCTTCGCTCTGGGTTCTAAGTGCAGACGTGCATGTAGCACACGCGCCTTGAAGTATGCTACATATATGTGGATATGATAAGCTTACGTATAGATAGCAGATAGGTACGCATACCTAAGCATGTAGTTGAGTGTATGTGGCACACGGCGCACACATGGGACACACGGCACACACTGGCCAACATGTGTGGCAAGTTGCGCTGCTATAGTTCCAGCTACCTGGTAATAAATTAAATGATTTATTAAATGATATGCACTTTATGCAGCTTCACACACACACCCACACACCCACACACACAGACACACAGCCATTCACACACATACTCACTCACTCACACTCACACACAGAGTCTGCATACGGTAGGTTTAATGCTTCCGGGGAACTTCCTTGTCAATTGGAAAGCTCCTTAGCAGGACTAACACTTAAGCCTGTCATCAATTTTTGCACTAAGCCAAAATCGCAAAGCCGTCTAAACTAGGGCTAAGCCGGCATAACTCAGCGCTTGGGCCAAATTATTTGCGGGTCCATCATTTTGGCCACCTCGAGTGGGGTAAGGCCCGAGGTAAGCTGCTTAATGGTATGACTCCTGGGATCGATAAGCTCTTGAGTGCGTTGCATCAATGAAATCGACAGTAGGGCAATGTTTACTTATGAAATGAATTGAATTCAAAGCATTTAGTTTTACAGTTATCCAAATATTAATTGTACTCGCATTAGTTATTCATTATTTCTAATTGACGATAAATATAACAGTAATGTTTCCTGGGACTTGAATTCCTCTTAATCTGAATTTCTTTCCCCTCAAGTCAATTAAATTTAATTCCTTTGTAAACAAACTCAGCTGTTTAAATTGTATCTCTTAGTCATTGTTTAATTATCTTTTATATATGATATTTATATAGTATTAATGGAAATTTTATTAGGAACAATGAATTAGCGTTCACTTATATTCGAGTTATAAAAACTGGAAAATTAGAAATTTGTTTTGATTTGGCACTCAGAATTCATTTATGCAGTTTTCCAGCTAAGATGACAAAGAGGAAATATGATTTATATACAATAAATACTAAGCTAAAATGTATTTCTTTATAAACATAAAAGTATAATAAACATCTTTTCCATTAATCTCTTTGCAGTTACCGAAAAGGAAATACGTCAATGGTAAGAATTTTGGTTTTGCGATTCCGTTTAAAATCTACAAATGTAACGCGATTCTAATCTTAGTGCCTTTATATGAATCTGTGTGTATTATAAACATTAGTTTATATTAATAAAATAATTTATCATTTGCATCATTTTACAATCTGTGTGTGTCTGTGTGTGTGTGAGTTCGAAATGACCTGAATGCATTTTTTGCTGTCAGATTAAAAGTGAGTAATGCAATAATTGAGATTCGGGCCAATTCGAAAGGCGAATGCGAATGCGAATATGTAAATAAAAGTATTTTTTGATTCGAGGCAGCACAAATTTAATTAGCATTAAATAATGCACCAAACATTTAATTAAAAATAAAATATTTATATTAAACAATTTCATGCATAAATTTTTCTCATTTCTGATTTCTGATTTCTGATTTTATTTTTGTTTTTGTGTATTCATGCATTTCATAAGTTAAATATCTTTGTTAATGTAATATAAAAAACGATGTAATTTTGATTTTTATTATTTTTAATTTACCTCTTGACTGTTTGTGAATCTTAAATCGAACACCTTTCCCTTTCTCTTTCTCTCTCTTTCTATAACTCTTGCATTTTGCTCTGGATTTTTTTTGACTCGTTCTATGTATTTCACTGAATTCTAAACTGTGCTATCAAAAAAAAAAAAAAAACAAAAAACAAAAAACGAAAAAACAAAAAACAAAAAACAAAAAAACAAAACTATGTTCCTTTGATCTTCCGACTTCCGAATCTACGTAAAACCCGCTAAAAAAATAAAAAAAAGGCACAAAGGTTTTCTCAAAGATTGCCCGAATGGTCTGCTGACTGAACAAGTAAGTAGGAGGCGAGAGACGAGAGTCCATCGCCTTAAATGTTTACATCATATTTTATTTTTAACTACTAATATTCGGACAAACTAACCGCAAAATAATCCTATTAACCCAAAAATCCTATTAAATAAAACCATAACAAAATATAAAAAAAGTCTGCTCCCACTCATCGACGCGATGAGCAATACACAATTTTTGCCCATCACAATTTTAAAACACAAAGTAAACAACAAAAGCAAAACTACTTAGCTAATTTTTTTTTTTTTTTTGGGTTTTTTTTTTTTTTTTTATTTACATGCCATATTTTTTATGGCTGTACTCGAAATTTTATGCTTGGGCTTAATGTTTGTTTGGCCTTCTTCACTCATTGCCACCGAGATTATTGATGCCGCAGTTCTGTGGCTCTGCTTTTGGCTTCTTTGTTGCTAGCCAAGTTTTTACTGATATGCAAAATGTGGTGTGTGGTATGTGCCATGACTCTCTTCCGCTGCCCAACTGGCCTTATACCCTGTACGCTCTTTAGAAGGGAGTGGCACCGTGTGTATCACATCAAATTGGAGGAAGACAATTTGAAATTTAGGTTTTGTCTATAGATAAAGTTTACTTCAAATAGATAGATAAACCGATAACATACTTGGCTTGCTCTCCCACTGCCTAACTGCGCTCATACCCTGTACAAGATAGCAGAGTGTCACACATGAGGAGAAGAATTTGAAATTACGCTTTACAGCTTTAGCTATCGAAAGAAAAGTTACTTCGAATCAGAAGACTGATAACAATCGATCTTAATATTTTTAAGTAAACTGCAAAAGCGAAAGACTTTTACATAAAAATATTTACTTTAGAATATGTTTCTCCAAAATGAATTCTTTTACTATGTTCTACAAGTTAATTAAAAATAATGTAAGTTCTCGTTAAGGAAGCCTTTCTTCATTTTATTTAAATGCAAGAATTTTTGTTTGTAGTTCATGTTTATATAATATATTATATGCTAACATGGGAGATGTAGGGAAATGTAAGTAGAAAAGTAAGGTTTAAGGATCGATGCTGCAGTAGATTACAAGACTTGCAATAACAAACGAGGGATTGTGAACAGGATATTTCCAAGTCGAGCACTCATTCTCTAACTTGTTTGTGAAGTTGTTTAGAGTTACTTTTCGATAAATATTTTTTAGTGTCCTCCGTGGCATTATTTTATTGTTTCGCTTTTCTGTCTTGCGGTATTTGCGGTTTTAGCTCAACTGCCGAATGAAGTCATTTAAACAGTTAGTTAGTATAGCCATAAAAAACAATTCTCGATTGCCGGACTATGAGATGCCCTGTACTACAAGTTCGACTGCTTTTTCATTCAAATTCTTCGGTGTTTATTGCCCGATCTTAATAACATTTCCTGGCCTGTTCATATAATGATTCGGGGCAAACTCGATTTAGGCGTGATATAGATAGAGAGACAATAGTCAAGTCATGCAATTCCATGTTCATGTGGATGCGAGGTATAACAATGAATATATTAAGCATCTTATGGTTTTTTTTTATGTGGTTCTTTCAACTGAGGCATTGTTTTTAATTAGGCAAAAATTTTAGTACTCATTTCTCATTATTTTGCGTTTTGTTCTGGCAATATACAATGTGTTGCGATTTGTTGGGTATAGTCTCATTTACGATATGGGAAATTAAGTGGAAATTGAAATCGCTTTTAAATGCGAAAATTGGCATTTCGTTTTAAGGAAGACATAAGTAACCAAACAAAATGTAAGAATTAGTACATAAAAAGCAAATTAAAATTAAAAATGATGTAAAATAAAATAAATCTGTACATACGTTGAAATAAATTAATTTCGAGTCCTTATATCTATTCATGTTTCTATGTTTTAAATAATTTCTCTTTCATAAAGGGAATTCTTGACCTATCTAATCTTAACTAACTGTCAAATATAACTCACAAAAATTAACATAATAAACAATAAAATCTAATATAGTTTTTTTACTTTCTGGGCGAGTAAAAAGAAGAGTCGAAGCTTGCAGCCCCAATTTAAAAAAAAATATAACCAAAAAATAATAAGACGATTATTAACAAATGGAAAATAATTATTGGAAATTGTTTTGCTTCCATTTTTAATAACTATTAATAAAATGTTGCATTGCTATCTGTTTTCTTATCTTTATTTGAACAATCATTGCTACAGGGATTCATCAAAATTTACAAGCAATTTTTCCCGGATGGAGATCCCAGCAAATTTGCCTCTTTGGTATTTCGAGTGTTTGATGAAAATAATGTAAGTGCATCCATTTAAGAAACTGACTGATTGATCCTCATATCATACTCATTTGTATTATCGACAGGATGGCGCCATTGAGTTTGAGGAATTCATACGTGCACTCTCTATAACATCACGTGGAAATCTCGATGAGAAATTACACTGTAAGCCAATATATAAGATACACATATATATATATATATATGTATAAACAATTATATTACATTCTTAATAGGGGCCTTCCGTCTTTATGATGTGGACAATGATGGCTACATAACTCGAGAGGAAATGTACAATATCGTTGATGCCATTTATCAGATGGTGGTAAGTCAAGAGGTCAGAGAAACCCAATTAAAGCAATATAATAAATATATATATATAATATATATTCTATTGTTTCAAAGTATGTAGCAAAACAACATGACTTAAAATTACTTTTGGGGGTAATTGAGTTTGTATTTCGCTTATAAAATGGGAAAAGGGTGATTCTGATATTTAATATTCATCTTTTGGGCTATTGATTAATACAATGCTGTTGCATACTCTTTTTGGACACATAATTATCATAAATTAATTCAAGTGAGCATTACGTAATGGAGGACTGTTCGATCTGCTTAACCATAAATCGCTAAGACCATAAGACTTTAGCAAAAAAAGCTTTACTTCTTAGCGTCTTCCAAATTTCAGATTCAAATCATGGAAAATCGACTTTAAACTGTAAATTTATGCTTTTCAAGTATGGAAAGAAAACAATATAAGCGTTTTTTTTTTATTATTTCCAAATTACAAACTGTTTTAAGGCGTGGTATTTCGTCTATTGTTCAACTTTGATTTAAAGGGGTGATTTTTATATAATAATTTGAAGCAAATACTAATAATTTGCAGTTGTATTGAGATGAGTTAGTCAGACGGGCAACAAGATAACGAGGACCCGGAGTTGAATTCCAGGCTAGTGTATGGATGTCCTCTTAGTTGCCAGTGATATTCCAGTAATCCCATTCACTATAAACATACAAACATACATATGCATACATATTTACATATTATTTTAACTCCAAATTCTTCGAGCAGGGCCAACAGCCGCAAACGGAGGACGAAAATACGCCGCAGAAGCGAGTGGATAAGATCTTCGATCAGATGGATAAGAATCATGATGATCGCCTAACCTTGGAAGAGTTTCGAGAGGGTAGTAAAGCTGATCCACGTATAGTCCAGGCGTTAAGTTTAGGTGGTGATTAACCGCAACAATTGTAATTGCGCTGATATTCGAGATTGTCAAAGAGTTTGTGGCATGAAGCAAAGACAACGAATTCGTGCACAATAAATAAATATGGTTTGATATACATATAGAATATATATGGTTAAGTAAAATTGCAAAAAGTTAAGCACATACACACAGACACACAAAAGTAGACCTACACCACCCACAACACACACATACACAAACACACACACACACATGTATTATATGTCATTTGCTAAAATATATCGGCTAAAAATATCGAGATAAAAACACAAAAAAGCAAATTACAGCCGAAACAGAAATTTGAGTTTTCCAATTAATTGCAGAAATTTGAAACTAATACATATTCATGCTATAACGGTGAAAATCCAATTAACAAGCGGAAAGTTATGCAAAATTATAAAACAAACAAAAAAACAAAACACCAATTTAAATAATGGAGACGCTTCTTTTTTTTTTTTTAAATTACATATACATGTACGCATATATATATAAATATATAGTAGCATGTATATACATATATATGCATATAACTTTACAGTAGGCATTTGTGCTATTGTGAAAGCATTTTTATTGAAATGCTTGCAAAAAAAAAAAGAGAAAAAAAAGCGAAACATTTTTAGAGCCAATCGAAAAGAAATGAACTATATAAAAATGTATAGTTGCAAATTTGTTGTTTTTTTTTTTTGACATAAATTAAATGCATATATGCATATTAAAATATGATATCAGATATTGTAGGCAAATTATACGCGCCAGGGGCAACAAATATATAATTAATGCCTAAATATAATGCTAAAGCTTTTAAAAGAATTATACAAAAAATAAAAAAGTTAATTGTATTCGTGTGTGCTATAAGAAAAATCTCTTAAACCTATGCTTATGCTTCCTCATCTGATTGTTTGGTCCTTTTTGCTGAGCCAGTTGGAGATTCAAAGTTTATTGAATACAAATTCGCTTATCGAACTAATCAAATGCGATTTATATATAAATATATATACAACAATTGAAAAACTCTTAACTAAACACCCTAAATTCGAATTATTAATTTTGAAGGAAACACAAAAGCTTATTGCATGGGGCATGGTCCTATATACATACTTATAAATATATATATGTATATATATTGTATATATATATATACTGTACAAACTTAGTTATGCGTTTTCCACTCGATCCATTTTTGTTCACCTAAAATCTGACTTATGTATGACACTGTTTCACATTTCCACCGGACTGTGTATGTGTGCTTGTATCTTCCCCTTCTTATAGATCTGGTTTTTATACTCGAATATAGTTTTATTAAATTAATTTTCAACTGCAACAATCAAATGTGCAGACAATCAATTTGGTTCCAAACTGTAGACATTGCTCCTGCTCCTGATCTTTGCTCCAATATTTCTATTACATTTATTACAATCAAGTGAAAACGTTTTTGAAAATTGGGAATCTTCGCAATATCGAAGAATAAATACCCTCAAAGGACTAACTTACGATTCCATAGGGATTTATTTTTATTGGGAGAAATAAATAATGTTCTTCATACAAAACATAAATCGAAAGGCATACATAAAAATTGTTGTCCGGTCTTTTCGATTCTCACATAAATATTGACTATAACAGAATGACAGGAGCCTTCGATATATCGAATGGTAAATTGGTTTATTATAAAGGATATTACATTTTTGAAGTGTCGAGCTTATATAACTATACAAGTCCATACACAGTCAGCTAACGGATGATGGAGGAGAGTGGAGAGTTGGTAAAACAGTTGCTTAGTTATATATAAATATATATACACACATAATTTTTTTTTTTAAATTGTACTATTTTAAACTAAACGATATTTTTATGCATGTCTTTTAAAACAATATCAAATTTTTCTATTCGATTTATTTTGGCAACCTACAACTAATTAGAGCTTGCAACTTTCTAAAACATATTTAATGAATATATGAATACGATATATTTACATACAATATTTATATACAAATATATAAGTACATTTGAAATGCCTTAGAAACTATCGCATTTTACAATCATCGTCGTGCAAACTCTCTGGAAACTCTCTGGTAAACAAACACACTCTATACCATCTATATACACACACTTTACACAATGCTTAACAATCTATACTCTATTTTCTTCATTTTCCGCTTTCGTATATTTTCTTCTCTACAACAGTCTAATCACCATACTAAAATGATTTCTATTTTATATGTGGTTCAGCTTTATTAAAACCAATGATAAAAAAAAAGTTAAATCAAACTCTAAACTCTGAAAAACTTTGCTTATAGTTATTCAAAATGTGAACAGTAGAAAACAACATATAAATATATATCAATAAAGTCTAAGTTACAAATCACAAGAATATATGATAATAAAAATGTTATAGCCAAACACTATATCTATTAAAAAAAAATTATTAAAAGCAGTCAGGCATGCCTTGCTAGTAGATAGCCTGTACCCAGTTAAATGATAGTATCCCAAACATTTGAATGTCCGTTTCAATAGATAAAGCTAAATATATATGCATATAAGTATATCTTCCTCTTTATTACTCCTCATATATTCTACAATTATTTAATTATTAGTCCGATCCAATTTTAAATAAGGTTCCCTTTCCAAAGGAAAGAATATTTTTATCAAATTGAGAAGTATTTCTTATTTCTATATTACAAATAAATATATTATTATATGTCCATGTATTAAAACAGCAAGTGGGTAGAGGCTATTGTAATCTTCTATTGTACATTTTTTATTGCAATGTGCTTTTCTTATTCTCTATCTTACTATCTTACTTTACACCTATGTTTGCTATTCGTCAATATTGCCTTGTGTTTCTATATTTCTTAGTGTTATATCGTTTTGGCACCCAAAACTTATTGTATATCATATTTTTCCTATTAGTAATTGAAGGCGTTTTCTTTTTAAATTGCTTGCGTTGAGTTTTGTAGTCAGTTTTATTTTATTTTTGTAATTTCAAATATTCAATTGGTTGATACAGCGCTCATTCAATACGTTGAATAGTAAAGGTATAACAATAAAGTACGATATTAAATTGATAGATCCTACATCTAAGCTACAAATATACTCGATACTGGTTACTGATACTGAATGTTAACTGTACTATTTCCGTACGAATTCAGCTACAAATTTAATAAAATAGTTAGCAATGCAAAATCAAAAATAAAAAACAATCTTCAGAGATAGAAAATTTCTTAATACTTATACCTGATTTTTTTTTTTTTTTTGATTAGTTAAATAATTGAGGAAAATACTTAACACCAAGAAATTCAAGTGCAATGGTATTAATATAAAAATTTGTATTATCCTTATATGGGAAATATGGAAAGATGTGACAAGAAAAAACAAAATGAAGTGAAAAAGATGTACTTAAGACTTACGTTCTAAACTAAAATGTTTTGGTAATAATACTTACGATAAATTTTCTGAAAATTTGCTGCAATAAACAATTTATTTAGTATAGAGATTTATAATGTGGTTTCCGGCATTAAAAATTAGAGATTTCTACATAATGTATTTAAATTTTATAACTCTATTAATTGCTCAGCACTGTAACTATTATCTATTATCTATTATCTATTATCTATTATCTATTGTATATATATATATATAGATAATATATATAAATCAAAGGCCAAACTTCAATTTTGTATGTCTATGTATTGCATCTAATATCTTTCTAAATGTAATTTAAAAATTATTGCAATTGGCAGTCTTAAAGTTTTTAAAGTTAGTTAAATTTTGATTATTGCACAAAATGTTTGCATGCCTTTTATCCTCACCGATAATCTTCAACAAATAAATATACAAAAAATTTGAAAATATATATATATATATATATATATATATATATATATATATATATACAACAACAACGACAACAAATATATGCTAATATATAAATATTAGCCAGCAATAAAGCTGCTTACACAACGTTTTCATATAAATAAAAATAAAAACAAAGCTTCGAAAATTCTGTACGATTCGAAAAATAAATAAAAAATGAATATCATAAAAAACGAGAAGGAAACAAAAACTGCAGAAACAATCAATTTTTTTTGCGCTTATTACACTCGAAAACAAAACGAATATTGATAGAATTGTATATAGAGAAATGTAGGAGTTAAGTTATATACAAGGAATATAACTACACCAAGAAATACAATACACAAAAATTATGCAGAGTTCTTAACTAATAATCTATTATGAATATTTAATACGAATACTTAATACTTATGAAAATTCAAAGAAAGTTATTTTTTTTAAATTAATTAAACGTTAACTAAATGCAATTAATTTTATTGTGCGGTAATTTCAAATGTAAGCAATATTTGTTTAAGCAAATTTCCATTGAATAATTAATTGAAGCCCATCGCGCTTTTCAACTATCGTAAAAAATGAAAATTACTTGCTTTGATTTTGGCTAAAATAATAAAAAATAAAAAACTCAACACACAAAATAAAAATACAACAAAACGAACACGCAACATTGAAGAAATAAAATAAACGTTTTTTGAAATTATTATAAACAAAAGAAAATGTTAAAAGTTTTTATGAAATTAATTTTAATTGTTGAAAAACTAAATGCATATGAGAAGAAATTTACGGATCTAGTTTTCGCTTATGTTCGATTTATATACGGCTATAAACAAATGCATTGGAATTGTTAATTAATACAAAATTAAGCTTATATCAAGACTGGGATCAACTAATTTTATTATGTTTCTTTATCGAAGGACTTTCAACGTTTAAACAACACTAATACAGTCCCATTATCTATAAATGGATTTTTAACATTAAATAGCAATTAATAATATAGGGTATCGTTTAGGGCATCATCGAGTCGAGCACAACTCAATTTAGGTAACAATATCTTAAATTCTCGAATTTAAACGAAATTTATCATTTAGTTGGTCAATCAAGTACAAACTACATAACTAAGTTGGTTTAATTCATAATGCATTCCGGAAAGAGAGGAAAATAAATTTCTTTACCGAATAGCAAGAAAAAGGATAATTTTTGGTTAAAGTGAATCCTCTGAAATTTTTACTAGGCGCATCGTTAAGTAACCTAACCGCAACTCTTTAGTTTATTACTTTGTGATTACGATTGTATAATTTGTTGTTGCCAAGAACAACGATATAAAGACAATAGTCTCTTATCAGATCGCGTGCGCCGCAGTTGCGAATTCCGGATTCAAACAATTGAGTCCAACGTCCCAAACAGCTGAAATTTCATCAAGGCTAACGACGGGGAATGCTCTGCGACTTTGTTTTTAATATACTCATTAAAATGTGTGCAATGGTGTATATTGATTTTCTATGTATGTAGAGTTTCTTTATTAAAGTAAAGTAACTCAAGCACATCCATATTTGTTATATATATAAATATCACGTGTCCCTCTGAACAAATTGATCATATTTATGATATATACTGAAAGATTCGAGCATGTATTCTATTTTATTTTTATTTGAACTCTTAGAACATCATATAAAATCAAATATATATTCACGTTTGGCTTACAGGTGGTCTAAGTGTTACACTACTGCCTCAATTTTTGGTGTAGTAGACAGCTTTAAAGAATTACAGGGTACGTACTAGTCGGTGGAGAGAACTTGCTGCCGATACAGTATATCTTTCGGCGCAGACAAATGGATTTTGAGATTGCGGCAAAGCAGAGTTTCCCACGGTCGCCAACGTTGCGAGTGACTGTTGCTGAGGCACAACTCTTTGGGGCAGTTTCTTTTGAAACTTGGTGGCAACCCCTCTGATGCCGTGAGGCAAGTGGGTGGCCAGTCGAGGGAGCGAACAGCGGGCCTTGCCACAAACATGTGTTAAACTCAAAGATTTTTCCATACTCTCGCTTGTGGCTGCGTTTTTATTATCCTGATGCAGTGATTTTTTTTTTTTTTTTTTTTCTTGAGCTTTCGCTTCTGCCAGCTGAGAAAATGAAACTTGGAGGGTCTAGTGTGGTCTATTTCTACACCTGCTCACGTATACTTATTTATCGAAGCCCCATAAAAAGAAGAAAATTCAAGAACGACAAGAAATCCTTTACTTAAGCAAACAACATTTTTTTCCTCTACATAATAATAATAAAACATTATTTAATAATTGCTTAGTTGAGTTTAGTTTAGTTTTTTCTTAGTTAATGCTTGTAAATAAAATTATTTTAACTTATTATAATTAGACTAGACCACTATTTGGAGCATTCCTTGTTCACTTTCAAACATACAAATAAAATATTAATACAAATACACATTCACTTGTACTCCACTTTCCGCACACTTAATTCAGCTGCTGTGCTTCTCCTTCTCTATTATCTATTCAAATACGAATTTAAAAATATGATATTTTATTGTCTATATTCAACATAACCCAAGCCTTTGCCATTATCTATTTGGAGGAATGTATCAATAAAAACAGTATTAATAAATTGAAGAATCCATTACAAGTGGGTTATCTAGCTCATGATATATGAGTTATGCTTAGGAACGAAATTATGTTGTTCTTATCGGTAGGAAAAAGAGAAAGATTTGAAAGAAACGATAAGCATGGCAATATAGCTATCCAATTTCAAGACTTGTATCTCTTGTAGACTGCCATGGACATGGGTAGATAAACTCAGCTCGTTGTCATTATCCTTGACCCTGCTTCAATCAGTAGAAGCACTTTTGGAAAGGGTTTTGGTTTTTCTTACTAAAAGCGATAAATAGTTGAAGTCACATTAAAGCGAATAGGGATTGTGGGATATATATATTAAAGCTATTTAAGTTAACTATAGGTATCTAAGTCATACAAAAATAGTCTTTTATCAGAATGATCCTTTAGGCTTATCGAAATGAGCCTTAAGACTAATCGGGATAATCCTTAAGGTTAAGACGTCAAAGACATCGTTTTAATACATATTTATAGTTCAAAAGTGTTACATGTGACTTTAAATTTAAAATTATGATTTTTTCATAGAATTTAAAGATGAAAAAATGATATTTATATAAAAATAACATCAAGCGTGGCTGAAATCAGGCAGCAAATCTTTGCTAAGCTGTTTGCAAGCTGCTTAATCCAAAGACCTTGAGATTTTTACACTCGTGCAAGGAATATTTGTAGTATTTACTGTTAGTTCAAGTCGTATCACTGTGTTTCACCCTATATGCAGCTCATTAAGAACTCTGCTGACAAGTTGTCAGAGGCTGGGGCCCTCGAGATCCCAGATCCGAGATCCGAGATCCCAGACCGCACTTTGGCAAATTACTGCGAGAGACCGTGAGAAATTGTGCGTTGGGGATATACACATATATACATATATATGTATATGTAGTGTATATAAAGTTGTCAGGTCGCCAATCTGCAGAACAGCCGGTGGCCGTGGCCGTGGCCCCCACCGAGTGACGATTTCCTTCTCCCAGCTCTGAATGTGGGCCAACGCGTTGGGCTCCACGAAGGCGCCGCGAGACGTCGATTGTCCGCCGCAGCTTGAGTAATTTGTGGGTCAGTTGGAGCACTTCCTCAGCACTAGGCCAATTACGATCACCAGTTCGATCACGATGTGTGGAATGCAAGCAGCTTTAGTCTCTCTATATACATTTCATTTGTTTATCGCACAGGAGAGGAGGAAAGCCAAAAATAGTTTTGAGACGCTTGTTTAAGCGGATGTACTGAAATAGAACAAAAGTAATACACAAATTATGAAAAGCCGAACGAGCGGAAGGCCAACATTTGTGCCCAATTCATATCGATTAGCTCCACAGATCCATAACGAAAGCCGTCCCAGTCCCTAACAAATCCGAGCAGCCAGTGAATATTTTTATTACCCACTCGGCACTTGTTTGGTTTTCTAATGGCATAGAGGGAGAAAATCTCCGCACTCTCCAAACAGAGCGCAGCTTCTGCTCTCGTCTCAATTGTGGGAAATGTGTGCTCGGAAAAACACACACACTTACACACACACACTTGCACACACTCAGCTAATTGTCACTTAGGGTTGTAGCACAAGAAAAAAAAAAAAAACGTTCAAGGGTCGCAACTTGAAAATGCGACGATTGAAATGCTCGAGTAAAATATTTAAATTACATTTGTAACAGACATTTTAACCGACTGGATCAGCGGCTAATACTCATGTTCAATGAATCACTAAATGAAATCCAAGTGCCGACACACTTAACATCCAGCAAACGCACGCACACACATGCACGCACCCATTCACACAGCCTCAGGCACTTTCCAATAGACAGGCGGGCGCACACGCGCATTGGAAATTGAATGAAATACTGCTCGCGTTCTACAACACTGGATGATGACTTGCTGTAAGTCAAAGCGGTTCTAAGCTCAATGAAATAAATAAATTATTCTAATTTTAATATAAACTTTAAGCACAAATCAACATAGTTTTTTAATAATATCAAATAAAAAAAAATAGAAAAACAACTTGTACCAATTCTTCAAATATAGCTTAATATATGATAAAGTAGTACGCTTTAAAGCATGATAAAGACAAATTTAGGCTTATATTAAGCATTTCTTCTAATAGGTTTCCGTTAGAACGAATTAAACTTGGTTTACACTATGGCGGCATTTGAGATTGATCTAGAAGATATATGCATACTTTAAGGTACATATTGATGAATGATGGTAATGATATATATAAACTGTTTGAACTGATATATATTTTTTTTATAATACCTTCTTTTTATATACATTGTAATAATTTTTGGATGGAACAGGATTATACAAATTAATTTGTTTTTAATTAAATCTTTATTATTATATAAATGATTTTTTTTTCCTGAAATTTGAAGAGATGAAAAACTAACTTAACTAATGAGTTGGCATTTAGTCAATGTTGATCCACATGAAAGCCTTCTCTAAGCGGTATTCCCCCATTAAATAGTGCTTAAGTTGGCTTTTCCAAAGGGAGAATCGATGATTATGATTTACGCGAGACGTGGACCAAAAATTTGAGAGGAATCGCCTTCTGGCTGGCGGCCTGCTTATCTCTTGTATTCCCAAGCCTCTAAAAATAGGCACATATTGTAACGCACTTGAAGTGCACTTTGAAACATCTTGAGGCACAAATAAAAGAGCAACAACAATAATACAAACAAAAAAGAAATCAAGAGCGAAGACAAAAACATGCATTGCGGCACGACAGGCATGTGATAATGTCTACATGCATGCATGTGTGTGCATGTGTGTGCATGTGCTTGTGTATATGTAGGAGGAAGAGGAAGAAGTCGACCCGACTGGACCAGTAAAAGGATCGGGCATATGTAGAGGCAAAGCCACTGCGAGTGGCAATGGAACATTCATGTGAATGTCGAGTTCAAGTGCGTGGCATGACACAGACACGCAGTCCAGAAGGATTCCCTGTCTTTGTCTAATTCGCTTTTTCCCCTTCTCTCCCTCTCTAGCCCACTCCATGCGTTTTCTGAGTGCGTCTGTCGCAAAGTGTTTTTTCCCAGGCGCTATTTATAGAGCTGTATAAATACGATATATGTATGTGTATTTGATACGAAGTATTATTAAATTGTTTTCCTTTTTTTGAAATTAAAGTTATATATATGTATATGCATAATATAATAATGTACATATTCAATTGATGGTGAGCTGTAGGAAATATTAATAAATGGTCTACCATTAATAATACGATTGATAATAATCTACACGTAAGTAGCTTGCAATTGACTGTAACCGACTATTCAATGCTCTATTAAGCCGTACTTACCATTCAAATCAGTCGAAAATCAGTTGCAGAGAAGGGTCAATATACATTCTGGTATTTCTTTTGGTATTTGGCTTAAATATGAACGCGTCATCACTTTCTAAGCAGAGGGATTCTCTGGCTCTTTAATTGCACACTACCTGTAAGAAAAGACTTCAGTTAAGGAAGGAAAATGTGCTTCACTTTCTATACTCGATTATAAGATACTCTCTGATAGCTGACCAAACGACTCACGCAACCGATATACCCCTCAATTGAGCAGCGTATGCCAGAAAAGGCGCGCTCAGCATTACAAGTCGACACTTGGAATGGGCGCCAAAGATACGACGAAAGTGAACGAGAATGAGAGAGGGGAATGGGACAATAACGGGACTACATACGCTGACAATGCAGCGAAAGTGTTATATGTGCGCATCGCTCGCCCGCTCGCCCGCTCTCCCGCTCTCCCGCTCTCCTACTCTGCTCTCTTTTGCACCCTCTCCTCTGCGCCCTCGCGCACTCTCTGTCGCGCCTTCCTTATGCTGCGCGCTATTATTAGCTCTCTTCGGCTCGCCACATGTGTTGTTGCCAAAGGCATTGTAATGAGAAGAAAATAGTACTCCACTTGAGGCAATGGCTCATATGGCAAGTTGCACACACACACACACGCACACACAGATGCAAACACACACACTGGCATATGCTGGGAGTGAGTTATGTTTTATTTTTATTTTGAATTCTTTTTTTGGTATGCATTTTCCAAAAAACGCAGCAACAGTTCTCACACCCGCCGCCGCGCCTGCTGCTCTGCTGCTCTCCTCCTCTGCTGCTCTCCTCCTCTGCCGCTGCTCTGCTGCAGTCTGGCGCTCATATAAGAAGCTGGGCATGGCATCAAATTTGGACAGTCTTTGTCAGCAGCTCGGCGCGAGTGAAGCACAAACAGGATGGGCGTCATATACAAAATACTAAAGCAGCAACGGCAGCAGCAGCGAACGCTGGAGCAACAGGAGCGGAGCCTCAGCGTGGATCTCAATACGTCGACCAAGTGCAAGGTGCAAGCCACCATCAAGCAGCGTCAGCTTCAGCGGCTCAAGGAGCAGCGGCAGGAGCAGCGGGCGCAACAGCAGCAGCAGCAGCAGCAGCAGGAGGAGACGCACGATGAGACGCTGATGGCCGAGCAGCAGCTCCAGCAGCTGTGCCGCTTCCTTGCGGAAAATGCGGCACGCAAAAAGGTGAGTTTGCATCTCATCGAAAAGCCCACCAAAAGCCATTCGCTAATCCCATCTTCTTGCAACCTTCAGCGGCAGCGTCTCAAGTTGCAGCAGGAATTCAATCCGACTGCGTGTGCGGAGCAGCCATTCGATGAGCCAGCGCCACACTCAGCGGCATCCACTCAAGACATGGACCTGCTCATGGAGCAGTGGAGCACATGCAGCGACACGGGCGCGGCCGCCACCGCGACAGCCTCGCCGGGTGCTCCACGAGTTAGCATCTTGTTGAAGATCCGCCATCAAATCTTCGAGCGCAAGCGTCAGCGTCAGCGCCAGCTGGCGGAGCTGGTGAAGCAGCGTTTGGTGGTCTGGCGGCCATGGTAACCAACTATTTTGAAGACTGGACACAGTTAGTTGTAAGCAATGATCACTGTATATTCCTTTGCCGTGTGATGTTCACGTTGCTCTTCCATATTTTACCCACAATATATTTTTACTTTTTTTTTTTTAATATCATAGTTAATAAAATTTTTTTTACTCAAAATTTAAAAAAGGTTTTTTTCTTATAGAATACCGGTTCTACTCGTGATCAAAGTTAAGTAAAAATATTTTTAAAATTTCTTAATTAAAAAATGTTAGCGTATTTTTATATATCTCGGGGTTTTCGAGATTCCTAGAAATCGTGCTTGAAGCGCTATAAAATTTCATAATTCCGATTCCCAGTTACAAATTGATGACCTAGAACCTAGGCTAATGTAAAAAAAAAAAAATAAAAAATATAAAATATGATATTAGCTCCGAATTAAACAATGAAGGTCGATCAGTTGTGGAGAATTCAATTAATTTATTGACCCTTTGCTTTGTATGCATCGGTAAGTAAAATGTATGTATTTATTTGACATTTATATGGAACTTGAAATGTAATATTTTCTTTATATGTATTTGCTTTAAGTTTTACATTATGTATTGAACATTGACACCAATTGAAACTGTTTAATTTACCGTTAAATGGTTTATATATGTTTGATAAATGCATATGAGCTGTGTAGTATATAACGCTTAAGGACGTTTACTGTCTGCGTATGGATTTCTTGTATATTGTATATCTATATTTTCTTTAAGTATTTATTTAGTTAAGATATTTGGAATCTATTTTCCGTACATATTTCTTGCCTTCCACTGACTGCATTTATTTAATTTTTAAGTATCCACTTCGGTACCTGCCATTTCGTTCATTCTTCATTTCATCATCTGACTTTGAACGTTGCCTTAAATATAGTTTTTTTTTAATATATATGTGTATAATTATATATTAAAATTTTTTGTATTTCATTTTTTTTTTAAGTTGAGCTGCGCTCGTACACATAAATTAGTTTAAAAAAAAAATTATCCATCTGTAGATTGGATTTTTATTTTTTTTTTTTTTTTGCCTTGTTATCATATGTGATGCTTTTCAGCATTTCTTTCAATCTGACTTTTTGAATAAATACTGTATTCGAGTATGTTGTACATATATATTTTTTGTATAGTAGTATTTTCATGTAGATTCATGTAGGTAGACAACATTTTGCACAGTTATTTTCTAGGTACACACATTTATTTATTTACGTTTTCTACGTAGTGCTGCAAGCTTCTTAAATTTTATCTAGCGTACATAAACCTTGACTAACTAATTAAAATTGTCGGTAACTCAGAGGGTTTACTGGATAAAGTCTCCGTTGGGAGATGTTTCAGCCTGTTTAGCTGAATAGGAAGTCCCACACTATTTCAAATACCCATCGAAATGAGTATAAGTGGGTATATTTGCTTGTGACTACTTTCGTCTCACAGTTAATGATTGTTCGTCTGTCTACTGTTCGACTGATCTCTGTGTATGAGACACTTAATTTTAAAATTCGTAACTCCAATTATGGAATTAATAACTTAATACGTTTCTACGAAACCAATAAAAATCGATATCGATATGCCAATTGTTGACCTATATCGGAGCTTTAAGGAGCTCGGCATACCATAGATTTGGTATATAAGCTCTTATATAGAATTTCGAAATTCTCGTATAATTTCCACCACATTATGTTTTTTTTTTACAGGTATTTCCTGAATGTAAAGAGGGAAGCTGTAACATGTTTTATTTCTCGATCGAGACTTCTCGACTTTGGACTTTCTTTTCTTTTTGTTTTCGTTAAATGATTTTTATCAACTAGACATAAGTGTAACTTAATGTAATAGCATTCAATTTTTTTAAAATTAGTTTAACAATATTTATTTTCGTCTGACGAAAGTGTTCTTTGTGCCACAAAAATGAAAAATCAAAATCGAAATGAAAATTAAAAAACCACTTGCACGCACTTAAATACTACAATCAATAGATAAATATACGTATATAGAAATATATTTACTTGTTTACATTTATAAATACACCAGTTTACATAAATATTATCCAGAAGTCGATTCAAGATCTTTCTCTGTGATTTTTAAAATGTTTTCTTTTGTTTTTCGTTTCTGTCTGTCTTCGAAATCCATCTAAAACCTAGACTATAGAATTATACGGCAACACATATATTTTTCGTATTGTTTGTGGATTATTTTTGTATATGGGTGTTTTTTTTTTTCTACGGTGACACACAAAAATATTATTATATATTTTCTAAGTATGTTTTATGATTATGAATATCTAAATGACAATTTAAATGCAAATTGATAATTTATCGTCCTCTGCTTAATTTATTTAGCTAAGCTCTTGCTTTTGCTCTATAAGATCTAAAGACTCGCGAGCTTTATCATAATGTAACTGTAATTTGTTTCTTACTGTCCACTGTTTGTTTTTATTTCCTTAACTGCTTTAAGCTCTCTTCAGTTCCTAAGTTCATTCACCTTTCCTCCAATAATGTGGATCTGTTTCTCATACATCTCCTTAAAATCTCCCTAACCTCCTCAACTACTCAACTTCCAATCGAAATGTAAATTCTTTTGCTTTCAACTTTTTAAACTGTAAAGAATATTCATTTTGTCATGTATATACTTATGTGCATATATGGGTATACTATATATTTTTTATTTTACTAACTTTTGTGAACCTTGAACAACACCAATAATATTCATGAATAAGTACTATATGTTTGAATGCACATTTATAGAGATAAGAGTCCAATTATTTTATATAAGAAAATCCTGTATTATATTATTATGTTGCTTTGATTTTAACTTGCGATTGCTTCTTCTTCAAAAATTTTTCATTGCTGCTCATTCGTATTCAATTGAAGCAGTTAAAGGTTCGGTCTATGGAAATTTGAAATTGAAATTCCGGCTTTATACCGGCTGCTGCCTCGATTTTAGTCTGTCAGTTATCTAGTGTTTGTCCGGTCTATAAAGATCATAAATATTCAAGTTTTGTCTTCGATCATATATTCAATGTGTGGGATGTAGGTTCATTGAGGTTAGCCTTGCAAATATTTTTTGTATCGGTCAATCTAATTGTGCTCAATCGTATTCAACTGAATCAGTTTAAGGTCCGCTCTATGGTAATTTGAAATTGGAATACCGGTTTTAATGCCTTTATCAGTTATCTAGTGTCTGTTTTGTCTGTAAAGTTCAATCGTCTGCGATCATATTTCGTATATTCCATAAAAGGTAGCTGTCCATATTGATGCGTGGGATGTAGGTTGATAGAGGTTTATTTATGTAGATAGGTTTACGTGTGCTGCAAATTGTTGGGATGTTCCGGTCGTTGGGTTAATGAGAGTCAGAAGCATCGGGAGGCTTGTCCAGTTTAGGACAAACAAGTCTAGTGGACTTTGCATTTTTAAACGATGTTCGAGAATTGGTGAGAGGCGGCTGGACTTGGAAATTGGCGTGGACTAGGCGTGGATATGGACGTGGACTGGGGAGAGGTTATGGGCGAGGATTGGGGTGTAAAAGTGGGCGTGGACTTTCGGCTAGACGTGGAGGTGGAAGTGGCGGTCGAAGTTGAAGTAGCTGTGGGAGTGGAAGTGGGAGTCGTAGTGGCACTGGAAATGGGATTGGAAGTGTGATTGGGAGTAGACGTAGGAGTGGACGAGGGTGTGAAGGAGGAAAGCGAGGACTACATGCTGCTGGACCGTCCAGCCGGATGTGGTGGTGATGTGATGATTACGCATGTTCACCTTTTCGAATCGTACCATTGGGATGCCTGTCTGTGTGGTCTGTGTGAATGGTCGGGCAAACTGGATTACTGACAGCTGCTGTGGCCGTTGCTGGAGGACTGGCACTCACCTCTTCCACCTGTTGGCATAGCTTGCTTTTCAGCCACGGCCACTTTATGGTTCGTATCAGTGTATTCCGGAAGTCCTCGCTAAATAGACAGTATATGTAGAATGTAATCGAATAGTTGATCAACTCCAGTAAGTTCGCTAGCGCTCTGAACACCTGAAACGGAAAGCTAGGCAGCACCTCCGCAGCAATTGTCATGTGCAATATCGCCATAGGCGAGACGCAGAGCAAGAACAAGATAGACGTTGTTCCCAGCAGAAGAAATAGGCGTCGCTCCTCGGCAAACTTACGTGGGTCATCATCCTTAACATAGGTCGAACGAGTTAAACCATTTGACGGCGGCGTTACAAGTGGTCGGTAGACCAGCATTATCCGCAAAATTAAGACCAGCAATGAGAACCGTTGGAATTAACTTGAAGATCACCGAGCATTGATCTTGTACACCGAGTAGAAGATGGTACGCTGATAAATGCTGTTGTCCCGCTCGTAGATACACGTAACATTGTTCGATGTCAACATGCACTTGATCAGCTCGCCACGGAAAATACTCGGTAGGTAAATAATGAATGTCGCGAAACAGGCGAGAAAGACAATCACGCTGTTGCGAACGGTATTAGCCGGAGCCAACAGCGAATATTACCAATACTCACCCAGGTGGACCCACGACCGGTCGAGTAACATCCCGATGACAGACGGATGCATAACCGCTCCATGGTCAGCACCTATAGCATCATAACGCCAACACCTGCAAGAAGCGCTCTTAAGTATTTAAGGCCAGGAAAAAACGTATTCGGCTGGCTATAAGTCGTTATCATCCACAAAAAAAGTTAATTTAGTTGGTGTTATCATCATGTAGTTATCATCCATAAAAATAACGTATCAATCGCAATTCGTTGGTGTTAATCTTGAAGTTAAGTTCAAAAAAAATCTTGATATATTAAGCTATGCTTTAAAAGTAAATATTGCGAATTTCAAAAGCTAATCGCCTGTTTATCGTCCCAGCATCTCGAAAGCTAGAAAACTTGAAGTTAAAAGAAAACCTTTAGAATTGATGAACGAAGATTGTTTTTCTAGTTTAGACAACCGCCAGTCCTTTAAGTCGGTGCTTGAATTGGGTAATTTTTAATATCTTTATGTAGTTTCCTTTACCACGTAAAACTTATGTTATAGTATGTCCCTTTTATATAGAGAGTATTATATATAGAGTATTTCCCAGTCGCGCACCTTCGGGCAGTCCATTAAAATTGGAGAATTTTAATGGACTGCACGAAGGTGCGCGACTGGGAAATACTCTATATATAATACTCTCTATATAAAAGGGACATACTATAACATAAGTTTACGTGGTAAAGGAAACTACATAAAGATATTAAAAATTACCCAATTCAAGCACCGACTTAAAGGACTAGCGGTTGTCTAAACTAGAAAAACAATCTTCGTTCATCAATTCTAAAGGTTTTCTTTTAACTTCAAGTTTTCTAGCTTTCTAGTGCTGGGACCGATAAGCAGGCGATTAGCTTTTGAAATTCGCAATATTTACTTTTTAAAGCATAGCATTAATATATCAAGATTTTTTTGAACTTAACTTAAGATTAACACCAACGAATTGCATTGAAATACGGTTATTTTTATGGATGATAACTACATGATGATAACACCAACTAAATTAACTTTTTTTGTGGATGATAACGACTTATAACCAAGCCGAATACGTTTTTCCTGGCCTTAAATACTTAAGAGCGCTTCTTGCAGGTGTTGGCGTTATGATGCTACTGGTGCTGACCATAGAACGTTATGTATCCGTCTGTCATCCGGGATATACTCGACCAGTCATGGGTCCACCTGGGTGAGTATTGGTAATATTCGCTGTTGGCTCCGGCTAATGTCTACCGTTCGCAACAGCGTGATTGTCTTTCTCGCCTGTTTCGCGACATTCATTATTTACCTACCGAGTATTTTCCGTGGCGAGCTGATCAAGTGCATGTTGACATCGAACAATGTGTACGTGTATCTACGGCGGGACAACAGCATTTATCAGCGTACCATCTTCTACTCGGTGTACAAGATAATGCTCGAGGTGATCTTCAAGTTAATTCCAACGGTTCTCATTGCTGGTCTTAATTTGCGGATAATGCTGGTCTACCGACGCACTTGTGAACGCCGCCGTCAAATGGTTTTAACTCGTTCGACCTATGTTAAGGATGATGACCCACGTAAGTTTGCCGAGGAGCGACGCCTATTTCTTCTGCTGGGAACAACGTCTATCTTGTTCTTGCTCTGCGTCTCGCCTATGGCGATATTGCACATGACAATTGCTGCGGAGGTGCTGCCTAGCTTTCCGTTTCAGGTGTTCAGAGCGCTAGCGAACTTACTGGAGTTGATCAACTATTCGATTACATTCTACATATACTGTCTATTTAGCGAGGACTTCCGGAATACACTGATACGAACCATAAAGTGGCCGTGGCTGAAAAGCAAGCTATGCCAACAGGTGGAAGAGGTGAGTGCCAGTCCTCCAGCAACGGCCACAGCAGCTGTTTGTAATCCAGTTTGCCCGACCATTCACACAGACCACACAGACAGGCATCCCAATGGTACGATTCGAAAAGGTGAACATGCGTAATCATCACATCACCACCACATCCGGCATTGGACGGTCCAGCAGCATATAGTCCTCGCTTTCCTCCTTTCACACACCCTCGTCCACTCCTACGTCTACTCCCAATCACACTTCCAATCCCATTTCCAGTGCCACTACGACTCCCACTTCCACTCCCACAGCTACTTCAACTTCGACCGCCACTTCCACCTCCACGTCTAGCCGAAGTCCACGCCCACTTTTACACCCCAATCCTCGCCCATAACCTCTCCCCAGTCCACGTCCATATCCACGCCTAGTCCACGCCAATTTCCAAGTCCAGCCGCCTCTCTCACCAATTCTCGAACATCATTAAAAATGCAAAGTCCACTAGACTTGTTTGTCCTAAACTGGACAAGCCTCCCGATGCTTCTGACTCTCATTAACCCAACGACCGGAACATCCCAACAATTTGCAGCACACGTAAACCTATCTACATAAATAAACCTCTATCAACCTACATCCCACGCATCAATATGGACAGCTACACTTTTATGGAATATACGAAATATGATCGCAGACGATTGAACTTTACAGACAAAACAGACACTAGATAACTGATAAAGGCATTAAAACCGGTATTCCAATTTCAAATTGCACCATAGAGCGGACCTTAAACTGATTCAGATTGAATACGATTGAGCACAATTAGATTGACCGATACAAAAAATATTTGCAAGGCCCAACCTCAATGAACCTACATCCCGCACATTGAATATATGATCGAAGACAAAACTTGAATATTTATGATCTTTATAGACCGGACAAACACTAGATAACTGACAGACTAAAATCGAGGCAGCAGCCGGTATAAAGCCGGAATTTCAATTTCAAATTTCCATAGACCGAACCTTTAACTGCTTCAATTGAATACGAATGAGCAGCAACGAAAAATTTTTTGAAGAAGAAGCAATCGCAAGTTAAAATCAAAGCAACATAATAATATAATACAGGATTTTCTTACCATAAAATAATTGGACTCTTATCTCTATAAATGTGCATTCAAACATATAGTACTTATTCATGAATATTATTGGTGTTGTTCAAGGTTCACAAAAGTTAGTAAAATAAAATATATAGTATACCCATATATGCACATAAGTATATACATGACAAAATGAATATTCTTTACAGTTTAAAAAGTTGAAAGCAAAAGAATTTACATTTCGATTGGAAGTTGAGTAGTTGAGGAGGTTAGGGAGATTTTATGAGATGTATGAGAAACAGATCCACATTATTGGAGGAAAGGTGAATGAATCAGGAACTGAAGAGAGCTTAAAGCAGTTAAGGAAATAAAAACAAACAGTGGACAGTAAGAAACAAATTACAGTTACATTATGATAAAGCTCGCGAGTCTTTAGATCTTATAGAGC